>CM034358.1:88541587-88688223 GCA_019925275.1 Mytilus edulis
GGTGAGGTGAGAGCCCCTGATCTCTCAACTTTCTAATATTTAACAGACATTTATCAATAGGTAGATACAAACGTGACGAAAAGGACTTTGGGTAACACTTCCTGTCTTCTATGTTTACGGAGCGCCCAAAGTGCCAGTTGGATATTCAAAATATATAGCGAAAACCTACCCGAGACCGCTTAAATGAGGTTGAGACCCCCTGGTCTTTCAATGTCCATAAAATTCAACCAAATCATTGACTCTGTATATATAAAGATTGTATTAGATGGATTTTCCAGAAAAACGTCATCTTCAATATCTACGGAGGGCTAAGATTGTCACTTTTCAGTCAAAAAATGTCCAAAATTTTAGGACAAAGGGCACAGGGTGATGGTGAGAGCCCCCTGATCTCTCAATCTTTCTAATATTTAACAGACATTTAGTCAATAGGTAGATACAAACGTGACGAAAAGGACTTTGGGTACACTTCCTGTCTTCTATGTTTACGGAGCGCCCAAAGTGCCAGTTGGATATTCAAAATATATAGCGAAAACCTACCCGAGACCGCTTAAATGAGGTTAGACCCCCCTGGTCTTTCAATGTCATAAAATTCACCAATCATTGATCTGTATATATAAAGATTGTATTAGATGGATTTTCCAGAAAAACGTCATCTTCAATATCTACGGAGGGCTAAGATTGTCACTTTTCAGTCAAAAAATGTCCAAATTTTAGGACAAGGGCACAGGGTGATGGTGAGAGCCCCTGATCTCTCAATCTTTCTAATATTTAACAGACATTTAGTCAATAGGTAGATACAAACGTGACGAAAAGGACTTTGGGTACACTTCCTGTCTTCTATGTTTACGGAGCGCCCAAAGTGCCAGTTGGATATTCAAAATATATAGCGAAAACCTACCCGAGACCGCTTAAATGAGGTTGAGACCCCCCTGGTCTTTCAATGTCCATAAAATTCAACCAAATCATTGACTCTGTATTTATAAAGATTGTATTAGATGGATTTTCCAGAAAAACGTCATCTTCAATATCTACGGAGGGCTAAGATTGTCACTTTTCAGTCAAAAAATGTCCAAATTTTAGGACAAAGGGCACAGGGTGATGGTGAGAGCCCCCTGATCTCTCAATCTTTCTAATATTTAACAGACATTTAGTCAATAGGTAGATACAAACGTGACGAAAAGGACTTTGGGTACACTTCCTGTCTTCTATGTTTACGGAGCGCCCAAAGTGCCAGTTGGATATTCAAAATATATAGCGAAAACCTACCCGGGGGGGGATTATGATTATAAATTATTGTTGAATTATGTAGTACATGGTTTGATAGTGACTGTTATTTGATATCAATGTGCTACTCGGTTCTTTTGGCTCCGATTGGGACTGAGGCTTACGGTGTTGTAAATATAATTCTCCTGTAACAACCTTCATTCTGTATTATACTTCACTTCATAAAACTAGTCTCATGTACGTCATCCCATGATAATGTATGCCTTTGAAAATACCTTTACCGTGAAAGTATAAAAATTACAAAACTCATAATTAAAGTGCAAAGCTAAATGACAACACCGCTGCTGTGTCAAAGAACGGGAAAAATCGTATTAAAAAATAGAAAATTATGCAAAAATATATCTAAAGACCCAAAGGAGTAAGTTCGGTAAGGGCCGTATTTGGCCCCAATTATAAAGTTGATAGTTAGAAGACAATAATTGTTTTAAGTTGCCTTAAGGACATGTGGGAAAGTTAATCCGAACTGTTTTTGAAAAAGCTTACTTCTAACACGTTGATTTTTATATCCCAAAAAGGTCAAGATAAGGGATTTTGGTGAAATTTGACAAAATCAGCTGGATATCAACCAAATAAAGGACCAGGAAACACAGAGCGTAGGCGTTGACAAGCCTAATATTCAAATAAGACATGTGAAATGTCTTCACAAACACTCTTTTAAAATATCTTTGTTGTCGACGTATGCGCTCTATGTTTCCTGTCCAATAATCTATGGAAATTTACTGATTTTTATTGATTTTTTTTGTGAAAAATCAATATGAGTACAACTTGTGACGTCATAATGAAACACAGAAACGTAAAATTTTCAACAAAATGGCTTATATCCTAGCTAGTTAATGTATTAGCTATAATTAATCGTGATATTAGTCAATAAATCCGAATTGAAATTTACGCTAAAAAAGGGGGGGGCAATTTTGGACCTTATCGAACGTTACTGTCAGAAAAAGTGTTCTTTACATAACCATCTTTCGCAATCTGCGATTTCCATCGTCCATGCCTGCTCTCAAACTATAAAGACCAATTGATCTAATGTTCGGCACAAACGAAGTAAAAACTTCAATGTATATATGAAAGAGGTTTGTTGTCTTTACGGATTGTAAAACTTTCCTTGTATTTCGTCAAATTCCGAAATAAATATAAATCACAATCCGTTTGGTTATTACTTCATTCCAAATACTTCTCTCAACTCTGTACGGGGCACAATTTATTCCCGATTCTAGCGATAATTAAACTATCACCATCTCTGTAAACATCGTAAATATCGGTTTTACTTTTTTTTATAAATACGGACACGTGACTTTGAAAAATAAAACATCACAGGCTTTAAGATTCAACAATTTGGACACACGTTAGAAACCAGAATACGATAACAAGCATGCACAAATAGAACGCTGGTTATACAGATTATCTTTGCAATAAAATTTATCAAACATATGCGAAAGCATGTCTGGAGTTATGGGCTATTTCTTCTTATCCAGAACTGAAAGACGTCTCTTGCAAGTAGCTCCTTCCAGAATATTTTTCACTAAATCGGAATGAGTAGGAGAAATCTCACCCCTATTTTTATGTGCCCATCTAATACTAATAAAAGCTTGATTGATAGGACTGGGCGTATATGATTTTGTTACACTAAACATGCTAGATATCAAGCCACATGAATTGGTTTGGCCGGAGAAATAAATTCAATAGATATTCCATTCGACAAAGCCCATTTTTCCATCTTAAAAACCCATAATAATAATGTTGAACTGTGTTGCTCGATTTACTCTCCGTTAACAAATCAGGAAGTAAGGAAAATTGTTCATTCAATGAAGCAGGTAATTCCAACAGGTCGTTTTTGAAAGCCCGCAAAAACATACGTAAAAATAAAACACACATTAATACATTATAATGTAACGGATTTATCAACACCGACTGTCCCTACCGTGGAGTACGTTTCGTTTTTGACAGAAATGATAATAATAAACTATTTTTGTACATCATGGCAAATTATGACTTTATTAGATAAATTTCATACCTCTCAAATATTACTAACTTATTTTTTTTAAATATCTTTTCACTATTCTGAGAATTTCAAGATACATACATGACAACATAGTCAAGTCCTCAATTGTTTAATGTTTGTGTTTAAATGTTATAGCTGTGTTTTCTTCACAAGGTTGATACTACATAAATATGGTTATAAATGGGGTAAACATATAAATGTAGGCTCAAAATGTTATGAGTGAATTATTGCTTTTGTATTTATAGTCATGTTAAAACGTTATTTCATGATTTCTTCAAATTATGAGAGAGAAAGGGACATATTGGAGGATTTTCCTCTATTGAGTCAGTGTATTACTTACCATTCTGTATTATTCTGTTGATTAAATTATCCATTGTACATGTATAAATGATATTCCAATGTTGTATTTTTATCTGTATTACTTGTTCTTGTCATAAATAATATGTATGTATCGCTGTCACCATATTTTCACTGAGTCACAAACACAACTTTTGACGTTAGACATTTTGTTTACGTTGTTTTACTGCCGTAAAACAGATCAATTGTCGTAATCGATAATTGTGACGTCATAATCAAGTGCATTGGAATTTAGTATAAATAGAGAACATTTTGTTAAGTAAACTTCAGTCGTGAATTGGCTCCTGAGGTACTAAGTACTCTCAATATTATCACTTTGTGATATTGCAACAATCTTTTCGACGCTCAGCGTGTTTAATAAATATTACACTCAAAGTTTCAAGGTGATTGTAATAAATCATACAAGCATACTTTAGGTCTATAAAAAGACTCTATAAATGCATAAATGAAAGACTTATTACATTTTAAAAGAGTCACGGCTATTTAAACAAAGAATAAATGACTCAGTCGTTTAATTACTATTTATACTAAAGCCCCACACCGTCACATGACGTCTTTTTGGACTCACGTAAATTGTTAAGCCATTTAATTTATACTGATATATTTATAGACGGGAGAATAAACTTCCAAAAACTATGTGTATATATCATTGAATTGAATCGTTATTGTGTTAATCATGTTGATACTGAGATAATAAACATTTCATTTATTTATTCTGTCTTGATCATTTACATTTGCAATAGCTGCCTGCCCAGAGCATTTAACGTTGTGAGAAAGAGCTTGTCATTTGTTGCCTTAAACAGGCTTAATAAATTGACCGTATTATAATTTCCAGCCGTAACGTGGAAAACGTTACATTGGTGGCCAATGTGGGAAACCTTTTAAATTAAAAAGGTCAAAAATCGGCTGGAATAAAATTGATATTTTTGGTTGATAATTTGTTATGTTCAATACAAATAGCTCTCGGCAGCCCAGCTTTGTAATGTTTGATCAATCAAGTACACATAGTGATGATATGGCTACAACATCGGGAGCGTCTTCACGACTCCCCGCATTAAGAAGGGACATAAACTCTAACATAAATAACACACATATTATAGATATGACGCCATCGGGTGAGGTCCAAATGCGGGTAATGAATTCAGAAAGTCAGCAAGGTATTTCATCTGACACTTCATTGGCACACACTGATGAAAGTTTAAATAGGCAAAAATTGCAACAGGAATTGGTTAAACATAGGGAGGCAGAGAGGAGGATAATGGGTTTATTGGAGAGTCAATCGGATGAAAGTCATCGTCAATTGTCTTTTGGGTTATCCTGTAGAGGGGGAGATAGTCTTATGAATGAAAATAGACAAAATAATCTCCGCGGTCAGAGTGATCAATGCAATGGGCCCAGCATTAACTCTCCATGGAAGGCGCATCCTAACACGCGTGTTGGGGGTGCGGAACTGTCCAGGTGGACAGAAACAGGTGTGTAGACACCATGACTACTCCAGATAGAAGGAACACAATAGTGGGGAATGGCACTAATAATGTTAGATCCTACCCAATGTTTCCAATTAATAGTAACACGTCTAGCCATCCAGTTCCACATTCGAATAATATGTCTAAGGCAAAGAAACCGCCAACATTTGACGGAAATACTGGCTGGCAAGATTATCTTGTACAGTTTGAAATGGTTGCCGCTGTTAACAATTGGGATGATCATACTAAAGCATATGAGCTTGCCACTAATTTAAGGTGGGTTGCTCAGGGGATCGTTACTGAAATAGAGCCTTTAAAAAGGTTTGACTATACTTACTTGGTTTCTGCCTTGACGTCTCGGTTCGAACCAGTGAACCAAGAAAATATGTATAAAGTTCAAATGAACTCATATTATAGAAAATCTGGTCAAACTTTACCAGAGATGGCACAAGATATTAGAAGAATAACACGTTTGGCTTATCCCACTGCACCTGTAGACATAAGAAATCAATTGGGAAAAGACTGTTTTGTAAGGGCATTAAATGACTCCAAAATTCAGCTTTCCATTTTTCAAAGGGAACCAAAGACCATTGATGATTGCATACGCTTCGGGGTTGAATATGAAGCATTTACTCTAGATCAAAAACGAATCAATAACCCAAAACAAGGGTTACGTAAGATAGAGGAAACGGATGAATCTGATGACGAGTTGGTTACTCGACTTTCTAAAATAAGTGATCAGATAGGAACCCTCCGTTTTAACACCCAGAATTCAGACAAAGTTATTACTTGTTTCTATTGTGGAAAAAAGGGTCACATGAAAAGCATGAAAAGGGAGTGTAGAAAACTTGAATGGGACAAGAAACACAACTGTGTAATATCTGGGAAAATACAACAAAACCCGACTTTCATAAGTACTAGATATACTCAAGGGACACAAACTGATACTAATTCTATAAATTTCGGGAAACATTTAAGTGCTGGAGATGGGGACCGGTCACCAGCGACTAATTTAAATGAGTCAAGGTCTATACATATTACTAAAACAAATAAACAAGAAAGTTTGTTCATTAAATGTTTATTTTTGGAAATTAATATAAATTGTTTAGTTGACACTGGGTCAACTATTTGTATCTTGCATCCTAGAAAATATAATATGATACCTTCTGAATTAAGACCTGAAATAAAGAGAAATGATACAAAACTTTGTTTACCCGACTGGAGTTTTATAAATACATTAGGTTATGTATACTTACCTCTTCAGATAGGTAATTTCAAAGTTACCCATAAATTTACAATAGCTAATATCGATGTACCAGCTGTCATTGGATATGATTTTTTGCATCAATACGAATGCGCTCTTGAACTAGGAAAAGGTGTACTCATTATCGGCCAAAATTATATACATTGTATTAAAGAGAGTCAAATAGAGTATGTGTTCAAGGTTTCTATAACGGAAAAATTGACTATTCCTCCAAATACGGAAGTAATTACTTCGTGTGCTATAAAAGGAGATGCTAGTAGTATAATGAATGCCATGACACAATCTTTACCTTCAAAGCACACGGATAATTTATTAATTGCCAAAGCAGTGGTAGATCCGAGTTGCGGCCAAATACCAATAAGAATGTCCAACATTACTGACTTCGAGCAAATAATTCAACCGGACACACATGTTGCTATATGTGAAGCAGTTGAGGTTAATTTTGACTCAGCTCATTCTGATATAAATAAATTGATGAACGTAACTTCTGTTGACAAAGCAAAAGAAATTCCCAGTCATTTGACAGACTTACGAGAAAGAAGTAGCGAACTCTTGAATGAGGACCAAATAAGTCAATTAGATAAACTTTTAATAAAGTACGACACAACGTTTTCTAAAAATAAAAGTGATTTGGGAAGGGCTAGCGCTATCAAGCACACAATTAGCACGGGAAATGCAAAGCCTATAAAACAAGCACCTCGTCGTCTACCACTCTCTAAGCGAGATGAGGTAAATGATGAAATCCAAAGACTTCTCGACTGTGGGGTCATTGAGCCTTCGAAAAGTCCTTGGGCATCATGCATTGTACCAGTTACAAAGAAAAGTGACGGTAGTACAAGAATATGCATTGATTTTCGTCCTTTGAATAATATAACAATTCATGATTCCTACCCTTTGATTCGCATTGATGATGCGTTAGATGCTCTAAGAGGCTGCAAATGGCTGAGTGTCATGGACCTCTCTAGTGGCTATTGGCAGGTAGAAATGGACGAAAAAGATAAGGAAAAAACGGCATTTACAAGTAACAAAGGGTTGTTTCATTTCAATGTTATGCCGATGGGTTTATGTAACGGTGTTGCTACTTTTCAGAGACTCATGGAATATACTTTAGCAGGACTAAATTGGGAGACCTGTTTAATATACATTGATGATATCATTGTATTTTCAGATTCCTTTGAATCTCATTTGACTAGACTTGGAGATGTTCTAGATCGTATTGCAGCCCAAGGTCTCAAGGTTGCCCCTAAAAAATGTTCTTTTTTTCAAAATAAAGTTTCTTTCCTTGGACATATTGTCTCGCATGAAGGAATTGCAGCTGATCCTGAGAAAATTGAAAGTGTTAAAATGTGGCCTATACCCAAAACAATTACAGATGTTCGTAGCTTTCTTGGCACTTGTTTTTATTACCGTAAATTTATTCAAAATTTTGCTAATATAGCACGACCTTTACATAAACTGACTGAGAAAAATTGTTTATTTGAATGGACTGATGAATGCAATATGGCTTTTCAGAAACTGATGAATGCAATATGGCTTTTCAGAAACTGAAAAATGCTCTTATATCATCCCCTATATTAGGTTATCCAGACATGTCAAAAACATTTATTTTAGACACAGATGCCAGTGGTTTTGGCATAGGGGCAGTGTTATCCCAAATTCATGATGGTAAAGAGATGGTAGTTGCTTATTTCAGCAAATCACTAAGCCAAGCTCAACGGCAATATTGTGTCACTAGGAGAGAGCTTTTCGCTATCATTTTAAGTGTAAAGCAGTTTCACCATTATCTGTATGGGACCAAGTTTTTGGTACGAACAGATCATGGTGCTCTTACCTGGCTTCTTAGATTTAAAAATCCTGAAGGTCAAATGGCCAGATGGCTGGAAATTTTAAACACTTATCGGTTTAAGGTGCAACATCGCCCAGGCAAACAGCATGGCAATGCAGGGGTTAAAAAATGTTGTTACAGCTAACTAGCCCAGGACTTATTGGCAGCAGGATTTTACTAGCCCTGTTTGAAGAACTGCTAGCCCATCAAAACCGACCTGCTAGCCCATGTGTGCCTTACAAATCAGAGTTTGCTGCATACTACAGGATGGGTGTCATGTTTTGAAGGGGACATTATACACTGATACATGTACCTGGCCACCCTGAGTTATTTGTTCTATTTTTAAAACATGTAACTGTACAACAGGGTTGCATTCAATATCGTAGCGGCTATGTAGTGCTACATAGATTTTGGTCTACTGAACGAGTAGCTAGCCTAGCTGCTATCAATATCTATGTTGCAGCTAGGCTAGCTACACGTTCAATAGTCATAAATCTGCGTATCCCGAAGTAGCCACTACGATATTGAACGCAACCCTGGACCTGTACAAACCCAAATCCGGGATGACGTAATTGAATCTGATTTGCTAAGATAGAATAGGGATGAAGGGATTTTCCCCTATCTATTTTGGAAACGCCAAGAATTTTTTGTTACTAGTCCGTCGGGCATATTGGGTTAAAAGTTTAGATTGCCCGAGGCGTAAATGCTCTAGTCCCGGGCGTCGGGCTAGTGGATTTTTTAACCCCTGCAATGCTGACGGTTTGTCACGTCGTCCGTGTGTCGACTGCAATTATTGCTCTAAGCAAGATCAAAATGAACTTGAAAACTCTCAAAATGAGCCTCGTGAATTTTTCAGGAGAACAAAGAAAACGTCTAGACAAGACGACTTATCTAATGAAGACGAAGTCATGAACATTTGGTTTAAACATAAAACTGATAAAGAAATGTCTGAGTCCCAAGACCAAGATTTGGTTCTTTCTCAGTTACGTTCATTAAAAAAGGGGTTCAAAACAAGACCAAGTTGGTCTGATATAGCTGTTGAGAATGTCCACCTAAAAAAATATTGGTCTCAATGGGAACGCATAGTTATAATAAATGATGTTTTATATAGAAAGTGGATTCATGCCACGACTGAGCAAACTATTTTGCAATTGATAGTTCCAAATGTCTGGAAACAAGACATCCTCAAGATGTTACATAATGACTTACAAAGTGGACACCTTGGCATCCATAAAACGACTGCAAGGGTTCAAAATCGGTTTTATTGGTTAGGATACAAACAAGATGTGATAAAACACTTGCAAAACTGTATTGTTTGCAATTCACGCAAACGATCTTCTTCGAGATCTAAAAGCAAAATGAAGCAATATAATGTAGGCGCCCCATTAGAAAGGGTTGCAATGGATTTAGTAGGACCTTTTCCACTCTCTTATAGAGGGAACAAATATGCTCTAGTGGTCTCCGATTATTTCACTAAGTGGGCTGAGGGGTACCCATTGCCTGATATGGAAGCTCAAACAGTAGCCGATAGTTTTATTAAAAATTTTATCTGTAGTTTTGGTATTCCACGCCAAATACATACAGATCAAGGGGGGCAATTTGAATCAAAGCTTTTTAAGGAGTTATGCGAAAAACTACGCATCCATAAAACAAGGACGACTGCTTTTCGTCCACAAAGTTACGGACTTGTAGAACGTTTAAATCGTTCTTTAGAAGACATTATTAGTAAATATGTCTGTAAAAATCAAAGAGACTGGGACGAACAGCTGCATTGAGCCTTAATGGCATATCGTTCATCTGAACATGAAACCACTAAATTATCACCATGTATGCTCATGCTTGGTCGTGAAATCGAACTCCCTATAGACTTAATTTATGGTCCTCATCCACAAAGGGATGAATTTCCCAATGAAACTGAAACAGCAAATGCTTATGTTCAAAAGGTACAAACCTTAATGTGGGATGTACAACAGAAAGCACGTAAAAATATTATTACGGCTAGTAATCGACAGAAACGTCAATATGATTTATTAAGGCAAATCATAATTCTTACAAAGTCGGTGACTCTGTGTGGTTAAACATATTAGCTAGGGTAAAACATATAAGCCCAAAGCTCCAAAAGCAATGGGATGGTCCTTATATAATAACAGAAGTGATTTCTGATGTTATTTATAGAATTCAGAAGAGTCCTAATTCGAAATTTCAGGTCGTCCATCATGATAGACTCAAACGTTTTTACGGGAAAGTCGACAATGGGTTTGTCAACTAAAATGTAAAAAAAAAATAATTAAAAAAAAACATTATATATCAAAGCTCTAAAGCACGGTATGTATATCTCAAGTCTAACTTAAGACAAACAAAATTACTTCTAAGAATAACTATTTGCATGTTTATCTGAGGAGAACAAAACAATTACTTTTTTTTTGTTAATTTTCAGATGCTTGATTGTTTTAAGTGTGGGGCTCAATATAGGAACAGACAGACTCTAATGAGACATGTCAGAACAAGTCATCCGAATAAGATGATAAGATGCAACATGTGCCCACATCTAGTGGCCTCAACTTTAAAGTACAGAATGAGGACCCACCAAAGAGTTTGTCATGGAGTTACTAAACTCAGTGTATCAGAAGTTACAATTCCTGCAACACCCTTTGCTGGGAAAGAACGAGTAAGGCCGTACAATGCAGATTTATCAGCAAGATCAAAAGTAAAATCTTTAGACATTCAAACCAAAACTAGAAGTCCACTCAGTACACAGCAACAAAATATTGATATAGCAGCAGATTTGACGAAAGCTGCAAGCCCTACAACATCCCCGATGACCATCAGTCTGGGCATTGAAAACCATAATGTAACACCAATAAAGAAAAACTTGCTATCCTTGTTTGACTTACCTAAAAAAATTGTTTCACCAATCCCTCCAACACCGAAGAGGCAAAGAACTGTGGATACTCGTTCAGAAAAGAAGGACAGTAGCCACTTGGCCTTACCGGACAAGGCAGCTACTGAGCAGGGTAAGAAGTGGCAGCGATTTTTGGCTCCCCCAAGCGAATTTAATAAATCACCAAAGGCTACTGAGGTATTCCAAATCAGAAAAGCCGCTGTAAATCATGAAAACTATGTTGGTTCCGTTATCCCCTATGGGTATGGATGCGTTAGAAAAGATGAAAAAGTAGTCTATTTATGCCTTAAGTGCTACTTGGGTAGCTGACCCAAAGTTAGCTGGAATGAAGAGCGTCAACATTCAGACCGATAGCTGTGTTTGTCAAGAAAGTGCAACAAATACTATGCCGTTTGTAGTATGGCCTATTGCTGATGCAGCCACTAGTACAAATATATGCACCACTGATGTTTCCACAAGCACTGTGGAGTCATATGAAAAGCCTGTGGAATTACCATATGAAGTAATTTCAGATACTGAGGAGGATATAACCGAAATAAAACCAGTCATTGATGGATCTTTAATTGTTATAAGTGATTCTGAATCATCTAGCAGCGAGAACGGTGATAGCGATAGTGACAGTTCTTCTTCAAACTCGGACATTGTTGAAACAATAAATGTTAACATAGAGGTAGACAATTCTTTTGATGTTGAAAATGCTTAGTTTATTATAGTAATTGAATTTGTGTGAGTGCTAAGTAGCCAGAATGTAATGTATGACAAAATTAGGTGTGTGATTTTATTTTATTCAAATAATTAGCTTTTTCTACAAAGCTGACTTGAGGAAAAGTAGTAGCTTTTTTAAAAAGCTTACTTAAACTAAGATAAAATTAATTATGTGCTGTTCTTTTATATATAACATTTAATATCTTATGATTTGAAGTCAAATCCTGTCCGGGACGAACAGTTCTTTCAGGTAGGGGGCACTGTAACGGATTTATCAACACCGACTGTCCCTACCGTGGAGTACGTTTCGTTTTTGACAGAAATAATAATAATAAACTATTTTTGTACATCATGGCAAATTATGACTTTATTAGAAAAATTTCATACCTCTCAAATATTACTAACTTATTTTTTTAAATATCTTTTCACTATTCTGAGAATTTCAAGATACATACATGACAACATAGTCAAGTCCTCAATTGTTTAATGTTTGTGTTTAAATGTTATAGCTGTGTTTTCTTCACAAGGTTGATACTACATAAATATGGTTATAAATGGGGTAAACATATAAATGTAGGCTCAAAATGTTATGAGTGAATTATTGCTTTTGTATTTATAGTCATGTTAAAACGTTATTTCATGATTTCTTCAAATTATGAGAGAGAAAGGGACATATTGGAGGATTTTCCTCAATTGAGTCAGTGTATTACTTACCATTCTGTATTATTCTGTTGATTAAATTATCCATTGTACATGTATAAATGATATTCCAATGTGGTATTTTTATCTGTATTAATTGTTCTTGTCATAAATAATATGTATGTATCGCTGTCACCATATTTTCACTGAGTCACAAACACAACTTTTGACGTTAGACATTTTGTTTACGTTGTTTTACTGCCGTAAAACAGATCAATTGTCGTAATCGATAATTGTGACGTCATAATCAAGTGCGTTGGAATTTAGTATAAATAGAGAACATTTTGTTAAGTAAACTTCAGTCGTGAATTGGCTCCTGAGGTACTAAGTACTCTCAATATTATCACTTTGTGATATTGCAACAATCTTTTCGACGCTCAGCGTGTTTAATAAATATTACACTCAAAGTTTCAAGGTGATTATAATAAATCATACAAGCATACTTTAGGTCTATAAAAAGACTCTATAAATGCATAAATGAAAGACTTATTACATTTTAAAAGAGTCACGGCTATTTAAACAAAGAATAAATGACTCAGTCGTTTAATTACTATTTATACTAAAGCCACACACCGTCACATGACGTCTTTTTGGACTCACGTAAATTGTTAAGCCATTTGATTTATACTGATATCTTTATAGACGGGAGAATAAACTTCCAAAAACTATGTGTATATATTATTGAATTGAATCGTTATTGTGTTAATCATGTTGATACTGAGATAATAAATATTTCATTTATTTATTCTGTCTTGATCATTTACATTTGCAATAGCTGCCTGCCCAGAGCATTTAACGTTGTGAGAAAGAGCTTGTCATTTGTTGCCTAAAACAGGCTTAATAAATTTACCGTATTATAATTTCCAGCCGTAACGTGGAAAACGTTACAATACATACAAACAATTCAACTAACTAAAGTACTTATTTACCAATGTTTTAAACACTTAATATTTCATGAGATAAAAACCACCACCACCACTGTCATTCAGACTGTCACATGGCTTGTATACCACCACCTCTGTATAGCTGAAATAAACCACCACACACTTAAAAGCTTTAACATGTTAGTAGCTGATATGTTCAAAAACCATTTTCAAAGCCAGCACCCTAAAAGTTAAATCGATATCCCAAATACTGATTTATTTCCTTTACCGGGGTATAGTGTTCCTTGTTAGTGGGTAGGTCAATAAATCCCTTCACCTCTTTAACATGTTTAATAAACCCTTCACCAGTGGGACATACTATCGGTCAATAGCTTGCCGATTTCCATAAAGGCAGAACAATTGTTCCATGTGCCATACAGTGCATCATGTAACGAAGTACTTTCGATACTAAACAAACAGACGGGAGGTACAAACCAACCGTTCACACCATTCCAGTTCACAGTGAATGCATCAATACCAATCGAGTTCAACGGCCAATAACGGGAATAACATACCGTCATCATTAGCAAACCAGTCTATCTCGTGGGGTCCTCACATGGAATCCAAATACGTAAACAATTGTGTACCAACACCCCAATCGTCGTAATCAATAATACGACTAATGAAATCCGCTCTCTCATTAATTTTTTTTTACATTTACTCTCCCTAAATTTTCTTTCCAGAAATTAATTTGTATCAAACTTTCTTTTGATAACACAATACAACTATTCCATGAAGTTTTCTCTAAAATATCAATACTTAAATGTTTAGACATAATGTATGCAACATTGCCAATTACATATGACATTTGTCCCACCAAAGAGGCAACCAATCTAGCGTGAACTTTTCTGTATTTTAAGGTGTAAAATTCAATGTCTTCTATAGTTTTTAAAACCTTTTGAATTCTGTCATCCGGTGTTTTTACAATACTCTGGTAAGTGTCAATTTAATAATCCAAAAGTACCAAATTTTTCAAAGGTGACCACTTTTCATTGGGAACAAAACCACTCATAATCAAATCTTGTCTAACTTGTTCAGAGACTGTTTTACAAATACATGTATCTTCATTTGTATGAGTACCTAAACCATCATCTAAGTACATTTAAACTTGTTTACCTTCACCCCTCCATTTCTTTATAAGTGGCCTGGTGATCTTGGTAAATATATAACAAGCTGAAGATAGCCCAAAAGGAAGGACTAAAAATTTATACTATTTTAGTAATTACAGTGTTTTCATACTTGCAAGAGAACCCCAAAAATTCTGTATGGGGGTTAAAAATATTGATATGGTAATATGCTGAAACAATATTAAACTGGAAACAAAAAGAATTGTTTGTGACGAATTGCATAACTATACGAATAGCTTCAAATGTTTACACTTGTTTTCCAAAGATGTTTATTAACATGTCTGATATCTAAAATGAGACGTTTCTTTTTACTGTTAGACACAGGAACTGTAAGTGGATTTATAATACGTGGTTCAACAGGTCGGGACCACTACCTTATATGGAAATGCATAAATTAGCATACTTATGTTCTCGCAAATGTAATTGTTTATTTACATGTGACACAATTTATTTTTACCTAGGTGTTTGACCAATCCACTAAATGAGTCACAATGCATTATGGACTTCTACGTGTTTACAATCAACCAAGAACACGTGTTATTTACTGAAATACAACACATTTTTTTCGTACAATGCGGGATGCACAATTTCGATTAGTTTTTTAATTTTGTGTATCCTCATTTATAGTTTGTGATATAAAGTATTACTTCCATGCTCAGATTAACGAAGAGTTGTTTCTATGCGAAGAAAACAGGGTTTGAATTACCCGATATATAGCCATTAACATGTTTGATGATGGCACAGAGATTTCATGTATTCGTCTACCAGACAGCAACGAAACAACAGCGAAAAACACAATTACCCATGAGACAAACTTACTAGTGTAAGAATAAGCCGTCGATAACAACCAGTGCTTATATTCACGAGTACAGCAATTTTCGTAGAGATAATTAAAGGCAAATGTGTGATCCTTGAATTTTGTGTTCGTAAAAAAGGCGATGAAATATTTACATACATGGCAGTGTTAACAAAATCTATAAGTATTTATTTTTGTCACATTTCAGTATATGGGACTTCCAAACTGTTTCCTTTGTTTTCAAGGTAGTGAAGTCAGCAACTGTAGTTTCAGTTTGTTCGATTTTTAACAGGCTCGTACTTTTGCCAAACTGAATAAATCATTACAGCTGATTTCTTATACTTATAAAGTAAAACTTTGGTTGGTTTGCTTGCTTTGTTTGTATAGTTGTTTATGCAAGCTTTGAAAATAAGACATCTTTAAACAATATATATATATATATATATATATATAGGCATAGTTTAACTTGTATATTTTATATTTTGTACAATATTCAAACAAAGCAAGCAAGCTAACCAAAGTTTTGCTCTACATGCATTAGAAAATAAGCTGTAATAATGTTATCCATATGTATGTGCGACAAGGTGGAAAATTTGATATGTTTTGTGAAAATTGCAGCGTTAGACCTATAATAATATAAAAAAAGAAGATGTGGTATGATTGCCAATGAGACAGCTGTCAACAAGAGACCAAAATGACACAGATATTAACATTTATAGATCACCGTACGGCCTTCAACAATGAGCAAAGCCCATTCCGCATAGTCAGCTATAAAAGGCCCCGATATGACAATGTAAAACAACTCAAACGAGAAGACTAACGGCCTTAATTATATATATAAAAAAAATGAACGAAAAACAAATATGTAACACATAAACAAACGACAACTACTAAAATACAGGCTCCTATACAATATTTTTTTTTTTTTTTTTGATGGGATAGATTTCTTCTCCTTTGATATATTTAATTGGGCCGGGTTTTTTGTTGTTGTTGTTTGGATTGTTTTACACAAGTAATTTTTGGGTCATTTATAGCTTACTTTTCAGCATTGAACCTATGACTGCTTACTTTACTGAATTATGCCTTTGTTGGAAAGATTTCTCATTTGGCACTCATACCTCATCTTCTTATTTCTATATACAAAGCACGTTTTAGAAAAAAAAATAGATAATATGGCAGCCACCGTGATCCAGATACTTTTAATATTGGAAATATTTTACATATGTCAACAGCATATAGGACAGCAGCCGAACGATACAAAACCTCTGAGGTATATTTTGTGATAAAATTACCAACAAACGGATATTATCGATGCATGAAACAATAAAAATGAATTGAGGTATATACCGTACACGCGGGGGTTCCGGGGGGATAGACCCCCTTTTTTTGGACGATCAGTGCATTTGAATGGGACATGTAGTTGGAACCCCCTCCCCTTTTGTCCAGGGTTAGGAACCCCCCCCCCCTTTTTAAATGGCAGGATCCGCCCATTACACTAGTAAGTTTGTCTCATGGGTAATTGTGTTTTTCGCTGTTGTTTCGTTGCTGTCTGGTAGACGAATACATGAAATCTCTGTGCCATCATCAAACATGTTAATGGCTATATATCGGGTAATTCAAACCCTGTTTTCTTCGCATAGAAACAACTCTTCGTTAATCTGAGCATGGAAGTAATACTTTATATCACAAACTATAAATGAGGATACACAAAATGAAAAACTAATCGAAATTGTGCATCCCGCATATTGTACGAATAAATGTGTTGTATTTCAGTAAATAACGTGCGTGTTCTTGGTTGATTGTAAACACGTAGTAGTCCACACTACAAAAGTCAAAAAGTCTGAAAAGACCAGTTTTTGTCTGAATTTGCATGAATTTTTACTCGACATTCTTAATTTGTCTAAATAATTTTTAAAAATTCTTGACATTCTATGAATTTGTCTCATAAGGTTCTTGTTTTTTCTTGACAAGTGTTTTGACAGTATGAACATTGTCTTAAAATTTCTCGACACTTCCTGTATCATCTGATAAGAGTCTGGATTAGTCTCGACCAATTCTTGACTGTCTTAAATTTGTCTCGATCTGTCTTGACATATTCCTAACACTCTTAATAATGTCTTGATCTGTCTTGACATATTCTTGACATTCTTAATAATGTCTGAATATGTCTTGACATATTCTTGACATTCTAAATAATGTCTGAATATGTCTCGACACATTCTTGACAGTCTTAAATATGTCTTGACACTATCTCAACAGTATAAATTTCGCCTTAAAATGTGAACAGACTTATTCTGCACTGTTTCTGACATTCTTTTGCTGTTATATATTTATTATGGCTAAACTAAACTTTGAAGAATCAAGGATTAATTTTGTGTAGTAAGATACCCATTTAATCCCCCATGTAGTTTAATTTTGATTTATTTTTATTAAACGTTTAAATGATTGTTTTCACTTGGAATATAAGCATTGAACATTAGGAATGTAGAATGAAATATGTCTACAGTATGATTGGTTTTAATCATTTAATTTATAAGATTTAGGAATCAAAATTTGTAACTATTTAAAAACTCAATTTTAAATTGTTTTATATCAACACATCCACATTTAAATTATTTTAAACATTAGATTTCAACTCAGAACTGTCAAGTCAATTTAAGGCACAATTCAAAATGTTCAGAATATGTCATGAAAGCCATATTGAGAAAAATTAAGAATGTCGAGAACATGTCGAGAAATTTCAAGACAGTATTTAAATGTCAAGAATTTGTCAAGAAATTTAAAGAACCATATTCAGAATGTCAAGAATATGTCAAGTAAATTTCATACAAATATGATATAAATGAGAATTTGTCAAGAAAAATTAAGACACAAGTCATACTTTTTGAGAATGTCGAGTAAAAGTTAGACTGCTACGCGCGACTATTGTCGTTCCGATAAGACAGTCCGCTACTGCTACTCGCGACTATAGTCGTTTTCCGTACTCGTTTGTTTACACAGTTACCATGGAATGGGCGGAGTCAATATTCATGAGATTGCGGCAGTTTTGACTTGTATGGATTCTGATTGGCTTAAAATTTGCGTTCTTTCGAGTGTCTCTTGACTTTTAATCAGGTATAAGCGATAAACCGAAAGTGAAAATTTTTGATGAAAAAAGTGACAAAATGGCGGACATTGTTTGGAGAAATGGCCAACACGTTCAGAAGTATTTCAATGATAACGATTTAACAGCGGCGGACGATTAAAAGGATTTGGACTAGAACCGAAGATATAATAGACAGAAATGGAAGTATTCTATCAAAACTGCAAACAGAAGACTTTTAAAGCGAGAATTACGGGGATTCCCAGACATTGTTCAAAATGGATGACATGAAACAGGATTTGCGATGTTTATCATTTCGCCTTTCAAATGTGAATCAATATTGACTAACATCGATAGACCCGAACTTTAAGTTTGTAAAGATTATATATTGATGAAAGCTTTAAAAATGAACTTGTCGTGTAAATAAATTTGTACATGGAAGTAAAAGTTGGAGGAAAATACCGGAAAATATTTGCATAAAAAAGGCCGTTGGTCTGAGAAGAAACTTTTATTTTTTGATAATCACAATGGAACTTAGTTCTTAAAAGAGATTTTAAACTATATTGGTTCAATTCTGAAGTCATGGATACTTTTACATTGATGGATCGTTTAATAAAACATGAAAAAATAAGTTTACCTTTGTTTACCTATTTTCGCACCTGTACAGGTAAAACATGACCAGAGACTCACACAAAAATAAAATAAATTAAAAATACAGAATCTAACAATACTTTTTTTATATAACTTTTATTGATGAATATTCAATATTTACAAAGATACAGCAATTGTAAGTGAACATGTTTATTTCATCAGTGATTAAAATTTTACTCAGCATTACACAAAAGTACAATAAAAATCAATGCAGCAGTCTAAGGGTTAAGACAAAAACTGGTCTTTTCAGACTTTTAGACTTTTGTAGTGCCATAATCAGGGGTTAAAAAATCCACTAGCCCGACGCCCGGGACTAGAGCATTTACGCCTCGGGCAATCTAAACTTTTAACCCAATATGCCCGACAGACTAGTAACAAAAACCTATTGGCGCTTCCAAAATAGATAGGGGAAAATCCCTTCATCCCTATTCTATCTTAGCAAATCAGATTCAATTACGTCATCCCGGATTTGGGTTTGTACAGGTCCAGGGTTGCGTTCAATATCGTAGTGGCTACTTCGGGATACGCAGATTTATGACTATTGAACGTGTAGCTAGCCTAGCTGCAACATAGATATTGATAGCAGCTAGGCTAGCTACTCGTTCAGTAGACCAAAATCTATGTAGCACTACATAGCCGCTACGATATTGAATGCAACCCTGTTGTACAGTTACATGTTTTAAAAATAGAACAAATAACTCAGGGTGGCCAGGTACATGTATCAGTGTATAATGTCCCCTTCAAAACATGACACCCATCCTGTAGTATGCAGCAAACTCTGATTTGTAAGGCACACATGGGCTAGCAGGTCGGTTTTGATGGGCTAGCAGTTCTTCAAACAGGGCTAGTAAAATCCTGCTGCCAATAAGTCCTGGGCTAGTTAGCTGTAACAACATTTTTTAACCCCTGATAATGCATTAATTGTGACTCATTTAGTGGATTGGTCAAAAACCTAGGTAAAAATAAATTGCGTCACATGTAAATAAACAATTACATTTGCGAGAACACAAGTATGCTAATTTATGCATTTCCATATAAGGTAGTGGTCCCGACCTGTTCAATATCACATTCTTCAATCAAACACCTAATCAATAGATCGTGAATAGCTTCAGTTACAAACTCGCTATGGATGATTGCCGATCGATTGTTTTGTAAACATATAGACGTAGGAGTACTGTAAAAAGGAATTATGTAACCGTTCAAAATTATGTCCAAAATAAATTCATAAGGCAGCAACCATTTGATTTTCTGGGGGGGGGGGGGGCTATGTTTTTTTTTCTGACCAAATTTTTTTAAACAATCTATTTTTTTTGCGACAAGTCGAAAACATTTTTTTTCTTTCAATTTTAGCATAACATATAGTGGCAGCTGAGGGTGAAACAAACAATTTTTTTTTCTCAGAATCAAAAACAAAAATCACAAATTATTTTTTTCTCCCACAAACTTTTTTTTCCTAAAAAAAAACATAGCCCCCCCCCCCCCCCCCCCAGAAAATCAAATGGTTGCTGCCTAACATCCTATACTTTTCCAGAATAAATAGTGATTTTTTATCCTTGTCCTTAACAATAATAGAAACAACTGACGTAGTGTTATCAGGTAAAATATTCAAACTATATTCATCTTTATAAAATCTGTCTTATTTTTGGTTTCGACATGGTGCCAGATCTTGGGTTGAATTGAGCTGCTGGAGCGATCCACATCCATAACAAGCTCCTTAGCGTTGTTGATTTCCTCGCTGATTACCACTCGTGCTAGCTTGACAGATTGTCCGTTGTACCATGACTGGGGGTCACGATCGAAAGGGCTGATTTTTTTTTGCTGGAAAAAAAGCATTAAATTGAGAAGGAGAAGTCGATTCATAATTAAAATTAGACTTAGCAGCCGCCTTTTTCCCTTTTGAATTGCGTTTACGTAACGCCTTGTTTTCTGCTTTGTTTATTTTGCTCTTATCGTTAGAGTCACTTGCTACTGGGTTAGTTTCATACTGACGAACAGTCCCCCATCCCCCTAACATATATCTTTATTCTGTCAAACCTTTGCAATTACAATGGTATACAGGCACTACATGACATCAATTATACAGACATAAATACATGATTACACAGAGCAAAATATGTACACTATTTACAATTATACTGATAGTATTTAGCCAGGAGGGCACACATGGGAATTTATAAATCTAATGAAAGAACACAGCTTTCTCAATTTAGATTTTATATTTAAATTCATATTTTCTTAAACATAATTATATTTGGACGATTTACATATGTTTTATCAATACATTCGTTTCTGCGCTGCTATCGGCGATTTTGGTAAGTTTATTTCGCCTTTTGATCTTTATATCAATAACTTCTTTAATAGTATCTCGTGCGTAATCAATTTTTGAGTTATCAATTGCCCAAATGGATTGTGTGAGATCTTCTAAAAATTCAGTGTTAAGAAGGAATTGAACTTTATTCCCCTCGTGTTTCCAATTATACTGGGATTCAGTTTTTAACTTTTTAACTTGGGAAGCAACAGAAACAATAGCCCCGTGAACTTCTCGTCTTAAATCGGAAATATCTTCCCTTAAACTAGCGTTAAATTCACCTTGCGTTTTTACCGCTTGCATCACATCATTAAGTAATTACATTAGATGTATATTTCATTATAATACTTTATTCTGATTGGTTAACTCGCAATTTCGTGATATTCTTCGATCAGTTTCATTATACAATAAAACTTATCATTCATGTTAACACGAGGTCCAACAATAAAGTGCACAGGTAAATGAAATAAAAACTTGGTAAAAGGTGTGTTTTCATGATCCTAGGTAAAAAATGTAATTATAAGTATTGAACGCTTTTATTTTGTAACTTTAATTCTTAAGTGAAACCTCACGGTCATGAACATCTAACTCCTCATTTTCAGCCATTACCAACAATAAATTTACTAAGTATTTAAAAGAGGACCGATCGCTTTTTCGCTGTCGTGCTGAATGACCGAAACCCCCGTTTCGGCGGGAAACTAACCACACGATAGGTACTACACCTATATACATGTACATCATGAAAAGACAAGAGAAAATAATTCCACTCTAATTCACTACGTTCAACCGTATGAAATTATATTTATATCATATTATTACTATTATATTATTATTGTAAAGTCTTTATGTTGACCCAATCATTGAACCGTCTCTTCGCAAAATTGGGAATATACTGTTTTACCTCTGTCTATCCGTCCATTGAACCGTCCACTCGTCAGTCAGCCAGTCCGTCAGTTCGTCCGTCCGTTCCATGGATATTTTCGTTGCATCTTTTTCATGAACGACATTACAAGGATTTCTGAAAGGTTTATTGAAGTCGGATGTATCGTGTGATACGTTTTTAGATTCATTACTCAACAAATTCCTGTTTACCGAACACTTTTCACATGACAGCCAAGTTGAAAATTTTCGTCACATTTTTCGCAGGGACTACAAATACAATGATTTTTCAAGGTTTATATAAGTCAGCTATACGGTGTGAGGCTTTTTTTAGATTTACAACTCAACAACGAAGTATTTGTGCGGGAGCATCATCAGTAGCACGCACCATCACTGGTTGTTCTTGATTTATATGATGTTTATATACTCTTTGATTTGGAAAATGAAATAATATGTTCTGTTCTATTCTATATACAGAATTCGAATTGAGTGTATAGAAAGTATTCGAACTTCCTCAGCCTTATGTTATATATATACGGAGTTATTTTTTAAAATATATTACTAGTATTACATATCTAAACGTAATATTACAGACAGACACGTTTTATTTTACCCTGATACCCTAATACTTGACTTAATAAGTGTCGGAATACGAGCTGTTCGGAGCAATGGGTTGTCGGACTATTGGGTTGTCGGACTAATGGGTTGTCGGACCAATGGACTGTAGGACTAATGGGCTGTCGGAATAATGGCGTCTAACCAGAGATACGATGCAAATTAGAACAAAGGCAAAAAAGGATTTTTGAGTAAAAATAAAAGGCAGGATGAGCAACTTTTATAACTGACTAAAAAAGCGTTGTCTAATTGACAATCATACCACTTCTTCTTTTTATATTGTCAAAAAAAAGTCAGAACAAAGTAATATAAAAAAATCGAGTAGAGTGAAAAAAGGCAGAACATAGATTACAACTAAACATTGCAGAGAAAACAAATTGTCTTCACAACCCCCCCCCCCCCCCCCCCCCCCCTCCCTCTTTAATAACAATAACTTTCAAAGATGTTGCAATTATGCAATAAAAAAAACGAAGGCTGCAGTAGCGTGTTCATAGACGAAGAAGGGTTGAGATAAAATAACAGTTCGTATATTGCAGATTAATGATTAATAGAGTTTTAGCGCTATTCGAAGCTTTCTGTGCTGTCGGGGAGAGCTGATAACCAAATAACAGTGTTGAGTTTTACTTTATGAATGTTTTTTGTTCGTTTGAAGTATTGAATAAGAACAAAAAAAAATGTATTTGTGTTCAGTTAACGTGTGAATTACACTAACACAACACCGAGTTTAGGTCAATGGGAACACGGCCTAAAACAGCTGCATTAGTGACATTATTATACCTGTCACATGTGAAAAGCTTGTAATTCACTGGCTGTCGTTTGTTTCTGTCTGTGTTCTTTTGCTTACAATGTTTAGTCCATTTATTTCTGGTGATGTATTCATTTTCATGTCTTTAACGGAGATATCCTATTCTCCTGTTTCCAAAACCTCTCTTTGGTCTCTGTTGTCTAGTGTAATTATATTAGAGTAAAGACTAAATATATTTTCTTAAGATTTTTAAGACAAGATTAAAGAAAATGTAATGTTTCAAAATTCTAGATTTCGTTATTCCATATAGATTATGTTTCTTATTATGTACAAATATTGTTTCTTTGATTCCACATGGGTATCATCTACCAACAAATGCATGTGTTAAATTTGCATATGATCTATAACAAATCATGAAAGTCATCATTTTACAAGGGAGGCTACTCATTGTGCACGAGAATTTCAATTTCCGAAAAGAATAGATGTCCAATGAAAAAAGTAGGGCAATCCAAATAAAATAAAAACATGTAAACGAAAATAAGAGGACAAAAATACAAACATCTTTATAAAGCAAAGCCCATTGAAAAATGAACCACCTGTAAATAAAAATAAAAATTGGTAATGTTTCTCGCATTGCAATATTTAACACAAAAATCTTATTATCTGCCGATCTCTTGGTTTGATGTATTTAGAGTTAAAAGTGTCATTACTTTCGAAAATATCAAATTTTGCCCAAGTTTATCAAAATTAAAGTATTTCATTATCAGCATTTATAACAAGATGTTATTACACTTCATGTCAAAATGCAAGATTTTGATTGGTTAATACGAGGAGGATAATTTGAAATTGAATTTAATAAACTGGAATATCAGCACATATAGTACAAAACTAGGTAACACATACAACTAAGAGAGTGATAGAGCATATTGTTACCCCTCGAAAATAAATTGTCATTTTCAACGTTGACTTCGCCTCTGTTTGTAATGTGTTTTTTGGCAAAATAAAAATGCTGTATATACCTTTGAGCTATCATCATCGATTCATTATGTTATATGTGTTGAAATATGCCAGGTTAATATTCACATATGCAGATGTGATACTATAAGTTATATGGTTCGCTACTGACCCCTATGAATTTTATTCAGCCTCTATGGATCCGTAAGGGGTCAGTAGTTAACAGTATAACGAATTTATCGGACGCTGGATTTTTTTGCGGCGTTTTATTGAAAAATAAATAATGGAACACAACAAAATTAATAAATGACGTCACCATAAACGCGTCATGAACCCCATATGAAACTTACTAACCCCATACGGTCTCATAGGGGGTCACCACGTGACGACGTTTAACCAATCACAACGTGATAATTCATCTGTGGTCTGATAATATGAGTTATAGTACGGATTACAAATAACCTTTTAAAGGACATAATTCCAAAATAAACCCAAATGAATTTGGCCGACCCTTCATTATTTTCGCTTTTTTCAAATAAAGGACAAAGTTGATGCGTTTTTGCACCTTAGAGTCCTGTCGAGTTCTATATTCTATAAACAATTAAATTTAATATACCAAGAGAGCAGAAACGAATTCATGTTAACACATGAGATGGTCTATCTCATCTCCACATAATAAAACTTTTATTTTCTGTTTAATTGTTGGGGTTTTCTGCAACGCTCAGCTGTCAATGAAAACGATAAACGCATGGTTATATATTAAAACGAAAAGGTTGAAGAAAGTGTATTATTTTAGAAATTTGAGTACATGTATCCTTATCATAAAACAAAGAAGCTCCTCTATTTTTGAAATAATAATAATAATACAATTTCGGTTACTAAATATGTCTGACATGAAAAACAAATCTCGTGCAGTACAATGTAATACAGTGAGACCTTGTGCAGTACAATGTAATACAGTGAGACCTTGTGCAGTACAATGTGAAACAGATCTCGTTCAGTACACTGTTAAACAGATCTCGTGCATAAATTGCATCACAGATCTCACGAAGTGCAGTGTCAAACATATCTAGTGCAGTACAATGTCACAATGAATTCATGAAGTACTATGTAACAAAGATCACGTTCAGTTCAATGTAAAACAGATCTCTTGCTGTACAATGTGAAACAGATCTCGTGCAGTACAATGTGAAACAGATCTCGTGCAGTACAATGTGAAACAGATCTCGTGCAGTACAATGTGAAACAGATCTCGTGCAGTACAATGTGAAACAGATCTCATGCAGTACAATGTGAAACAGATCTCGTGCAGTACAATGTGAAACAGATCTCGTGCAGTACAATGTGAAGCAGATCTCGTGCAGTACAATGTGAAACAGATCTCGTGCAGTACAATGTGAAACAGATCTTGTGCAGTACAATGTGAAACAGATCTCGTGCAGTACAATGTGAAACAGATCTCGTGCAGTACAATGTGAAACAGATCTCGTGCAGTACGATGTAAAACAGATCTCTTGCTGTACGATGTAAAACAGATCTCGTGCAGTACAATGTGAAACAGATCTCTTGCTGTACGATGTAAAACAGATTTCGTGCAGTACAATGTGAAACAGATCTCTTGCTGTACAATGTAAAACAGATTTCGTGCAGTACATTAAATGTAGATCGTATACAGTGCAATGTGAAACAGATCTCGTGCAACTTAAAAAAGCTCTGTTGTAGTACAATATTACAAAGATCATGTGCAGTACAATGTGATTCCGTTTTCGTGTAGTATGGTGTACTATACTAATTTCAAGCAGTACAATGCATAAACGATCGCCTACAGTTAGTTTGCTGAATTCACAGTATAGCAAAACAGTATTACTGATCTCGTGCAGTATTACGTATTGCTGATCTCGAGCAGTATAGAGATTTACTGAAACAATGTAGTATTGCGTATAACTGATCTCGAGCAGAGTAGCGTATTATTGATCTCGTACAGTATGGCGTATTAATGATTTAGTTCATAATGGCGTATTATTGATCTCGAGCAGTACAGCGTATTACCGATCTCGAGCAGTACAGCGTATTACTCATCTCGAGCAGTACAACGTATTACTAATCTCGTACAGTATGGCGTATTACTGGTACATTGTATCTAGCAGTATGGCGTATTGCTGATCTCGTGTAGTATTGCGTATTGTTGATCTCGTGCAGAATGGCGAGGAACTGATCTTGTGCAGTATTGTGTATTAATAATTGCATCCAGTTTGTCGAATAACTCATCTTAATCAAAATAGTGTGATATATACAAAAAATAGAAGATGTGGTATGATTGATAATGCAACAACTCTCCGCAAGAGACCTAATGACACACAAATTAACAAGTATATGTCATCACACGGCCTTCAACAATGAGAAAAGCCTAAACCACATACCACTGATTTTGCATTTAGTATATTGAATTACTAGTATTATGCGTTGCTATGGACATCTGACCTCGTATATAAAAGTTAAAAGATATGGTATGATTACTAATGAGACAACTAACCAGAAAAGTTCAAATAAAGTTGAAGTATGCAATTATAAACAACTGTATGACCTTCAACAATGAGAAAATCCCATACCGCATAACCAGATAAAAAAGATCACGCCATTAAAAAGATTAAACAATTCAAATGAGAAAACTATCGGCCCAACATGAGGCAGTGTTGTAACGACACAACTTTAACACAAGAACACACACCACGAAACAATAGAGGAATAACAAATATGAGAAAAAGCAACAAAAAATACACTTATGCAGAGGCTTCTGACTTCACATTCACATATCTAATGAGGTTGGGTTAGATATATCTGCTTGCTCAAAATCCCCCCATAACTTGAGAAACTGTGTAGCTGTTCAACATAAGAGCAACCTATTAAAATCAGTTAAACTGGTCTTAGCGTATTCAAGATTTGTGATTAAACACATTTATTCTAGAGGTTATTGTTGTGTAAACCGGGGCGATTAACTCACAAACTGAATAAAAGTCCGAAGACATAGTACTTAGTATACTAATAACAAATTATACTGCTAACTGTTCCCACGGTCGAGTTTTTTATTCACAATCGAACTGGAATTTAAAAATTATGTTCTGACGGATGTTTTAATATGCCTCGAATTATTTTACCAGGCTGACTGTGTTTTTGTTTTACTATATCCGATAATACTTGTACTTTACGATTTTCCGGAAACTCGGGAGACAAGTTTTTAATCAAAAATCGTGGTTCCGCTTTTTGCAGAAATTTTTATTGAATATTTCCAACAACCTAAATTAATTGCAAAACGTTTTGTTGATGTGTTACGACAGAAATGAAAGTGCAACTTTCGCTATATATCTGTGTCTTTGGTACTTAAGTTCTACAATACATAATATAAAACAATCTCTACTCACTTTAATATTTTTTTAAAATGTCATATCAATAGCCTCCCTTTCAAATACGACAAAACGTATTCTTTTTAATGATTGCAATAAAGACAAAACTCAAATTAACCTCCACAAACGGAATATACAAAGAAAAAACAAATAATGTTATGATATTATAGAAACTACAAAATGTATGATCGTTACAGTTTTCTGGATTTTTTTTTTAAAATGCAGTTACTAATATAACGGAAGCCGATAAGGGCCATTCAAAAAAAAAAATTATGTCGTCATAGCATGTCGTAATTTCGACATAACAGGTCGTTATTACGACATCGCTATGTCGTAATTTCGACATATCATGTCGTAATAACGACATCACTTTGTCGTTAAAACGACATAGCTATATATAAAAGAATATGTATTATAATTGCCAAGAGACTAAATGACACAGAAATTAACAACTATAGGTCATCATAATGCCCCCAATAATTAGAAAAGCCCCACATAGTCAGCTATAAAAGAGGGAGGAAAGATACCAGAGGGAGAGCCCCCGAAATGCTGTGTGGCAGAGAGTGTTATTAATTAATTATTAGCTCCCTTGGTAAAACTCCAAATTTCATATTTAATGTATTGTATTGTTAAATAATTTACATGAAGCTTAAAAAGTACATATTTGTTAATTGCATAGACTTTGCTATTTGCATTCATTGGTTAAAGATATTTATTTATATTGTAAAGTTTAATATTTGCATCGTCGCAAAATCTTTGGTTACCTTCTTTGAATAGATTCAGTGAGAAACTTATATATTTTTATAGATCCCATGAAATTATACCGACCTTGTATGTTAAGTCTAACATTCATTTCTACCAAGGCAAGTCAAGCTATCCATCTCTCTACAAATAAGAGCTAACTTCAAGGCTTTTTGTAATAAGGGTGAATTGAAGTATTGAAAGCTCTAATTCTACTTTCAAACGTTGGGCACGATGTTCCTACAACGCCTAGGATTTAAAACAGAATCTTCGAAATTTCATCCGCAAAACAAAATAAATAAAAATGTTAGAAAACACGAAACAATATTGTTACAAATTCAGTATATGTTTTAAATTATGTTTTTAAAGCTCTTGATCATAGACTAAGTAATATCTAGTTTATTTGAGGATTAAAATAAGAAGAAAAAACGGATGTCCAACGTTACATTTATGAAAAACTGTTTTAACTCTTATGTATAGTGATCCTATTTCTTATTCTCTGATCTTCTTGATTCTTGGCAGGAACAACGACATGTGTTGGTTCTCTGTGCCGTTAAAGCCGTTATTTTGCCAAATTTCATTTGACTCGGTGACTCGGTGACTGCATATTAAGCTGGAATAAGAAAAATGTCCAACGATGTTTTTCATTAACTCAACGACTGAAAGTGAATTTTATAAGTAGATATAGCAGAAAATGAATAAAAAGAGTAAGACAATAATAATATCTAACAAAAGTACAAATATTTGCCTCATGTGAGTTCAAATATTGCTGATTCAATAAAAATCTTCTCTACACAGTCGTTTTTTCAAACGGTAGCCATTTTGTCCAAGTTGATATTTCATTTTTCAAAGCAGTTAACGCGTATTTTTTTATAATTAATAAAAACAAAAGTTAGATACACGAAGAGTAAAAAATGCCAAGATTCTTTTCTTATTACCTACATATTTGGGTCTTAAAGGAATAAAATGCTTCCACACATTACAAAACGGTAGCCAATTTGTCCAAACGTCTGAAAACGTCTAAAATCCTAAAGACGCTAATTTCCGACGTTACATGTGCTAAAGTTTCAATTAAATGTTCATGATAATTAAAACAAATCGTGTTATAAAATTTGGAAAAAGAGGTTGATGATTGCTGCCGAAAAAAAAAGAATAGTGCATGTTGCTATAGACTCCGCCCGGGGACATAGGTTCGACACAGGTTAAATTTTGCAATTTTTATTAATCGTTTATAGCTTTTAACGATTTATTTAAAATAATTGGGAAATGGGGAAAACATCCCATTACATGAACTTCGTCCAACTTTTGCAAAGACAAATTGGAGACACCAAGACAGTCCTCTAAATGTAAAATGCGAATTGAAATTTATGTTACGGAAGTACTCCGAAATAGATCATTTAAAGTCGTCACTTCAGTAAGGTGCAATCACCAATATCTAAAGACTTAATACCAGTTCACGGAATGTTTTACTTCGCGATTTATCCTGCTATTTATGTTAACTTATAACGGTCGTGATGAAAATAATTCCTGTACTAGCGAAGCCGGAACTTTTCGTCAGTATATACTTGTGCATGAAATGGAGTTAATTGAAAGACGAATCCCAAACAGCAACGAAAACCGTTTCATCGAATTAATAAAAACCCGGGATTATATTTGCCGTTTTCGCGGACGATCCAGGAGTAGATTACTATACTTTAGAATGTATATCAGAAGTTAAACGCTATAGATGACTTGGGAAATAATTCTCAAGCCAAGGTTCAAGTAATTGAAGGGGTGTGTTTCGACAACTTATGTGCCGGAGAAAATACAATTCTATTCAAATTTAACCAAGGGTAAAAATGCTCGATTTACTTGCAGAGTGTCAGATATATTTGTATTGGTTGAATTAAGATATAGAAATTTTACAATGACAGATGATATGCACCTTGAAAGTTAAACATCCTATGATAAAACAAAAATATGGAAAACCGTATACATGTACTTCCGTCCCATCTTTCCTTCCTACATTACTTGCGACAGTACTGCATTTTAGTTGAAATAACTTAAAGAGTAAACATTATTAAATCGATTTCCACAACTCGAGGTAATTTTTGACATCACAAAACGAACAGAACCAGAATCAACCAACAATATGAAAAACCAAATAAAACGAAGTCAGAAACCCTCTTCGACGCCGCATGCATGTTAAGGGCATACGATACAGTTTTGATCCTGTATTTACAAGTTCAAGAAAATTTGCATATAGGCTATTTTTTACCTGATTACATCAAATATGTAATAAAAAATATACCTTCATGTGCTACTTTTTGAGTAAAATTAGGTCGAAATTTTGTATATCTGTTAAAAATTCAGATGTGTGGCCGTAATTTCTTTTTCGAAAGAAAGACATAACTTTTTTGTTATAAAAGATAAACACAAATTATTTTTTGTTAAATAATCGGTAATTTCTGTATTTTATAAGTATTCTAAAAAAAATATGCAATTTTTTATTCAGAAATAACTCATATTTATCAAATGTTTATGAATTGAGGAAAAAATGTCATTTTTTACTGCATGTTTATCAAAATTTTAAAAAATCCTCTATTTACAGTTTTAAAAAATTTGGATCACATAATATCCCTGCAAAATGAAACAAATTGCTATTTTGAAAAATAGGGGTCCATGAACTCGTTTTCAAATTAAATCAGTTTGAATGCTAAAAATCAGTCGAAAAATACATCTTTTCCCGATATGTCACAGTTTGACGTCGCGAAAATAACATTTTACGTTAGCAACGTCATTACCTCCCCTGTAACTGTATCGTATGCCCTTAAAGTGTAACGTCGTGTTGTAGGAAAGTCGTGCCCAACGTTTGAAAGTAGAAATAGAGCTATCAATACTTCAATTCACCCTTATTACAAGAAGCCATGTCGTTTGAGCTTATTTTAATAGGAGATGGGATGCTTGCCATGCAATGTTAGTCCTCATATGTTTCAACGTCTTATTTGTTTATTTCAAACTTGTCTGGCTATACATCCCTTCCATGGCAGGTAACTTTTAAGACTTAGACGGGATTTTAAAAATATATAAGTTTCTCACTGAAGGTATCCAAAGAAGGTAACCAAAGATTTTGCGACGATGCAAATATTAAACTTTACAATATAAATAAAAAATCTTTAACCAATGAATTCAAATAGCAAAAGCTATGCAATTAACAAATATATACTTATTAAGCTTCATGTAAATTATTTAACAATGAAATACATTAAATATGAAATTTGGAGTTTTACCAAGGGAGCTAATAATTAATTAATAACACTGTCTGCCACACAACATTTCGGAGACTCTCCCTTTGGTATCTTTCCCCCCTCTTCTATAGCTGACTAATCGGGGGCTTTTCTAATTATTGGGGGCATTATGATGACCCATAGTTGTTTATTTCTGTGTCATTTAGTCTCTTGGCAATCATAATACATATTCTTTTATATATAGCGATGTCGTTATTACGACATAGTGATGTCGTTATTACGACATGATATGTCGAAATTACGACATAGCGATGTCGTTATAACGACATGTTATGTCGAAATTACGACATGCTATGCCGTAATTACGACATAAAATTATTTTTTTTGAATGGCCCTTATCGGCTTCCGTATTAATAACTTTTTATATTAAGAAACGTTAATCAGAAAATCAATACATACATGTATACATGTATATCAGCTACACTTTACCTCAGAATCGTGGTTTGTGTTATAACTGATAAGAATATCTACATACACAAATCACATAAATGGAAATGCATAAAATATTATACGCTGGTTGGATTCCCATCCATTCCAACAACAAATTGCTTTCTTAAGAACCCAAAAAGAGATTTACTGAATTGTTTTGCTAATACACCAATCTTATTTTTATATATAATTTCATACTACAGTCTATACGCTTTTGAAACTGGCCCTGTTTAACCGAACACTTTTCTGTGTAAGAGTTATATCCCCGAACACGTTTTCTTGTTATGAGAACTCCTCCGCAATCGTAAAAAAGCGACAATTTTTTTTTCCAATATGCTTATTATATCCTCAGGATGTTACGTTTTATTTTGACAGAAGCTACCCGAAGACTCCCAATGATAGTTATTTCCCATATGCATTTGATATAAGTGATATGAATTTCAAACTGATAAACTATAAGTGATAGAGACATAGTGTCTTTAAATTTGAGGTCCTTGGTCCAAAAAAAATAATAAATAAGATGGAGAGATGCTACCATAAACAACAAACAATCCCCGCGCGCTTTAGTCTCAAAAGCTACCCAATATACTTTTGGATCAGACTTAAGTCCTAGTAGACAAACAATATTGTTAAGTTTGATAAAAGAAAACAGATTTGCATGTAATGATTCGAAAAGGATTAGGCTGCAAAGTACACGTGGTTGCATGTGTGAAACAGGTGTCATGTTTATCAATACACAGACTGACCTTTCAATTTTTACAATACATTAATGTTACAATTTGATTGCAGTTAATTAGAGGATGGTGTTCTAAGAGTACAAGGTCTATATTATCGATGTGGTTATATGTATATATATTTCCGACACAAATGAAACATTCAATCCTATTACTTTTCCACCAAAAAGGGCCAAAAGATGCAAGTATGTGTCACTGAGCACCACGTACAATGCATGTATGCCATCAGAAGCACGCTATTGTCTCCCTTTGGAAACATCAAAAGTTTATTTAGAAGCAGCAATGGTAACATCGTCAAACTGGACCTGGTTTAACAGTTGTAGTCAATTCGACAAAATAAAATAATGTGTTAAATATAAGAGCAAATGTATTCCTCTGATCAATTTCCCAATTACTGTAAAACGTGATTCTTGTGTCACTCTTATATTATGTTTCAATCAGGATCTTATTATTTTCATTATTTGAATCAAATTTAGACGAAGAAGGAAAAGACTCAATGTTTAACTTGGCGGAGACAAGATGCTCTCCGAAATCATATGAAATTAATATAAACACAGGGGCAAAGATGACTTAGTACAATAAGGGGAGTGAACACATGTTTAGTTAAAAAGTTGAACATATTTATATAACTATCCAGGAAATCGGACAATTGCACAATAATATGTTGCTGTTTAGTTGTCATATGTCTGGACATTTCATGTTTCAAGACATGATATATTTCACTTGTCGTTACTTTGGATAAAAACCACATAGATTATAGTTTGAAAATATATGTAAATCTTATGTTTGACTTCTTCCTGTCATACCGTGGTTTTGAAAAACGAGTATTACATATAATGTGTGTATGATGGCAGGTTGATTGATATTTGTAATGCACCACGAGATTTTGCTCAAAACTAAAATCAAAATATAAAGGTTTGGATGGAGGTACATGTAATTCGTGAATGTGTTTTCATGTTGTTTTTTTTAATTTATTTTAATGTACTTTAATCAAACTAATCATTCTAATCATTTACTGTGTTTTATTTTGTAAATCCTTTGATTGTATTGCTCATATTTTGGGCACCATAATTGGTTAATAAAATGAACTTATCTTATTCGTTTCTGTATTTTTCAAATTTATTGTGTTCTTTTTTCTCTGTCTGTTATTCTTTTTTATCGATTAGTCTCCATTCATTATTGTATGGCATATTGTTCTCTTTGTTTTCCATATTATTTTCCATTCTTCATATTTTTACTAATTATTCTCTGACTAAGAGAGGCTGGAGATAACACAGGTACAATTTATACTTAGACTCATAAGTCGATAACAAGCGTATACTTAGACTCATAAGTCGATAACAAGCGTATGCTGAGACTCATAAGTCGATAACAAAGGTATACTAAGACTCATAAGTCGATAACAAAGGTATACTAAGACTCAAAAGTCGATAACAAAGGTATACTCAGACTCATAAGTCGATAGCAAAGGTATACTAAGACTCATAAATTGATAGCACAGGTATACTAAGACTCATAAGTTGATAGCAAAGGTATACTAAGACTCTTACGTCGATAACAAAGGTATATACTTAGACTCATAAATTGATAGCACAGGTATACTAAGACTCATAAGTTGATAGCAAAGGTATACTAAGACTCATAAGTTGATAGCAAAGGTATACTCAGACTCATAAGTCGATAGCAAAGGTATACTAAGACTCATAAATTGATAGCACAGGTATACTAAGACTCATAAGTTGATAGCAAAGGTATACTAAGACTCATAAGTTGATAGCAAAGGTATACTAAGACTTATAAGTTGATAGCAAAGGTATACTAAGACTTATAAGTCGATAAAAAGGTATACTAAGACTCATAAGTCGATAGCACAGGTATACTAAGACTCATAAGTTGATAGCAAAGGTATACTAAGACTCTTACGTCGATAACAAAGGTATACTTAGACTCATAAATTGATAGCACAGGTATACTAAGACTCACAAGTCGATAACAAAAGTATACTAAGACTCATAAGTCGATACCAAAGGTATACTAAGACTCATAAGTCGATAACAAAGGTATACTAAGACTTATAAGTCGATAACAAAGGTATACTAAGACTCATAAGTCGATAACAAAGGTATACTAAGACTCATAAGTCGATAACAAAGGTATACTAAGACTCATAAGTCAATAACAAAGGTATACTAAGACTCATAAGTCAATAACAAAGGTATACTAAGACTCATAAATCGATAACAAAGGTATACTGAGCCTCATAAGTCAATAACAAACTGAAAATGCCATGTAAAAATACAAATCACGATGAGATTAAAGACAAAAACAACAGAGAAAACACAAACTCAATCTAAAACCGGGGTTGATAGCAGATGTTCCGAATGAAATAATAAAATGTTGCTGTACATTTAACAACGTTCGTGTTGTTTATTGCAGTAAATATTTAGTGGTAAATCTCATTCATGATGTCACATTCACAGGAAATAGTAAAGCGATCCTGGTTACGAGAATTGAGTCATATCCATAGTGATTGAAAAAAGTGAATCGGATTTTTTACTGTCAACCTTTTCATGATGGCGTTTTAACATTTCTAAAGGTATGACTTCAACTTTACTACATGAAAACATCGGCTTAATAGCTTTCTTGTAAGTAGTTTAAAGAAAAATGTACCAATCTAAAAACCTTTCAAAGACATATAAGAAGATAACACATAGGACGTAAGGATTTGAAAGTACGCATGTCAAATATTATAGCTCATTTAAAGGCACAGCATATACAGCATAATTACCCGTAGAGAACACAGCCGTGGATACATGTTAGACAACGCAAACAGAAAAGTGAATGGCCGTAGAGAACACAGCCGTGGATACATGTTAGACAACGCAAACAGAAAAAGTGAATGGCCGTACAGAACACAGCCGTGGATATATGTTAGACAACGCAAACAGAAAAGTGAATGGCCGTAGAGAACACATCCTTGGATACATGTTAGACAACGCAAACAGAAAAGTGAATGACCGTAGAGAACACAGCCGTGGATACATGTTAGACAACGCAAACAGAAAAGTGAATGACCGTAGAGAACACAGCCGTGGATACATGTTAGACAACGCAAACAGAAAAGTGAATGGCCGTAGAGAACACATCCTTGGATACATGTTAGACAACGCAAACAGAAAAGTGAATGGCCGTAGAGAACACAGCCGTGGATACATGTTAGACAACACAAACAGAAAAGTAAATGGCCGTAGAGAACACATCCTTGGATACATGTTAGACAACGCAAACAGAAAAGTGAATGGCCGTAGAGAACACAGCCGTGGATACATGTTAGACAACGCAAACAGAAAAGTGAATGGCCGTAGAGAACACAGCCGTGGATACATTTTAGACAACGCAAACAGAAAAGTGAATGGCCGTAGAGAACACAGCCGTGGATACATTTCAAGTGAATGACCGTAAGAAACAGCCGTGGATACATGTTAGACAACGCAACAGAAAAGTGAATGGCCGAGAGAACACAGCCGTGGATACATGTTAGACAACGCAAACAGAAAAGTGAATGGCCGTAAGAACACAGCCGTGGATAATGTTAGACAACGCAAACAGAAAAGTGAATGCCGTAGAGAACACATCCTGGATACATGTTAGACAACGCAAACAGAAAAGTGAATGGCCGTAGAGAACACAGCCGTGGATAATTTAGACAACGAACAGAAAAGTGAAATGCGTAAGAAACACAGCCGTGGATACATGTTAGAAACACAAACGAAAGTGAAGGCCGTAGAGAAACAGCGTGGATATATGTAGAAACGCAAACAGAAAAGTGAATGGCCGTAGAGAACACAGCCGTGGATATATGTTAGACAACCAAACAGAAAAGTGAATGGCCGTAGAGAACACAGCCGTGGATACATGTTAGACAACGCAAACAGAAAAGTGAATGGCCGTAGAGAACACAGCCGTGGATATATGTTAGACAACGCAAACAGAAAAGTGAATGGCCGTAGAGAACACAGCCGTGGATATATGTTAGACAACGCAAACAGAAAAGTGAATGGCCGTAGAGAACACAGCCGTGGATACATGTTAGACAACGCAAACAGAAAAGTGAATGGCCGTAGAGAACACAGCCGTGGATACATGTTAGACAACGCAAACAGAAAAGTGAATGGCCGTAGAGAACACAGCCGTGGATACATGTTAGACAACGCAAACAGAAAAGTGAATGGCCGTAGAGAACACAGCCGTGGATATATGTTAGACAACGCAAACAGAAAAGTGAATGGCCGTAGAGAACACATCCTTGGATACATGTTAGACAACGCAAACAGAAAAAGTGAATGACCGTAGAGAACACAGCCGTGGATACATGTTAGACAACGCAAACAGAAAAGTGAATGGCCGTAGAGAACACAGCCGTGGATACATGTTAGACAACGCAAACAGAAAAGTGAATGGCCGTAGAGAACACAGCCGTGGATATATGTTAGACAACGCAAACAGAAAAGTGAATGGCCGTAGAGAACACAGCCGTTGGATACATGTTAGACAACGCAAACAGAAAAAGTGAATGGCCGTAGAGAACACAGCCGTGGATACATTTCAGACAACGCAAACAGAAAAGTGAATGACCGTAGAGAACACAGCCGTGGATACATGTTAGACAACGCAAACAGAAAAGTGAATGGCCGTAGAGAACACAGCCGTGGATATATGTTAGACAACGCAAACAGAAAAGTGAATGGCCGTAGAGAACACAGCCGTGGATATCATGTTAGACAACACAAACAGAAAAGTGAATGGCCGTAGAGAACACAGCCGTGGATCATGTTAGACAACGCAAACAGAAAAGTGAATGCCGTAGAGAACACAGCCGGGGATACATGTTAGACAACGCAAACAGAAAAGTGAATGGCCGTAGAGAACACAGCCGTGGATACATGTTAGACAACGCAAACAGAAATGAATGCCGTAGAGAACACAGCCGTGGATACATGTTAGACAACGCAAACAGAAAAGTGAATGGCCGTAGAGAACACAGCCGTGGATATATGTTAGACAACGCAAACAGAAAAGTGAATGGCCGTAGAGAACACAGCCGTGGATATATGTTAGACAACGCAAACAGAAAAGTGAATGGCCGTAGAGAACACAGCCGTGGATATATGTTAGACAACGCAAACAGAAAAGTGAATGGCCGTAGAGAACACAGCCGTGGATATATGTTAGACAACGCAAACAGAAAAGTGAATGGCCGTAGAGAACACAGCCGTGGATACATGTTAGACAACGCAAACAGAAAAGTGAATGGCCGTAGAGAACACAGCCGTGGATAATGTTAGACAACGCAAACAGAAAAGTGAATGGCCGTAGAGAACACAGCCGTGGATACATGTTAGACAACGCAAACAGAAAAGTGAATGGCCGTAGAGAACACAGCGTGGATATATGTTAGACAACGCAAACAGAAAAGTGAATGGCCGTAGAGAACACACCTGGATACATGTTAGACAACGCAAACAGAAAAGTGAATGACCGTAGAGAACACAGCCGTGGATACATGTTAGACAACGCAAACAGAAAAGTGAATGGCCGTAGAGAACACAGCCGTGGATACATGTTAGACAACGCAAACAGAAAAGTGAATGGCCGTAGAGAACACAGCCGTGGATATATGTTAGACAACGCAAACAGAAAAGTGAATGGCCGTAGAGAACACACCTTGGATACATGTTAGACAACGCAAACAGAAAAAGTGAATGGCCGTAGAGAACACAGCCGTGGATACATTTAGACAACGCAAACAGAAAAGTGAATGCCGTAGAGAACACAGCCGTGGATACATGTTAGACAACACAAACAGAAAAGTGAATGGCCGTAGAGAACACAGCCGTGGATATATGTTAGACAACGCAAACAGAAAAGTGAATGGCCGTAGAGAACACAGCGTGGATATATGTTAGACAACCAAACAAAAGTGAATGGCCGTAGAGAACACAGCCGTGGATACATGTTAGACAACGCAAACAGAAAAGTGAATGACCGTAGAGAACACAGCCGTGGATACATGTTAGACAACGCAAACAGAAAAGTGAATGGCCGTAGAGAACACAGCCGTGGATACATGTTAGACAACGCAAACAGAAAAGTGAATGGCCGTAGAGAACACAGCCGTGGATACATGTTAGACAACGCAAACAGAAAAGTGAATGCCGTAGAGACACAGCCGTGGATATATGTTAGACAACGCAAACAGAAAAGTGAATGGCCGTAGAGAACACAGCCTGGATATATGTTAGACAACGCAAACAGAAAAGTGAATGGCCGTAGAGAACACAGCCGTGATACATGTTAGACAACGCAAACAGAAAAGTGAATTGCCGTAGAAACACAGCCGTGGATACATGTTAGACAACGCAAACAGAAAAGTGAATGGCCGTAGAGAACACAGCCGTGGATACATGTTAGACAACGCAAACAGAAAAAGTGAATGGCCGTAGAGAACACAGCCGTGGATATATGTTAGACAACGCAAACAGAAAAGTGAATGGCCGTAGAACACATCCTTGGATACATGTTAGACAACGCAAACAGAAAAGTGAATGACCGTAGAGAACACAGCGTGGATACATGTTAGACAACGCAAACAGAAAAGTGAATGGCCGTAGAGAACACAGCCGTGGATACATGTTAGACAACGCAAACAGAAAAGTGAATGGCCGTAGAGAACACAGCCGTGGATATATGTTAGACAACGCAAACAGAAAAGTGAATGGCCGTAGAGAACACATCCTTGGATACATGTTAGACAACGCAAAAGAAAAAGTGAATGGCCGTAGAGAACACAGCCGTGGATACATTTCAGACAACGCAAACAGAAAAGTGAATGACCGTAGAGAACACAGCCGTGGATACATGTTAGACAACACAAACAGAAAAGTGAATGGCCGTAGAGAACACAGCCGTGGATATATGTTAGACAACGCAAACAGAAAAGTGAATGGCCGTAGAGAACACATCCTTGGATACATGTTAGACAACGCAAACAGAAAAGTGAATGGCCGTAGAGAACACAGCCGTGAATACATGTTAGACAACGCAAAAGAAAAGTAAATGGCCGTAGAGAACACAGCCGTGGATACATGTTAGACAACGCAAAAAAGAAAAGTGAATGGCCGTAGAGAACACAGCCGTGGATATATGTTAGACAACACAAACAGAAAAGTGAATGGCCGTAGAGAACACAGCCGTGGATATATGTTAGACAACGCAAACAGAAAAGTGAATGGCCGTAGAGAACACAGCCGTGGATAATGTTAGACAACGCAAACAGAAAAGTGAATGGCCGTAGAGAACACAGCCGTGGATACATGTTAGACAACGCAAACAGAAAAGTGAATGGCCGTAGAGAACACAGCCGTGGATACATGTTAGACAACGCAAACAGAAAAGTGAATGGCCGTAGAGAACACAGCCGTGGATACATGTTAGACAACGCAAACAGAAAAAGTGAATGGCCGTAGAGAACACAGCCGTGGATATATGTTAGACAACGCAAACGAAAAGTGAATGGCCGTAGAGAACACACCTGGATACATGTTAGACAACGCAAACAGAAAAGTGAATGACCGTAGAGAACACAGCCGTGGATACATGTTAGACAACGCAAACAGAAAAGTGAATGGCCGTAGAGAACACAGCCGTGGATACATGTTAGACAACGCAAACAGAAAAAGTGAATGGCCGTAGAGAACACAGCCGTGGATATATGTTAGACAACGCAAACAGAAAAGTGAATGGCCGTAGAGAACACATCCTTGGATACATGTTAGACAACGCAAACAGAAAAGTGAATGGCCGTAGAGAACACAGCCGTGGATACATTTCAGACAACGCAAACAGAAAAGTGAATGACCGTAGAGAACACAGCCGTGGATACATGTTAGACAACAGTTAGACAACGCAACAGAAAAGTGAATGGCCGTAGAGAACACACCTGGATACATGTTAGACAACGCAAACAGAAAAGTGAATGGCCGTAGAGAACACAGCCGTGGATACATGTTAGACAACGCAAACAGAAAAGTGAATGGCCGTAGAGAACACAGCCGTGGATATATGTTAGACAACGCAAACAGAAAAGTGAATGGCCGTAGAGAACACAGACCGTGGATACATGTTAGACAACGCAAACAGAAAAGTGAATGGCCGTAGAGAACACAGCCGTGGATAATGTTAGACAACGCAAACAGAAAAGTGAATGGCCGTAGAGAACACAGCCGTGGATACATGTTAGACAACGCAAACAGAAAAGTGAATGGCCGTAGAGAACACAGCCGTGGATACATGTTAGACAACGCAAACAGAAAAGTGAATGGCCGTAGAGAACACAGCCGTGGATACATGTTAGACAACGCAAACAGAAAAGTGAATGGCCGTAGAGAACAGCCGTGGATACATGTTAGACAACCAAACAGAAAAGTGAATGGCCGTAGAGAACACAGCCGTGGATACATGTTAGACAACGCAAACAGAAAAGTGAATGGCCGTAGAGAACACAGCCGTGGATACATGTTAGACAACGCAAACAGAAAAGTAATGGCCGTAGAGAACACAGCGTGGATAATGTTAGACAACGCAAACAGAAAAGTGAATGGCCGTAGAGAACACAGCCGTGGATACATGTTAGACAACGCAAACAGAAAAGTGAATGGCCGTAGAGAACACAGCGTGAATAATGTTAGACAACGCAACAGAAAAGTGAATGGCCGTAGAGAACACAGCCGTGGATACATGTTAGACAACGCAAACAGAAAAGTGAATGGCCGTAGAGAACACAGCCGTGGAATACATGTTAGACAACGCAAACAGAAAAAGTGAATGGCCGTAGAGAACACAGCCGTGGATACATGTTAGACAACGCAAACAGAAAAGTGAATGGCCGTAGAGAACACAGCCGTGGATACATGTTAGACAACGCAAACAGAAAAGTGAATGGCCGTAGAGAACACAGCCGTGGATACATGTTAGACAACGCAAACAGAAAAGTGAATGGCCGTAGAGAACACAGCCGTGGATACATGTTAGACAACGCAAACAGAAAAGTGAATGGCCGTAGAGAACACAGCCGTGGATACATGTTAGACAACGCAAACAGAAAAGTGAATGGCCGTAGAGAACACAGCGTGGATACATGTTAGACAACGCAAACAGAAAAGTGAATGGCCGTAGAGAACACAGCCGTGGATATATGTTAGACAACGCAAACAGAAAAGTAAATGGCCGTAGAGAACACAGCCGTGGATATATGTTAGACAACGCAAACAGAAAAGTGAATGGCCGTAGAGAACACAGCCGTGGATACATGTTAGACAACGCAAACAGAAAAGTGAATGGCCGTAGAGAACACAGCCGTGGATACATGTTAGACAACGCAAACAGAAAGTGAATGGCCGTAGAGAACACAGCCGTGGATACATGTTAGACAACGCAAACAGAAAAGTGAATGGCCGTAGAAACACAGCCGTGGATACATGTTAGACAACGCAAACAGAAAAGTAATGGCCGTAGAGAACACAGCCGTGGATACATGTTAGACAACGCAAACAGAAAAGTGAATGGCCGTAGAGAACACAGCCGTGGATACATGTTAGACAACGCAAACAGAAAAGTGAATGGCCGTAGAGAACACAGCCGTGGATACATGTTAGACAACGCAAACAGAAAAGTGAATGGCCGTAGAGAACACAGCCGTGGATACATGTTAGACAACGCAAACAGAAAAGTGAATGGCCGTAAGAGAAACACAGCCGTGGATACATGTTAGACAACGCAAACAGAAAAGTGAATGGCCGTAGAGAACACAGCCGTGGATACATGTTAGACAACGCAAACAGAAAAGTGAATGGCCGTAGAGAACACACCTTGATACATGTTAGACAACGCAAACAGAAAAGTAATGGCCGTAGAGAACACAGCCGTGAACATGTTAGACAACGCAAAAGAAAAGTGAATGGCCGTAGAGAACACATCCTTGGATACATGTTAGACAACGCAAACAGAAAAGTGAATGGCCGTAGAGAACACAGCCGTGGATACATGTTAGACAACGCAAACAGAAAAGTAAATGGCCGTAGAGAACACAGCCGTGGATATATGTTAGACAACGCAAACAGAAAAGTGAATGGCCGTAGAGAACACAGCCGTGGATACATTTTAGACAACGCAAACAGAAAAGTAAATGGCCGTAGAGAACACAGCCGTGGATATATGTTAGACAACGCAAACAGAAAAGTGAATGGCCGTAGAGAACACAGCCGTGGATACATGTTAGACAACGCAAACAGAAAAGTGAATGGCCGTAGAGAACACAGCCGTGAATACATGTTAGACAACGCAAACAGAAAAGTGAATGGCCGTAGAGAACACAGCCGTGGATACATGTTAGACAACGCAAACAGAAAAGTGAATGGCCGTAGAGAACACAGCCGTGGATACATGTTAGACAACGCAAACAAGAAAAGTGAATGGCCGTAGAGAACACAGCCGTGGATACATGTTAGACAACGCAAAAAGAAAAGTGAATGGCCGTAGAGAACACAGCCGTGGATATATGTTAGACAACGCAAACAAGAAAAGTGAATGGCCGTAGAGAACACAGCCGTGGATACATGTTAGACAACGCAAACAGAAAAGTGAATGACCGTAGAGAACACAGCCGTGGATACATGTTAGACAACGCAAACAGAAAAGTAAATGGCCGTAGAGAACACATCCTTGGATACATGTTAGACAACGCAAACAGAAAAGTGAATGGCCGTAGAGAACACAGCCGTGGATACATGTTAGACAACACAAACAGAAAAGTGAATGGCCGTAGAGAACACATCCTTGGATACATGTTAGACAACGCAAACAGAAAAGTGAATGGCCGTAGAGAACACAGCCGTGGATACATGTTAGACAACGCAAACAGAAAAGTAAATGGCCGTAGAGAACACAGCCGTGGATACATGTTAGACAACGCAAACAAGAAAAGTGAATGGCCGTAGAGAACACAGCCGTGGATACATGTTAGACAACGCAAACAGAAAAGTGAATGGCCGTAGAGAACACAGCCGTGGATATATGTTAGACAACGCAAACAGAAAAGTAAATGGCCGTAGAGAACACAGCCGTGGATACTTTTTTGACAACGCAAACAGAAAAGTGAATGGCCGTAGAGAACACAGCCGTGGATACATGTTAGACAACGCAAACAGAAAAATGAATGGCCGTAGAGAACACAGCCGTGGATACCTTTTCGACAACGCAAACAGAAAAGTGAATGGCCGTAGAGAACACATCCTTGGATACATGTTAGACAACGCAAACAGAAAAATGAATGGCCGTAGAGAACACAGCGTGGATACTTTTTCGACAACGCAAACAGAAAAGTGAATGGCCGTAGAGAACACAGCCGTGGATACTTTTTCGACAACGCAAACAGAAAAATGAATGGCCGTAGAGAACACAGCCGTGGATACATGTTAGACAACACAAACAGAAAAGTGAATGGCCGTAGAGAACACATCCTTGGATACATGTTAGACAACGCAAACAGAAAAGTGAATGGCCGTAGAGAACACAGCCGTGGATACATGTTAGACAACGCAAACAGAAAAGTGAATGGCCGTAGAGAACACAGCCGTGGATACATGTTAGACAACGCAAACAGAAAAGTGAATGGCCGTAGAGAACACAGCCGTGGATACATGTTAGACAACACAAACAGAAAAGTAAATGGCCGTAGAGAACACAGCCGTGGATATATGTTAGACAACGCAAACAGAAAAGTGAATGGCCGTAGAGAACACAGCCGTGGATACATGTTAGACAACGCAAACATAAAAGTGAATGGTCTTATCTAATAAAAAAAATCGACAATGACAGACAGCAATCAACGTGAACCACTCGATAACATGTACGCAAATCAAATTATGAACTGTAAAGAAAATTATGAAATGATCAAATAATACTGCTTTCATAAAATATTCAAAATATAAGTACATAATGTAAACTCTAATCGTTTAGAGCTACCACGCCTCCGTGTGCGAAATTTTCTAGGTATATTGAAGACCAATTGTAGCCTCCGGCTGTTTTCGTCTCTTTATTCGGGTTGTTGTGTTTTTGGCACATTCCCTAATTCCATTCTCACTTTTATTTTGATATAGACATACGTTATGATTGTCTTTTTGTTCTCACTTTCGATGAACAACTCTCTTACTGCTAAGTTATGGCAATGAGTACCCCCTATGTAACCTTCTATTTGAAATATATGTGTTATGTGTATGACATATGTACAGACGTAATCTGCAATTAGTGATCATGATGCACCTATTGCATTTCTCGAATGTCAAATGTCCGACTTTAAATCTTTTTAAAGAGAAATATGGCTATACGATAGGGCTGATAAATCTAAATTTTGAAAATAGCTAAAAAAAATGCATTCCTACTAAAATAGTAACTGTACGACATAATGACAAACACTGGTTTAATAATGAAATAAGACGTGAAATTCGAATCAGAGACAGATTAAGAAACAAAGCGGTTAAACATAATTGTGAAAATAATATTATGAAGTACAAAAAACAGAGAAATAAAGTAAATAATATGAAAAAAATCGCCAAAGAAAATTTGGAAACAAATTTGTACTGTCTAATATCAAAACAGCCCTCAAACTCAAAAACGTATTGGAAATTAATGAAAACGCTAACTAAATCCAAAAAAGGTTCAGAAACCATACCCCCTCTCCAAAATATAAGAAATGATAATGAACTGAATGATATTGTATACATGTATGAAGATGAGGAGAAATGTAATTTGTTAAACAAATATTTCAAAGCTAGTTGAAGATCATGTTGATTTGGCCGAATTTGATACAAAAACTAATAGTAAGTTTTCAGATATCAAAGTAAATATAAAAGAAATAATATATATTATTCAGATATTAGATCCAAACAAAGCATCTGGTCCCGATGTGATCAGTCATAAGATGCTAAATCTGTACCCAGAAAAGGTAGCAGTTCCGCTCCATGTTATATTTAATAAATCCTTAAAAGAGGGATATACCCAACTAGCTGGAAGATAGCAAATCTGATACCAATTTTCAAATATAGAGATTATTTTTTTGTCATCAAATTATAGACCGATATCCTTAATTAGCTGTGTAGAAAAAGTTATGGAAAGAGTTGTCTTTAAGCACTTATACAATCATTTAAAAGCTAATAAATCAGTTTATGAGTATCAATCAGGATTTCTCCCTAAAAATTCAACTGTTCATCAACTCTTAGAAATATATAATTGCATATTAAACTCCTTTGAAAAAAATATATCAATTGTTTTGTATTTTGTGACTTCTCTAAAGCTCTTGACAAAGTATTGCATAGGGGTCTTATATGTAAAATGAAAGTGTATGGTGTTGACGGAAACGTATTGAATTGGTTTATTATCTACACGACAGAAAACAGAGAGTAGTATTACATAACTCGTCTTCTTCCTTCTGTAATGTCTCAGCTGGTGTTCCCCAGGGATCAGTTCCGGGCCCTCTTCTCTTTGTCTTATATATTAATGATATTGCTGATAAGCTTACTTCACTGTGTCGGCTACTTGCTGATGACACATCATTCGATTATTCTGGTAACGACGGAGAACAGATTAAATCTGTTATCGCTCACGACTTGAAAGAGCTGGATGTTTGGTCTTCTAAATGGCTTATGTCATTTAACCCAGATAAAACCGAAATTATGATTTTTTCAAATATTGATACTCTAGACCTAAGCTTTTCCTTAAATGGTAAAAACATACCTTTAAGTACATCGCATAAGCACCTGGGAGTTAATTTCAGTAGTGACGCAAAATGGAACAATCATATTGAAAGTATAATTACAAGACTTAGTGTAAAGAAACACTTAAATGATTTACGTAAACTTAAATACCGATTATCTCAAAATAAAGTAGAAAAACTATACATGGACGTCAAGTTGGTTACCTATTCCCTATTCCCTATTCGTTACCTATTCCCTATTCGCTATTCGTTACCTATTCGTTACCTATTCCCTATTCCCTATTCGTTACCTATTCGTTACCTATTCCCTATTCCCTATTCGTTACCTATTCGTTACCTATTCCCTATTCCCTATTCGTTACCTATTCCCTATTCCCTATTCGTTACCTATTCGTTACCTATTCCCTATTCCCTATTCGTTACCTATTCGTTACCTATTCCCTATTCCCTATTCGTTACCTATTCGTTACCTATTCCCTATTCCCTATTCGTTACCTATTCGTTACCTATTCCCTATTCCCTATTCGTTACCTATTCCCTATTCCCTATTCGTTACCTATTCGTTACCTATTCGTTTCCTATTCCCTATTCCCTATTCGTTACCTATTCGTTACTTATTCCCTATTCCTTATTCGTTACTTATTCGATTTTTAATATCCTTCCCCCTTTTTAATTAAGTCTCCCAAACAAAGTTTGGAGACTTATTGTTTTTGCTCAGTTCTTATTATTTTTATTATTCTTCTTCTTTCTCTTCTTCCTCTTCTTCCTCTTTTTCTTCCGCCACTTTAAAAATGAACTTGTCCGCAGCATTTCTCCAAAACTACTTGTCAGATTTACTTAGGGTTTCATAAAATGTTAGACTAATATGTCTAGGTGAGCCATCAATCGTTCATTTGTGCATTAGGGTCTATTAAGGGGTATTTTTGGAAGGGGGGCAGAAAGAAGGGAGGGGTTTACTATAGAACCCTATGGGATTTTATTTTCTAAAATTTTCAAATGAATATAACTTGAAAACTGTAAGTGATAGATACATGCAGTCTTCAGAAATTATTAAAGGACAATAAAACAAATCACATGAAATATAGGGGAGTCCCCGGGGGTCATCCCTACCCCCTTCAATTCGAGAATATGCTATTAACTTGTAAACGGTCCAGATCCCCACCCATAAACCATATATATTATTGTATGGGACAATAAAACTAATCAAATGAAATTAAATAAAAGTTCCTGGGGGTCACCCCACCCCGTTCAATTTGAGAATGTACTATTATCTTGTAAACGGTCCAGATCCCCACCCTTAAACCATATATATTCTTGAATAGGACGATAAAACAAATCTTTTAGAATGTACTATTATCTTGTAAATGGTCCAGATCCCCACCCCTAAACCATATATTTTCTTGTAGGGGACAATTAAACAAATGAAATGAAATAAAAGGAAAGACCCTAGGGGGTCACCCCACCCCCTCTTCTTTGAAAACTTAAAAACGGTCAACATCCCCACCCTAAACTATATATATTCTTGTAAGGGACAATAAAACTAATCAAATGAAATTAAATGGAAGTTCCTGGGGGTCACCCCCACCCCGTTCAATTTGAGAATGTACTATTATCTTGTAAATGGTCCAGATCCCCACCCCTAAACCATATATATTCTTGTAGGGGACAATAAAACAAATGAAATGAAATAAAAGGAAAGGAAAGTCCCTAGGGGGTCAGCCCACCCCCTCTTGTTTGAAAACTTGTAAACGGTCAACATCCCCACCCTAAACTATATATATTCTTGTAAGGGACAATAAAACTAATCAAATGAAATTAAATGTAAGATCCTTGGAGTCACCCCCACCCCGTTCAATTTGAGAATGTACTATTATCTTGTAAATGGTCCAGATCCCCACCCCTAAACCATATATGTTCTTGTAGGGGACAATAAAACAAATAAAATGAGATAAAAGGGAAGTCCTGAGGAGGTAATCCCACCCCCTCTTGTTTGAAAACTTGTAAACGGTCAACATCCCCACCCCTAAACCATATATATTCTTGTAGGGGACAATAAAACAAATAAAATGAAATGCAGGTAAAGTCCCTGTGGGTCCCCACCACCCCCTCCTGTTTGAATACTTGTAAATGGTGGAGATCCCCACCAGTAAGCCATAATATATCTTGTATGGGACAAAAAATCAAATCAAATGAACATGGGACCATATGAATTGCGAGTTATGGGAGCTTTGTTTGGGAGACTTCGTAACAGCATCCTGTTACAATTACTTCTTGTTGTTTATACTCTTATATCTGGTAATAGTTCTAAATTTGTTGAGGTAAAATGATCTTTTTATGACCTATTTATATGTGTTTGTGCTCAACTGATCCTTTTACTTTATGTTCGATACTCATTTGTTCCTTATTTGATTTTTATACGTTCTACCTTTTAACTGCTTTATGTCCGTATGTTTGAAGATGGATCTTGGTTCGAAGGGATGAAATCACCGTGTTAGCGCTTGCATAAAAAAAAAGATGTGGTATGATTGCCAATGAGACAACAACCCACAATAGACCAAAATGACACAGAAACTATGAACTATAGGTCAATGTACGGCCTTCAACAATGAGCATAGCCCAAACCGTGTAGTCACCTATAAAAGGCCAAGATATGACAATTTCAAACAATTCAAACAACAAAACTAACGGCCGTATTTCATATACAAAAAAATAAACGGAAAACAAATATGTAACACAAAAACAAACGATAACTACTTAATTGCAGGCTCTTGTCTAGAGACAGGCACATATTAACATAATGTGGTGGGGTTAAACATGTTAGAAGGTTGTACATCGTTTCGGAGCATGCTATTACCTTGTTTAATTCGGTCTATCACTCGCTTATAATTCGCTTATAATACATGTATCATACGTTGCACCTTTTAAAACATGATTTTCAATTGTTTTGTTGTCTCTGATGGTAGATTTGGGTTCTTAGAGGTGATATAACTCTATAAGCGCATATGTCCCCGTTCCAGCGCTCGGATAATACCCTGTTAAATATTCGTTACTTATTCGCTTTTAATACGTTTGTTGTACGTTGCACCTTTTAGAAAAGGATTTTCAATTGTGTTCATATCTCTGGTGGTAATAATGTGTTCTTATAGATGAAATATCCCTATTAGCGCGTATGTACCCGTTCCAGTGCTCGGATAATACCCTGTTACTTATTCGTTCCTTATTCGCTTTTATTGCGCGGGGTAAGTATACGTTGCACTTTGAAATACCCGTTCCAGCGCTCGGTTAATACCCTGTTACCTATTCGTTACCTATTCGTTACTTATTCGCTTTAAATACATTTGTTGTACGTTGCACCTTTTAGAAAAGGATTTTCACTTGTGTTCATGTCTCTGGTGGTAACAATATGTAATTAGAGATGAAATGACCCTATTAGCGTGCATGTACCCGTTCCAGCGCTCGGTTAATACTTTGTTACCTATTCGTTACCTATTCACTTATAGTACGTTTGTTGTACGTTGCACCTTTAGAAAAGGATTTTCAATTGTGTCCATGTCTCTGGTGGTAACAATATGTAATTAGAGATGAAATGACCCTATTAGCGCGCATGTACCCGTTCCAGCGCTCGGTTAATACCCTGTTGCCTATTCGTTACCTATTCGTTACCTATTCGTTACCTATTCACTTATGATACGTTTGTTGTTGTACGTTGCATCTTTTAGAAAAGAATTTTCAATTGTGTTCATGTCTCTGTGGTAACAATGTGTAATTAGAGATGAAATGACTTGATTAACGTGCATGTACCCGTTCCAGCGCTCGGTTAATACCCTGTTACCTATTCGTTACCTATTTGTTACCTATTCACTTATAAATACGTTTGTTGTACGTTGCACCTTTTAGAAAAGGATTTTCAATTGTGTTCATGTCTCTGGTGGTAACAATGTGTTCTTAGGGATGAAATGACCCTATTAGCGCATATGTACCCGTTCCAGCGCTCGGTTAATACCCTGTTACCTATTCGTTACCTATTCGTTACTTATTCGCTTTAAATACGTTTGTTGTACGTTGCACCTTTTAGAAAAGGATTTTCACTTAAGTTCATGTCTCTGGTGGTAACAATGTGTAATTAGAGATGAAATGACCCTATTAGCGTGCATGTACCCGCTCCAGCGCTCGTTTAATACCCTGTTCCCTATTCGTTACCTTTTCGTTACCTATTCAATTATAATACGTTTGTTGTACGTTGCACCTTTTAGAAAAGGATTTTCAATTGTGTCCATGTCTCTGGTGGTAACAATGTGTTCTTATAGATTAAATTACCCTATTAGCGCGCATGTACCTGTTCCAGCGCTCGGTTAATACCCTGTTACGTATTCGTTACCTATTCGTTATCTATTCACTTATAATACGTTTGTTGTACGTTACACCTTTCAGAAAAGGATTTTCAATTGTGTCCATGTCTCTGGTGGTAACAATTTGTTCTAAGAGATGAAATGACCCTATTAGCGCGCATGTACCCGTTCCAGCGCTCGGTTAATACCCTGTTACCTATTCGTTACCTATTCACTTATAATACGTTTGTTGTACGTTGCACCTTTTAGAAAAGGACTTTCAATTGTGTTCATGTCTCTGGTGGTAACGATGTGTTCTTAGAGATGAAATGTTCCTATTAGCGCATATGTACCCGTTCCAGCGCTCGGTTTATACCCTGTTACCTATTCGTTACCTATTCGTTACTTGTTCGCTTTAAATACGTTTGTTGTACGTTGCACCTTTTAGAAAAGGATTTTCACTTAAGTTCATGTCTTTGGTGGTAACAATGTGTAATTAGAGTGAAATGTTCCTATTAGCGTGCATGTACCCGCTCCAGCGCTCGGTTAATACTTTGTTACCTATTCGTTACCTATTCACTTATAGTACGTTTGTTGTACGTTGCACCTTTTAGAAAAGGATTTTCAATTGTGTCCATGTCTCTGGTGGTAACAATTTGTTCTAAGAGATGAAATGACCCTATTAGCGCGCATGTACCCGTTCCAGCGCTCGGTTAATACCCTGTTACCTATTCGTTACCTATTCACTTATAATACGTTTGTTGTACGTTGCACCTTTTAGAAAAGGATTTTCAATTGTGTCCATGTCTCTGGTGGTAACAATTTGTTCTAAGAGATGAAATGACCCTATTAGCGCGCATGTACCCGTTCCAGCGCTCGGCTAATACCTTGTTACCTATTCGTTACTTCTTATTTCAAGGTGCAACGCATAGCACGCGTATTTAAAGCGAATAAGGAACGAATAAGTAACAGGGTATCAGTCGAGCGCTGAAACGGGTACATATGTTTGATTAAGGTTATTTCACCTCTAAGAACCGACAGTTACCACCAGAGACACAAAAATATTTATCTTAAAAGTGCAATGCATTACACACGTTTAAAAAGCGAATAAGTAACAGGGTATCACTGAGCGGTGAAATGGGTACATATGCGCTAATAGGGTTTTTTCAACTCAGATCAGAGAACACATAATTACCATCAGAGACGTAAAGCAATCGATAATCGATTTATTTCAAGGTGCAACGTATACCAAGCGTATTTAAAGCGAATAAGGAACGAATAAGTAACAGGGTATCAGTCGAGCGCTGAAACGGGTTCATATGCGCTAATAGGTTTTTTTCACTTCAGAGAACACACAATTACCGCCAGAGACATGAAAGCAATAGATAATCGATTTATTCCAAGGTGCAACGTATACCACGCGTATTAAAAGCGAATAAGGAACGAATAAGTAACAGGGTATTAAGTGAGCGCTGGAACGGGTAAATACGCGCTAATAGGGTCATTTCATCTCTAAGAACACATTGTTGCCACCAGTGACATGAACACAATTGAAAATCCTTTTCTAAAAGGTGCAACGTACAACAAACGTATTATAAGTGAATAGGTAATGAATAGGTAACAGGGTATTAACCGAGCGCTGGAACGGGTACATGCACGCTAATAGGGTCATTTAATCTCTAATTACAAATTATTACCACCAAGACATGAACACAAGTAAAAATCCTTTTCTAAAAAGTGCAAAGTACAACAAACGTATATAAAGCGAATAAGTAACGAATAGGTAACGAATAGGTAACAGGGTATTAACCGAGCGCTGGAACGGGTACATACGCGCTAATAGGGTCATTTCATCTCTAAGAACACATTTTTACCACCAGAGACATGAACACAATTGAAAATCCTTTTCTAAAAGGTGCAACGTACAACAAACGTATTATAAGTGAATAGGTAACGAATAGGTAACAGGTATTAACCGAGCGCTGGAACGTGTACATACGCGCTAATATGGTCTTTTCATCTCTAAGAACACATTGTTACCACCAGATAAATGGACACAATTGAAAATCCTTTTCTAAAAGTTGCAACGTACAACCAACGTATTATAAGTGAATAGGTAACGAATAGGTAACAGGGCAATAAGCGAGCGCTGGAACGGGTACATGCAAGCTAATAGGGTCATTTCATCTCTAATTACACATTGTTACCACCAGAGACATGAACACAAGTGAAAATCCTTTTCTAAAAGGTGCAACGTACAACAAACGTATTTAAAGCGAATAAGTAACGAATAGGTAACGAATAGGTATCAGGGTATTAACCGAGCGCTGGAACGGGTACATGAGCTCTAATAGGGTCCTTTCGTCTCTAAGAACACATTGTTACCACCAGAGACATGAACACAATTAAAAAACGATTTATTTCAAGGTGCAACGTATACTTACCCCGCGCATTAAAAGCGAATAAGGAACGAATAAGTAACAGGGTATTATCCGCGCGCTGGAACGGGTACATGCACGCAAATAGGGTCATTTCATCTCTAATTACACATTGTTACCACCAGAGACATGAACACAAGTAAAAATCCTTTTGTAAAAGGTGCAACGTACAACAAATGTATTATAAGTGAATAGGTAACGAATAGGTAACGAATAGGTAACAGGGTATTAACCGAGCGTTGGAGCAGGTACATGCACGCTAATAGGGTCATTTCATCTCAAAGAACACATTGTTACCACCAGAGACATGGACACAATTGAAAATCCTTTTCTAAAAGTTGCAACATACAACCAACGTATTATAAGTGAATATGTAACGAATAGGTAACAGGGAAATAAGCGAGCGCTGGAACGGGTACATGCAAGCTAATAGGATCATTTCATCTCTAATTACACATTGTTACCACCAGAGACATGAACACAAGTGAAAATCCTTTTCTAAAAGGTGCAACGTACAACAAACGTATTTAAAGCGAATAAGTAACGAATAGGTAACGAATAGGTGACAGGGTATTAACCGAGTGCTGGAACGGGTACATGAGCTCTAATAGGGTCATTTCGTCTCTAAGAACACATTGTAACCACCAGAGACATGAACACAATTAAAAAACGATTTATTTCAAGGTGCAACGTATACTTACCCCGCGCATTAAAAGCGAATAAGGAACGAATAAGTAACAGGGTATCATCCGAGCGCTGGAACGGGTACATGCGCGCTTATAGGGTCATTTCATATCTAAGAATATTGTTACCACCAGAGACATGGACACAATTGAAAATCCTTTTCTAAAAGGTGCAACGTACAACAAATGTATTATAAGTGAATAGGTAACGAATAGGTAACGAATAGGTAACAGGGTATTAACCGAGCGCTGGAACGGGTACATGCGCGCTAATAGGGTCATTTCATCTGAAAGAACACATTGTTACCACCAGAGACATGAACACAAGTGAAAATCCTTTTCTAAAAAGTGCAACGTACAACAAACGTATTATAAGTGAATAGTAACGAATAGGTAACGAATAGGTAACAGGGAATTAAGCGAGCGCTGGAACGGGTACATGCGCGCTGACAGGATCATTTCATCTGTGAAACACATTGTTACCACCAGAGACATGAACACAATTGAAAATCCTTTTCTAAAAAGTGCAACGTACAACAAACTTATTATAAGTGAATAGTGTAACGAATAGGTAAAGGGTATTAACCGAGCGCTGGAACGGGTACATGCACGCTAATAGGGTCATTTCAGTCTCTAATTACACATTGTAACCACCAGAGACATGAACACAAGTAAAAAATCCTTTTCTAAAGTGCAACGTACAACAAACGTATATAAAGCGAATAATAACGAATAGGTAACGAATAAGTAACAGGGTATCAACCAAGCGCTGGAACGGGTACATGCGAGCTCTATAGGGTCATTTCATCTCTAAAGCACACATTGTTACCACCAGAGACATGAACACAATTGAAAATCCTTTTCTAAAAGGTGCAACGTACAACAAACGTATTATAAGTGAAAGTACAATAGGTAACGAATAGGTAACGAATAGGTAACGAAAGACAGGTATTAACCGAGCGCTGGAACGGGTGCATGAGCGCTAATAGGGTCATTTCATCTCTAAGAACCAATTGTTACCACCAGAGACATGGACACAAGTGAAAATCCTTTTCTAAAAGGTGCAACGTACAACAAACGTATTATAAGTGAATAGGTAACGAATAGGTAACAAAGTATTAACCGAGCGCAGGAACGGGTACATGCACGCTAATAGGGTCATTTCATCTCTAATTACATATTGTTACCACCAGAGATATGAACACAAGTGAAAATCCTTTTCTAAAAGGTGCAACGTACAACAAACGTATTTAAAGCGAATAAGTAACGAATAGGTAACAGGGTATTAACCGAGCGCTGGAACGGGTACATATGCGCTAATAGGGTCATTTCATCTATAAGAACACATTGTTACCACCAGAGACATGAACACAATTGAAAATTCTTTTCTAAAAGATGCAACGTACAACAAACGTATCATAAGTGAATAGGTAACGAATAGGTAACGAAAAGGTAACGAATAGGCAACAGGGTATTATCCGAGCGCTGGAACGGGTACATGCGCGCTAATAGGGTCATTTCATCTCTAAGAAATTATTGTTACCACCAGAGACATGGACACAATTGAAAATCCTTTTCTAAAAGGTGCAACGTACAACAAACGTATCATAAGTGAATAGGTAACGAATAGGTAACAAAGTATTAACCGAGCGCTGGAACGGGTACATGCACGCTAATAGGGTCATTTCATCTCTAATTACATATTGTTACCACCAGAGACATGAACACAAGTGAAAATCCTTTTCTTAAAGGTGCAACGTACAACAAACGTATTATAAGTGAATGGGTAACGAATAGGTAACAAAGTATTAACCGAGCGCTGAAACGGGTACATGCACGCTAATAGGGTCATTTCATCTCTAATTACATATTGTTACCACCAGAGACATGAACACAAGTGAAAATCTTTTCCTAAAAGGTGCAACGTACAACAAACGTATTTAAAGCGAATAAGTAACGAATAGGTAGCGAATAGGTAACAGGGTACAAATGTATAAACCGAGCGCTGGAACGGGTACATGCGCTCTAATAGGGTAATTTCGTCTCTGAGAACACATTGCTACCACCAGAGACATGAACACAATTAAAAAAACGATTTATTTCAAAGTGCAACGTATACTTACCCCGCGCATTAAAAGCGAATAAGGAACGAATAAGTAACAGGGTATTATCCGAGCGCTTGAACGGGTACATACGCGCTAATAGGGATATTTCATCTATAAGAACACATTATTACCACCAGAGATATGAACACAATTGAAAATCCTTTTCTAAAAGGTGCAACGTACAACAAACGTATTAAAAGCGAATAAGTAACGAATATTTAACAGGGTATTATCCGAGCGCTGGAACGGGTACATATGCGCTTATAGAGTTATATCACCTCTAAGAACCCAAATCTACCACCAGAGACAACAAAACAATTGAAAATCATGTTTTAAAAGGTGCAACGTATGATACACGTATTATAAATGAATTATAAGCGAGTGATGGAACGAATTAAACAAGGTAATAGCATGCTCCGAAACGATTTACAACCTTCTAACATGTTTAAACCCCACCACATTATGTTAGTATGTGCCTGTCCCTAGACAAGAGCCTGAAATTAAGTAGTTATCGTTTGTTTTTGTGTTACATATTTGTTTTCCGTTTATTTTTTTGTATATAGATATAGGAAGATGTGGTGTGAGTGCCAATGAGACAACTCTCCAAACAAATAACAATTTAAAAAGTAAACCATTATAGGTTAAAGTACGGCCTTCAACACGGAGCCTTCGCTCACACCGAACAACAAGCTATAAAGGGCCCCAAAATTACTAGTGTAAAACCATTCAAACGGGAAAACCAACGGTCTAATCTATATAAACAAAACGAGAAACGAGAAACACGTATATATTACATAAACAAACGACAACTACTGTACATCAGATTCCTGACTTAGGACAGGTGCAAACATTTGCAGCGGGATTAAACGTTTTAATGGATCCAAACCTTCTCCCTTTTTCTGAAACAATAGCATAACATCACAACAAAGAAAAACATACGATAAAATATCAATTGGCAGACTTAATGAAATACGGCCGTTAGTTTTGTTGTTTGAATTGTTTGAAATTGTCATATCTTGGCCTTTTATAGGTGACTACACGGTTTGGGCTATGCTCATTGTTGAAGGCCGTACATTGACCTATAGTTGATAGTTTCTGTGTCATTTTGGTCTATTGTGGGTTGTTGTCTCATTGGCAATCATACCACATCTTTTTTTTATGCAAGCGCTAACACGGTGATTTCATCCCTTCGAACCAAGATCCATCTTCAAACATACGGACATAAAGCAGTTAAAAGGTAGAACGTATAAAAATCAAATAAGGAACAAACGAGTATCGAACATAAAGTAAAAGGATCGGTTGAGCACAAACACATATAAATAGGTCATAAAAAGATCATTTTACCTCAACAAATTTAGAACTATTACCAGATATAAGAGTATAAACAACAAGAAGTAATTATAACAGGATGCTGTTACGAAGTCTCCCAAACAAAGCTCCCACAACTCGCAATTCATATGGTCCCATGTTCATTTGATTTGATTTTTTGTCCCATACAAGAATATATATGGCTTACTGGTGGGGATCTCCACCATTTACAAGTATTCAAACAGGAGGGGGTGGTGGTGACCCCCAGGGACTTTACCTGCATTTCATTTTATTTGTTTTATTGTCCCCTAAAAGAATATATATGGTTTAGGGATGGGGATGTTGACCGTTTACAAGTTTTCAAACAAGAGGGGGTGGGATGACCACCTCAGGACTTCCCTTTTATCTCATTTTATTTGTTTTATTGTCCCCTACAAGAACATATATGGTTTAGGGGTGGGGATCTGGACCATTTACAAGATAATAGTACATTCTCAAATTGAACGGGGTGGGGGTGACCCCAAGGCACTTCCATTTAATTTCATTTGATTAGTTTTATTGTCCCTTACAAGAATATATATAGTTTAGGGGTGGGGAGGTTGACCGTTTACAAGTTTTCAAACAAGAGGGGGTGGACTGACCCCCTAGGGACTTTCCTTTTATTTCATTTCATTTGTTTTATTGTCCCCTACAAGAATATATATGGTTTAGGGGTGGGGATCTGGACCATTTACAAGATAAGAGTACATTCTAAAATTGAACGGGGTGGGGGTGACCCCCAGGAACTTCCATTTAATTTCATTTGATTAGTTTTATTGTCCCTTACAAGAATATATATAGTTTAGGGGTGGGGATGTTGACCGTTTATAAGTTTTCAAAGAAGAGGGGGTGGGGTGACCCTCTAGGGACTTTCCTTTTATTTCATTTCATTTGTTTTCTTGTCCCCTACAATAAAATATATGGTTTAGGGGTGGGGATCTGGACCATTTACAAGATAATAGTACATTCTCAAATTGAACAGGGTAGGGGTGAACCCCAGGAACTTCCATTTTATTTCATTTGATTAGTTTTATTGTCCCCTACAAGAACATATATGGTTTAGGGGTGGGGATCTGGACCGTTTACAAGATAATAGCATATTCTAAAATTGAACGGTGTGGGGATGACCCCCGGGGACTTCCATTTAATTTCATTTGATTTGTTTAATCGTCCTATTCAAGAATATATATGGTTTAGGTGTGGGGATCTGGACCGTTTACAAGATAATAGTACATTCTCAAATTGAACGGGGTGGGGTGACCCCCAAGAACTTTTATCTAATTTCATTTGATTAGTTTTATTGTCCTATACAAGAATATATATGGTTTAGGGGTGGGGATCTGGACCGTTTTCAAGTTAAAAGCATATTCTCGAATTGAAGGGGGTAGGGATGACCTCACAGGGACTCCCCTATATTTCATGTGTTTTGTTTTATTGTCCTTTAATCATTTCTGAAGACTGCATGTATCTATCACTTACAGGTTTCAAGTTATATTTATTTGAAAATTTTAGAAAATAAAATCCCATAGGGTTCTATAGTTAACCCCTCCCTTCTTTCTGCCCCCCCCCCCCCAAAAAAAATACCCCTTAATAGACCCCAATGCACAAATGAACGATTGATGGCTCACTTAGACATATTAGTCTAACATTTTATGAAACCCTAAGTAAATCTGACAAGTAGTTTTGGAGAAATGCTGCGGACAAGTTCATTTTTAATGTGGCGGAAGAAGAAGAGGAAGAAGAGGAAGAAGACGAATAATAAAAATAATAAGAAAAAGGGGGGAAGGATATTAAAAATCGAATAAGTAACGAATAAGGAATAGGGAATAAGTAACGAATAGGTAACGATAGGGAATAGGGAATAAGTAACGAATAGGTAACGAATAGGGAATAGGGAATAGGTAACGAATAGGTAACGAATAGGGAATAGGGAATAGGTAACGAATAGGTAACGAATAGGGAATAGGGAATAGGTAACGAATAGGTAACGAATAGGGAATAGGGAATAGGTAACGAATAGGTAACGAATAGGGAATAGGGAATAGGTAACGAATAGGTAACGAATAGGGAATAGGGAATAGGTAACGAATAGGTAACGAATAGGGAATAGGGAATAGGTAACGAATAGGGAATAGGGAATAGGTAACCAACTTGACGTCCATGTATACTTAGTTTTTATTCGACCCATTTTTGAATATGCCACAAGAAGTGTGAGATAATTGTGGAATAGGCTACTCACATAAATTAGAAAATTCGCAATTAGAGGCCGCAATAATAGTAACAGGTCTGCCAATATTTACAAAAACTGAAACTTTTATATTCTGAGGTTGGCTGGGAATCTCGTTTTGAAAGAAGAAGGAGAAGAAAATTACAGATGTTTTATAACATGAACCAAAAGCATGCACCAGAATATCTAGATACATTATGTAATTGTGTACTTCCTTGTGTACAATGTACATACAACCAACTACTCGTTGCGAAATGGTCATGATATTATTGTTCCATTTTGTAGACTTTCCCTTACTACTGAATGGTTTATTCCCTCTACTATACGTGAATGGAATAAACTTGATCTAAAAATTCGCAGTGTCGACTCTATTTCTAAATTTAAGAAAAAATTAAAAAAACGATAGTCTATTATGTAAAATTGAAACGTTTTATTTGTACGGCCCAAGGAAATTAAATATTATGTTAACGCAATTGCGATGTTCCGCTTCATTCTTAAACAATGACCTATTTAGAGTTAACATTATAAATGATCATTCTTGCCATTGTGGATCCGATATTGAGGATGTCTACCATTACTTCTTCGTTTGCTCAAATTACACACTATGTAGAAAAAACCTTATTCCATAACCTTAACTGGCTATCTGAAAACTTTGTTTTAGATACAAAACTATTAATTTGCGGACACAAGTGGAACTTTCGAACGAACAAAATATTCAAACTTTCAAACATGTTCAAAATTTCATATAAAGGTCAAACAGCCTTTCTTATGCCTTGATAGAGCGTTATTTTTACTGACACAGAACGTCATCGCTGTAATTTATTCACAAGTCATCGTCACAAAATTATACAATTTTTCAAACTTTTTTCTTCTCCTTTTACTTTCTGTCCTCTTTGTTCAACTATGAAAAGCTAGTATTATATTATAAAAATTTCGTGTTTTATGTGCATGTCCATTATACTATACTATTATTGTAACTTTATATTGTATTATGGAGAAGACTTCATAAGTATGATTTACTTGTGTCTAATCCATTTTGCTTTAATTCAGCAAATAAAATATGTTTAAACTATCATATGAATTAAACCAGAAAATACCGAATGTCTGGACAAAAATTGAAAAAAAGGAAAAAAAGCGAACATCCGTAATGCAACTGTTCTGCTGATTTATTATGAAATGTATCAGAGCATAACTATACGATTATTACTTATTTGTGGATTCAAAAACGCTGACCTAAATTGTATCGGATGCACTAGAGAAAAAAACTGTTTGATTGGCTTCTTTGTTTATGTATTATTGTCATTTTGTTTATTTTCTTTGGTTACATCTTCTGACATCAGACTCTAGACTTCTCTTGAACTGAATTTGTATGTGCGTATTGTTATGCGTTTACTTTTCTACATTGGTTAGAGGTATAGGGGGAGGGTTGAGATCTCACAAACATGTTTAACCCCGCCGCATTTTTGCGCCTGTCCCAAGTCAGGAGCCTGTGGCCTTTGTTAGTCTTGTATTATTTTGATTTTAGTTTCTTGTGTACAATTTGGAAATTAGTATGGCGTTCATTATCACTGGGCTAGTATATATTTGTTTAGGGGCCAGCTGAAGGACGCCTCCGGGTGCGGGAATTTCTCCCTACATTGAAGACCTGTTGGTGACCTTCTGCTGTTGTTTTTTATTTGGTCGGGTTGTTGTCTCTTTGACACATTCCCCATTTCCATTCTCAATTTTATTCTTTGTTATTTTCTTTTTTTTGTTGTTGATGAAAATAAATTCATAATGTATGCATTTATAATATCAAGTCACCACATTTGTTATGTGCATGTATAAAGTCATGAGCCTGTAGTTTAGTGGTTGTCGTGGGTTCATGGTCCATGTATCATTCATTGTTATTAGTAAATTGTTTGTTATAAATTATGCCATTAGTTTTTCAAGTTGAATATTTTTTTTATTTTTCAAGTCGGATCCTTTAATGTCAGACTTTACGATATGGGCTTCTCTTATGGTTGAAGGCCGAACGGTTGCCTATAATTGCTTACATCAACGTCATTTCGACTTGGGTTGATAGCTGTCTAATTAGAAATAATACCACATCTCCTTGGTTTTATATATTTTATTTAAACTGTTCATATTTATTCATCGCAGTCATTGAATTCTATATATTCATGATGAGCATTGGTGTTTGTTTTGTTACGTCCTGTTAAAAACACCGACATATGCATTTAATTATTTATTCATAATATTTTTTTTTTCTAAATTTTGTCCATTTTCACTCAGTTTAGCGAAAGCACACTCTGTATATTTTTAAGAAGTGGTTACAACATTTGTAAATTAAGATTACATTGATAATTTCATGATTTTCCAAATTAAAATGTTTTAAACTTCCTTTTGTAAAGTTTCGAAGCCATTCAAAGTCAGTATTTCTTATAAATTAACTTTAATGAGGATTTATAACTTTGCATTATAGTTCAATGAATATGCTATGGACCTCCTCAATATTCTGATGTTCATTGAAAGACTGTAGAAATGTTTTTATACTTCTTATCGACAGACTACGAAAAGTCACGACAATAACAAAATGCATACTTGCTTTAAATATATACAGTCCGCCAAAAGTTAAGCACCACCTGTTTTTATTGCACAGATTTTTTTTCAAATTTAAAAAATCAATTATTCCACGAAAAAAATAAAACAATCATATAGCAATTTTGCTAATGTATACCATAAACAAACCAGAAATGTAATTTTAGTCACTTATGAAGGTTCTATGCATGTAGGTTTTCCATTCATAGAAATAGTGTAAATTACTGAATTCAGAAACAGAATTTAAGTTTCACTTTGATTTTATTTTTCTACAAAAAATGATCACCCAATATTATTAAAACTTTCTACACATAAGCTTTGGTATGTTTGGCAATTTTAATGACAACGTTTGAGTCAACAGCATGTATAACAACCTCACTTCCGGTAGAGTTTCAAAACACGACGTTTCATTCTCGGAATAAGCCTTCAAGCTTTAGTTTAGGAAATCTGTTGCATTAAACAACAAATACCACTTTTAAATCGACAAAATATTGTGAAGGTGGATCTCTGTGATTGAGATTTCCGCCAATGGTATCTCAGACATGTTTGATAGGGTTTATGTATGGGGACATGGAAGGCTAAAAAATAGTGAAAATGGCTTTTTGCTCTTTGGACTCGGTTAAAATCCTTGCTCTGTGTGTTCTAGCGTTGTCGTCCATGTACAAGAGTCTTGGCAATGTAGACGCAAGTGGGGGATTATTAAAATGAGGGACTAAAATGTTTTAAGGCTACAAATCTCTGTTTGTCTGTCCGTTTATGCTACCCTGCAGAACATGCATACCCAGCTTATAACGGTATAAGAAGCAACCCCGTACTGGAACACCACCAGCACTGAATGCAGTCCTTGTGCAAACATTGTTTTTGGTCATAGGCCGTTTTGTTTCCCCGCGAAATTCGTATTTTGGCGTCTACTGGCAGTAAAAGAAACTGACTACCATCTGAACAATGAGTGTTTTGTCAGCTTCCTATGTTCAAGCATAGATAGTCATTATCCCATTAAAACCTGACGTAGGAGTGCCTTCCTGTAAGTACAGGTCTCTATACACCAAGACTTGCTCTTCAGTTGCCTCTGAGAAGTCGACTGACCAATGTACGAACACTTACACGACCACCTGGAGAAACTGTGTATTTGTAAACGCGCAGATGACATTTGATAAGAGGTTGCTTGACTGCTTTATCGGAGTTCAATCTTTTTGGTCGTAATTGATTTTCTTAGTGTATGTTGAAGGTAATTCATAACACCAAACATTAATATTTTTTTCGCAATAGTTAAAAAAATATTGCCAGTTATATTTCGGTGGTGCTTAACTTTTGGCGGACTGTATATATATACCTGTTATCCCCATTTCTTCTGGCTTTGGGATTACAATTACACCATGAGTTTGGCTCTAATTTTTCTATTGAAAATCCAAACTCTCATGGTTTTTGTGTATCCTATTCTGAATTACATGTAGTTATCGGACTAGTTAAGCAAATTTAGAAATAGACATTTGGAAGCATCCAAAACATGTCATATGTACAGTACTTAATGGTATTGCTGTATTTAGAAAAGGTGGTCGTATTATATCGGAGAGATCAGAAAATATTGACTTATATGCTGAAACAATCAATGGTAAAAATAAATTTCACTCCATGGCTAGAGTTGTTATTCAGTATCAAAATGGACCATCAAAGTTAACGCTCACATGAGTTCCATAAAGATTAAAACGGGGACTAGAAAGATCTTTGACGTTGAATGCCAATCTTATGTCATGTTTAACTTTCGACAAGCCAAAAGAATAATATGAACCTCCTCGTTATTCTTATGTTGATGAAAAGATTGTGTCTTGTTTCTGTGAACGTGGAATAGTTCTTTTTTTTTGGTTTGTTGGTACTTGGCTATAATTGCTGGAATGAAAAACCAATTCTTTGTAAAATAAAAGATCTTTATTAATTGCTGGTCAATGTTCAAGTGACCACAATTTCATAAAATACAAGTTTTGTTTCATTCCCAGGTGAGGCCCAATCAAGGTAAAATAATTATGTACACAAAGGAAAATATCTCATATACACTGTCACTGGCCCCATGTCACCTAAGAGCTCAAATCTAGGATAGCGTGGTCTTAATCCGGACATGCTAATCCGGACATGCTAATCCAGCATATTGTTAAAGGTTACATAATATTTGCTATCGCTAATAGATAATATATTAGACTCTGGTCAACTAGACTCTAATTTATAGCTTTTGTAAATCTTTTGTAGAATAATGTCAAATAATAGCTATTTTAATTCTTTGTCAAATTCTAGTATTTTACATAATTTCTTTTAAAATTAACTTATAAAAGTTGGGCGACATGACGACAGTAAAATTCTTTTATTTATAAAATAAATCAAAACTCATTTCTATTAAAACTATAGTAAAAATATGTAAAAGATCTATAAGAAAAGTGATGGTGCATTTTTCCCTATTACATTTCATCGAAAACCGAGATAAATCTGTCATGTCTTTGGTCTTTCTGCGACTCTTTTGAAACAAAACATTAGACTCGATTCCATATTTGGCACAGCTTTTTGGAATTTTGGATCTTCAAATTTGTACTTATTTGGCTTTATAAATATAGCTTCACTGATAAGTCTTATGTAAACGAATTATATTCCTGGTACCTTTGATAACTATTTACACCACTGGGTCGATGCCCCTGCTGGTGGAAGTTTCGTCCCCGAGGGTATCACCAGCCCAGTAGTCAACACTCCGGTGTTGACATGAATATTAATAATATAGTCATTTTTATAAATTTTATGTTTACATTACTTTGAATTTTTCGAAAAACTAAGGATTTTCTTATCCCAGGCATATATTACTTAGCCGTATTATCGTTACCATAAATTACTTAAAGCCTTTACTAAATATTTCCATAGATATAAAGATTTGGTATTGAAGTTTGGTTGTTCCTGTAGAAAACTTATTTCTAACGGGATAGCACATCCTCATCTTTACGGAAATGTTGTTAACCGTGCCCGGAAATTTATAAATGATCCATGTGAACTTGTCGCTCCTTTAAATAAACTTATTCTTAAAGGTTAACTATTCAACACTGTAATAAGATCATTGAATATAATTGTTTTTATTGGTATAAATATTGATTTTGTTATCAGTAAATTAAAAGCTAACTAAATATTACCTGCAATTTTTATACATATACATGTACATATTCATGGATCTACAATCTGTCGATACCTGTAACTTGGCATTGCACAAGGTCATGTTTTTCTCTGGCTGTTTATGATGTCTTTACACTAAATCCATTGGATGTTGGATGTGTACGGATCGATAGTTTAGTCGTAGATGCATGCTTTTTTATTAGTTAAAGGCTTTAAACTAGCTGTCAGATAACTGTGAATTAGATCTGTTCATTGTGTCTTTCTGTGTCGGGTTGTATAAGTACCCGGCCACGTCCACTTGTATTTTTGTCCATCTGATGAGTTAAGCCTTTTTCAACTGATTTTTATAGTTCGTTCTTATGTTGTACTGCTATACCACTGTCCCAGGTTAGGGGGAGGGTTGGGATCCCGCTAACATATTTAACCCCCCCCCCCCACACACACACACAGTATTTATGTATGTGCCTGTCCCAAGTCAGGAGCCTGTAAATTCAGTTGTTTTCGTTTGTTTATGTGTTACATATTTGTTTTTCATTCATTTTTTTTACATAAATAAGGCCGTTAGTTTTCTCGTTTGAGTTGTTTTACATTGTCTTATCGGGGCCTTTTATAGCTGACTATGCGGTATGGGCTTTGCTCATTGTTGAAGGCCGTACGGTGACCTATAATTGTTAATTTCTGTGTCATTTTGGTCTTTTGTGGATGCAATCATACCACATCTTCTTTTTTATATATTAAGCACAACTTTTTGGAATTTTGGATCTTCAATGGTCTTCAACTTTGTACTTGTTTGACTTTATAAATATTTTGATATGAGCGTCACTGATGAGTCTTATGTAGACTAAACGTGCTTCTAGCGTACTAAACTGTTATCTGGTACCTTTGATAACTATACAAGTACTGACAAAGAAAACACAGCTGTACTTCGATGGATGCGTACAAGACACATCCTTGCGCATTTTAGTTCTGAAATGAGATTAAGATCGGGATTAGCCACAGATGCAGAAACTAAACACGAAGAAAATAATCCAACGGTAATGACACGAGACAAAAGAATGTCTTTGATTTGATAGGGTATATGCATTCAAATATGTTCAATCCTTTTAACGTTGCCGATCATCATTAGCCATTGATAAATACTAGTTCTTCTACAGAAATGAAAGCCTCAATAAATGCTCATGATTCTCTTCTTAAATCTTTAACGTGGCAACAATATGTTTAATGTTTTGTGGAAGGCTGTTCTACTGAGTTTGCAAATCATGTCTTCTACAGTCCTATGTCTCAATCCTTTCGATGATACGACAAAGACCTTAAAACTCAAGTGTAAATCAGGTGAATTTGTTAAGGCACATATAAACCCAGTAAAATTAATTCGTCGTGCTTCAAGTGTTGCTAATGTGCGTGAGTATGAGACTGTAGTCAGGATATTAGCATATTCTATTGGTCCAATACCTTCAACTATGTTCCATGATGATGGTATCATGTGGAAATGTTGTAAATGAAATATAATTCATCTCCTTGAAGATGAAATTTGCTCTGCGTTTAATCTTCCAAGTTATGCTAATATTTATCAAAGGTACCAGGTTTATACGTTGATACGCCAGACGCGCGTTTCGTCTACATAAAGCTCATCAGTGACGCTCAGATCAAAATAGTTAGAAGCCAAACAAGTATAATGTTGAAGAACATTGAGCCAAATGAGGTATGTTTATAACGGGAGAATACGAATCGCTGTTAACATTGAAAGTGCATTTATCGCCTCATTGTATGATCCGAAGGGAAAATTCATGTACAAGTATCTTCATGATGATCTGAACAAGCTAAGGTTGGGGTTTGCCGCCACAAAGGATGCCAGTTTGAAAATTCCCCATGTAAAAACACGTTTCTACAGCACATCCCACGTCCAATGCTTCAAACGCAAGTTTGGATAAACTCATATTGCTGATTAACATCTTGAAGCAACCTAAATAGAGCTAGAATATTCGCTGGAACTTAAGCCCATCATAAAAATAATTTGATTTAATTGCTTTGTGAAATAGTTGTGACTGGCAAAAAATATACATCAAAGCAAAAATCAAATTGATTTCGATTCTTTTTATTAGTGGCGTAGAATTCAGAAATATATCTTTAGAAGTACTAAGATGTAAAAAAAAAATGAATTGAGAAACGGTTGTTCCATCTTCTATTTTGTAGCTAGTCTGAATACACCGTATCGCTATTTATTCGCCATTACTGGTTATCTTTCCGTAAATTTTGACGTCATAAAACAAAATATCTGAAGTTCAAGCGGCCGGGTTAGTTGGCTTTGCTCTAAGGTTATTCCCTTTTAAAAGTACATTTAATGGTTTCACTATTTTCAAATTAAGTTGAAAATGAAGTGTTACAGTTTATTTCATTATGAATTTCACGTTTAGTAACAATTCAGATATTTTGGGGAAACTTTTTATAACCTCCTGTGAAATAAATTGACAATAGTGAAAAACTAAATCACTAACCTTTGACCTTATTCATTAAAAAAAAAATTGCACCAAATTTCATGTCAGGTAGGGTGGTCTATTAAAGTTGAAAAAATGTTGGCTTGGTCCACTATTTGGACCGCGTCATAAAAATATAAAGAAACTCCCGCACCCGTAGAAGTCCTTCAGCTGGCCCTTAAACAAATATGCATACTACACAGGCAAAATTTGCTCACACGAATTTCACATGAATCTCACATGAAATTCACATGAAAAATTTCACGTGAAATTCACCTCAATCGAGCTTATACATGAAACTCACGTGAAAATTTTCATGTGAATTTCACGTGAATTGAGATTCACATGAATCTGATGTGAAATTTTTCACATGAATTTCACGTGAAATTTACAACAAAAAAATTTGATATTTTTCATGATTTTAATTAAATTTGAAAATTTAGATGTTATTTGAAATACTCTATTTTAAAAATTCATGTGAATTTCACATGAACATTTTTTACGTGATTTTTATGTGAAATTAACATGAGTTTCACATTAGATTCACATGAAACTCACAAAAACTGATTTCACGTGAGTTTCATGTATAAGCTCGTTTGAGGTGAAAATCACGTGAATTTCACGTGAGATTCACATGAATTTAAATTTACGTGAAATTGATGTGAGTGAAATTTGCCTGTGTAGTTCAGTGATTATGGACGTCATACTAAACTCTGAATTATACCCACGAACTTAAATTGAAAATCATATACGCCTAAGTTTATATTATAATTCTGAAATGATCTAAATTTGTTATCAGAACAGATTCATACATGTTCTAGGAATGTCATCATGTTTATGTCTAGATGCATGCACATATCGAAAGCTGAAAGTTTTGTTTTCAAACAGAACAGGAATGATGGATAATAAATTCACTGCAAAGGAAAAAATTAAAGTATATGAAGCGATTTATTTTAGGTTATGATTCTAATAAATGAGCATTGTTGTGAGAATTAAAAAGGTTTTACAATATTTTTCTATTTGAATATATATTTGAGTATATTTCGCATTTTGTAAATACAGTTGTTTTAAAAACAACGACACTATTTTTTTCTCGAGATATCGATTTATTTTGTTTCAAAAATACATGTTAAAACTCTAACGATATGAAGGCTATATGATATATGAACTACCTCTTTGATTAAGATTTGATATCTAATATAAAAGTTGTACAGACTATAACGAGAATATAACTAACATACTATCGATTTCTTTACAGAAAACTATTGAATATTAAGGGAAAATAGTTATTTAACATTATATTGACAAAAAAGTATGTGCATTACAATATATATCAATATTATAATGTAAAAAATCATCAAAGGTACGTTATCGGTCATAAAACTATTATGGTGTCTCGATATTTGCTACCCTAAGCCAACACACATTATGTTTGAATTGTTCCTGATGAAGGTAAATAAAAAAGGCATGTCGGAGGCATATAACTTATAAGCGTTATATCATTATCTGTTATATCGTTAGACACGCAATATTATAAGCCCAATAGTAATAATTGGACAGTATAAGTATATATATATATTGCGATAGTACACAGTTACTATCTTTTTAGTGATGATCTGAACTAAAAAATGCAATGCCAATATCAAACTACGACGAGCTATGATAATCTAATCTACAAGGATAAAACCATTTATATAGTTGACAAGCATGGAACTGTTAATATGTATACCAACATTTAGATATTGTAGAATATTTTTAATATGATTCTGTAATGAGAAAATCAAATCATGTCTGATAATGACTGTTCGACAATTTGTATATGCTTGCCAATGTTCTTGAACGCCTGTGCGATATTTCTCAAAGTTGGTTTCAAACCACGCTCCTTACAAAAATGGGTTCTCCATTTTTCTAGAATATCTTTGTTAAGTTTTACCAAATCCCGTTCAGTTATGTGGCTGTGGCTTATCTGTTCCCAAGTCTTGAAGTCCATTTCTAGTTCAATCAGAAATTGAAGGGAGTTCTTTCCAATTAATGGAGCTAATCTGTCAATGTGTTTCTCTGTAAGTGCAACGTCCCACTTCGGTTCTATATCTACGTTTTGAAATAATAAGAAAGTATTGTTTTTGATTCCAGATTGGAATAAAAAGTTCATTATAATGCTATAGTATATCCAATTATATAAAGCAAGACTTTAACAATTTAAAAGAATGAACACAACCTGAAAAATTTCGATATCCGCGGTCAATAAACAAACAGTGTCGTTCGTAAGCCTATATCTTTGATGAGTTTATTCCAAAATTGAATAGGCTATACTCAGATCTTTAAACTTAAACAAAACGTGACTATTAGCTATACTTTTCATGATTATTTATGAAATGCTGTCTTAATTAAAGGCAACCGTAGTATACCGCTGTTCAAAAGTCACAAATGGATTTAGAGAAAAAAACTAATCAGGGTAACAGGAAACACATCAATAATAAGAGGAAAACAAAGAAACAACAGAAACACTGAAATGCAACAAGAAAGGCCGTCAGCATAAATAGAAACGAACTACTTGATAGAAAATGTCAAATTTCTGACTTGGTATCTGACATTTGGAGAAACAATAGTGTGCTGAACCTCGTTTTAGGGCTAGCAAAACTTCCCGCTTTTATGGTATTGTCAAAAAATATCGCTAAAATGAGAAACTGCGAGACAGAAATAAAACACAAACAAACGTAAAAATTCACATCACAAAGAAACGCACAAATAAATAATACAACATTCGTTACCACATGTAAACCGCAGAATAACAACAAACATCTGCCATTGACGACATACAGCAAATGCCATCATATACAGTTACTTATTTTTGTAAGGAGTATAAACTCTTGAAAAGCCAACACTTATCATGATAATGACGGTGTAAAGATGCTATTTCAAATAAATGCTGTGACGACGTCATAATAATTTGGACTAACATAATACTTGGAAAATGGAAATGAACTCGACAATACTGACAAATAAGATATATGTGAAATGTTCCGGCTTACAAATTTAATGGTTATTTGAACTGCTTATTTAACAATGAATGTAATAACCCGAATAATTCAGACACTCCTTGTAATGGATTGCTCTCACTTGCGAGGTTTTGAATTCATTACACGCTAACATATCTTCACAAATCATGGATTTTCATAGGTTTCCTGTAGAACAGTCAACAAATCAGAAATCATATAAACTTTATCCAATGCTAAATCCGAATTATTTATTTCACTAGGGGATTTTTACTACCGTGATTATAAATGAGATCTCGCATAGTCGGTGTGTTTTATTGTTTTACTGACGATATTTCAATGTCTATGCATTCATGCGTTAATCAATTGATCGAAGAACAGTGGAATATTAAGAACGATGTACTCGGTTATTGATATGATCTGAACAGACCAGATCACTTTACATTAATCTTTCTGTGTTCTTTCCTTATCGATTCAGCATTAAAATCGTGTATTATCATTCATGGTTTTTAGTATTTGATTTTTAATACTAAAATTGAGAATGGAAATGGGGAATGTATCAAAGAGACAACAACCCGACCATAGAAAAAACAACAGCAGAAGGTCACCAACAGGTCTTTAATGTAACGAGAAATTCCCGCACCCGTAGGCGTCCTTCAGCTGGCCCCTAAACAAATATATACTAGTTCAGTGATAATGAACGCCATACTAATTTCAAAATTGTACACAAGAAACTAAAATTAAAATGATACAAGACTAACAAAGACCAGAGGCTACTGACTTGGGACAGGCGCAAAAATGCGGCGGGGTTAAACATGTTTATGAGATCTCAACCCTCCCCCTATACCTCTAGCAACTGTAGAAAAGTAAACCCATAAGAATATGTACATTTAGAATTCAATTCAAGAGAAGTCCGAGTCTGATTTCAGAAAATGTAACCAAAGAAAATAAACAAAATGACAATTATACATAAATAACAAAAGACTGCTAGCAGTTAACTGACATACCAGCTCCAGACTTCAATTAAACTGATTGAAAGATAATGATTTCATCATATCAATATCAGGCACAATCCTTCCCGTTAGGGGTTTGGTATCATACCATCATAACTTATATGAGAGGAACATAACCCGTGTCATGCGAACAACTGTTTTTTTTTGTGTTTAGTTCCGATGCAAAGACCCTATAAGTGAATCAATATTAACGCCAAAATATGCAATCTTTAATGACTTGACAACAGTATCGTAATTATATCCCTTCTTAATAAGTCTATTCAAAGGTTTTGTAAGTTTCTGAGGTGAATACTGACACCTCTGTGCTTTATAAAGAATATTTCCATAAAGAATTGGATGTGAAATACCTGAACGTATAAGAAGTCTACATGTTGAGCTATATTTACGAATGATGTCTTTATACCGATGATAAAATTTAATAAATGTTTTGAAAATCTGTTTGTTATAAATTATGCCATTAATTTTTCAAGTTAAATTATTTTTTATTTTTCAAGTCGGATCCTTCAATGTCAGACTTTACGATATGGGCTTTTCCTATTGTTGAAGGCTGTTAAGAATTGCGCTAATATTAACGTACCTTTTTGGGGTACGGCCGCTATCTTTGTGACGTCGCGTAATTGTTATACTTTATGTTGTATTGAATAGAAACGTATAATGGCAGACGTAGTTCTATCTTTAACGCCTTTGTTAACTTACGATCAAATACACAACGCAACGCAATAATCTACATTGGTGCCGTGACTTCAAACGGAGAGAATGGACATCAGCCGATTAAAATCCTTGAGAGCGGGGAACAAAGCAGCAGTAACAAAAGTTTTTAAAAAACTGGAGGAAGCCATCGGAGATTCACAAATAGACACGGAGGAAGTATCAACATTGCTCGAAGCAATTGAGAAGAAATAGAAGACGTTAGCCTCAATAGATGAACAGATATTAAATGCAGTCGAATCAGAAGATATTACAAATGAAATTCTTGAAACAGATGAGTATTATTTAGATTTAGAGGGTAAAATTCGAAAATTTAAGAAGTTCTTAAAGCCCGTAACAAACGCAACATCTTCTATACTAGATTCAAACGCACCAGAGTTTGTTCCGTACACAAACCCCTTTACTCACACAAGTCAGGCATTATCTCAGTCAAGTTCTACCTCAAGTAATAACCATCGCCTACCAAAGCTATCTCTTCCCAATTTTAATGGAGACATTCTACAATGGCAATATTTCTGGGATTCATACGAGACCACGATTCATCACAATCACACATTAACTGACATTCATAAATTTTTGTACTTGAACTCATTGCTTCAATTTGAAGCTGCAAACGTAATTTCAGGATTGACCATGACAAATCCAAACTATCACAAAGCAATTGAATTATTGAGAAACCGCTATGGGCAACCACATAAAATCATTAATGCATATATGAGAGCACTACTTGATATACCCGCACCACATGATACATTAGAAAGTTTGAGAACATTTCATGACAAATCGGAAGCCTACATACGGGGTCTAGAGTCTCTCGGACAATGTCAGGAAATGTACGGATCGTTATTGATACCAGTAATTCTCGGGAAGATACCGCATGAAGTACGAAAAAATATAACACGAGAAAACGGGAGCGACAGTTGGAATATTCAATCGCCTCGAAACGCGATAGGTAAAGAGATTTCTATTCAAGAGTCCGGATACGGAGATTATACACAGACGTATTCAACCGCAACACCTAGCGCAAATTTCATAACAGGCGTTAAACGAGTTACTACAGATAAAACCCGTCCGATAAACACAACAGACAAATCATTCAACTCGAATCGGAAGAAACAATGCACATATTGTGACGGAAACCACTGGCCTAACGAATGTAAAGATGTCATAGATCACGATAAAAGAGTAGCCATTATAAAAGAAAAGATGTTATGCTTTAATTGTTTAGGTAAGCATAAAATAGCCGATTGCAAATCCAAGAATACGTGTAAGTGTTGCTACCGGAAGCATCACTCTTCATTATGTAAACAGAACTTGTACTCAAATAAACATCATATTGAAACTGAACAATCGCAAAATAAAGTAGACACAGAAACTTCTATGTTGTATACCGCTAGCGAAGAAAGGTCCACTGTTTTACTGAAAACCGCATTCAGTCCAGTCGTTCACAAAAATACATGTATAGATGCAAGAATACTCTTTGACGAGGGAGCTCAACGCTCGTTTATAACCGAAGAACTGGCAGCTAAATTGGACATTAAAAAAGAGGGGTCTGAAACATTAAGTATAGCTACATTTGGAAGTACTACAAAAAAGGTGAGAAATCTTGACAAAACAACAATTAATCTTAAGTCTACAGAAGGAGAATTAATCCCTATTAAAGTTTTAATTGTACCAACCATTGCTTCACCACTTCAAACTCACAACATAGGAATAACGCAGAAGTTTTCATATTTACGTGGTCTACAATTAGCACACCCAGTCATGGATGGAGAGCAATTTGAAATATCCTTATTAATTGGAGGTGATTTCTACTGGGACATAGTTCAAGACAAAATAGTGCGTGGAAACGGTCCAACTGCAGTTAGCTCGAAAATTGGATATTTACTTTCCGGTCCTGTCCATACACGAGCCAGTAATGCATCTTTCTCAATGATGAATATACTAGTATGTCACAAACAAGAAGAGTGCGATCTTGAAAAATTTTGGAAGCTAGAATCGTTGGGAATTGACGCTAAAGAACAAAATGATCCAGACCTAGCTGAATCAATTGAAAATTACTTACAAACCTCCATTACGAAGAAAAATAATAAGTATGTTACGAAATTACCATGGAGAGAGAATGCGCCAGAACTACCGACAAATGAAGACATCACAAAACGCAGAACGGAAAGCGTTATTCGTCGCCTTAAGAAGGATCCCGAGATGTTCCGAAAGTATGGTGAAATAATTACAGACCAAGAACAAAGAGGATTCATTGAAAAGGTATATGATGAAAGTACATGCACAAACAAGGTTCATTACATTCCGCATCATCCCGTAAAAAAGGATTCAGTCACCACCCCGATACGCATAGTATATAACTGTAGCTGTAGAGCGAATGCCAGTAGTCCTTGTCTTAACGATTGCCTAGCAACATATCCACCAATTATGACTGATTTGACGGAGATATTAGTACGCTTTAGAATGTACAAATATGCAGTTACAGCAGACATTGAAAAAGCATTTTTGCATATTGAATTAGATGTTGATGACAGAGATGTCACAAGATTTTATTGGTTAGAGAATCCCATGGACACAGAAAGACGTTTGATTACTTACCGGTTTAAGGTTGTACTTTTCGGCGCCACCTGTTCGCCATTCATGTTAAGCGCCACGCTAATGAAACATTTTAGAGACAATCCGTCAACTACATCAACAGAATTACAGAGAAATTTATACGTGGATAACGTTCTAACCAGTTTTACAGATAAACAATCCCTTTTAGAATTCTACACGGAGTCAAGAAAATTATTGTCAGAGGCAGGATTCAACTTACGGTCTTGGAATTCTAATAGTACGGAATTACAGAACGTCGCAGGACAAGACAAGATCGGCGACAATGACGACATAGTCAAAATTTTAGGCATGAGATGGGATAGGGAATCCGACGATTTGAAATTTCAACAGATTGAATTTATGGAAAAAGACAAAATGATAACAAAGCGTGAGGTTTTGCGCACATCGTCTAGAATTTTCGACCCCCTAGGATTAATCACGCCAATTACGGTTAAAGCTAAGCTGTTTATGCAGACTTTATGGAAGGCAAAGTTGGATTGGGATGAATGTTTGTCCGACGAACTGAGAAGTAAATGGCAGGTAATAGCTTTAGATATCGAGGAGGCTACCAAAATAGTATTTCCACGAATGTTAACGGAAGGAATTATTAACGAGAAAACGTCGCTACACATTTTCACAGACGCCAGTCAGTTAGCATACGGAGCTTGTGCTTACTTAGTTACAGCAAATTCATCGGTCATCGTCATGGCTAAAAACAGAGTAGTACCCGTAAAACCGATTTCATTACCACGTTTAGAACTTATGGGCGCGCTTATCGGCGCCAGATTAGCAAGACATCTGCTTAAAGTCATAACAACAGAACATGTGTATATGTGGAGCGATAGTTAAATTGTTTTGAGTTGGATTAAATCGTCAAAAAACTTAAAACCGTTCGTAGCAAATCGACTTAAAGAAATAAGAAAATTAACAGAGAATGCTGAATGGAATTATTGTCCAACAGATGACAATCCAGCTGATTACCTAACTCGCGGAATTTACGCTAAACAACTTTATAACAACAGCTTATGGATGAACGGTCCACAATGGATTTTAAATCGTGAGAATTGGCCGACATGGACGAGGAAAATTGAAGAATGCAGCACGATGATAACTGTTAGCGATGAAAAAACAGACGATAAAAGTACAAATGCTTTAACACAGACAATTTCATGTATAGATATACAACGATACAGCTCTTTAGAAAAAGCAATTAGAGTAACAGCATACGTCATGCGTTTTATACAGAATATACGGAATTCAAAAGATAAACGGTCAATCGGATTTATCAGTGTTGAGGAGCGATGTAAAGCATTAAAAGTTCTAATAATGACAGTACAACAGGAAACTTTTAAGGATGAAATTGAAAGCTTGAATTCATCTTCACAGAAAAAAGTGCCACTTGTTCGACAACTTGAACTATATACAGACAAAAATGGATTACTACGTTGTACCGGGAGAATACAAAACGCACCTGTGAAGGAGAGTACTAAATATCCGTTGTTATTGCCAACACACCACAGTCTTACGTCCTTAATCGTAATGGATGCACACACAAAGACTTTACATGCCGGACTTAACAGTACAATCGCATATATTCAACAGAAATATTGGATACCGAGAATAAGGCAGTGCGTAAAATCACAAATTCGTAAATGCGTTCAATGCATTAAAATATCAGGAATGCCTTATAGCGCACCCGATCCGCCACCGCTACCTAAAGATCGAGTCAACTACGATTATCCTTTTTCAGTAACCGGCGTTGATTTCACAGGAGATTTGTATACAAAAGGAAAACACAACGAATTAAGCAAAACATATATTTGTTTATTCACTTGCGCCGCTACACGAGCTATACACTTGGAGATAGTCACAGATTTAACTGAGGAGTCTTTCATGCTTGCTTTTAAAAGATTTGTCGCTAGGAGATCTACACCAAGGATTATGTTGTCCGATAATGCAACAACCTTCAAGGCAGCCGCCGAAAAGATTACAAGATCAAGCAAAGACAACCGAATACAAGAAAAACTTGCCGATCAAGGAACGGAGTGGAAATTCATACCCAACCGAGCACCGTGGTTTGGAGGCTTTTGGGAACGCCTAATTGGACTCACGAAAAAGTCAATTAAAGCAATACTAGGAAAGTCATGTGTCACTACGGAAATGTTGAATACAATTGTAATCGAAATCGAGGGAACTCTAAACAATCGTCCGATAACTCACATTTCTACTGATATTAAAGATCCCGAACCGCTGACGCCAGCGCACCTTTTATATGGTCGTCGACTTGACAACCAATCGGAACAGAATATTGACAGTGCTACTTCCGAAGATTTGCACGTGAAACTCAATAAAAATTTACAGAGAAATAATGAACTAATCAACCATTTTCGCTCAAGATGGAAACACGGATATCTGACGTCACTCCGTGAATTTCACCGTACATCTGGAAGAAACGAACAAACAATACAAATAGGTGACATTGTACAAGTACACAATGACACAAATCGTATAATGTGGAAATTAGCAGTTGTACAAGATTTAGTTCGTGGAAAGGATGGACTCATTCGATCAGCTGTTATCAAGACCGACACAGGAATCACCAACCGTCCGATTGTGAAGCTCTATCCGTTGGAAATACGCAGTACAAATGATGACAGTAAATGAACTTTTCTGCCCTGGAGAAATTAGTGGATGTATAGACTGTTCAATTAACTCCAGTTATTATATAGACTTGTAAAAGTGTTAAATTATTCAGACGTGAACAGTTAAAATACTATTGAGAGACTTTAAATAAGATTTCATTTCTTTTTATGTCACAATTTACGAATTTTTCATATTGTATTTCAAATTTAAGTTAAATATCATTTTCTGCGGCCCCAGAATGTTAAGAATTGCGCTAATATTAACGTACCTTTTTGGGGTACGGCCGCTATCTTTGTGACGTCGCGTAATTGTTATACTTTATGTTGTATTGAATAGAAACGTATAATGGCAGACGTAGTTCTATCTTTAACGCCTTTGTTAACTTACGATCAAATACACAACGCAACGCAATAATCTACATAGGCCGAACTGTTGCCTATAATTGCTTACATCAACGTCATTTCGACTTTGGTTGATAGTTGTCTAATTAGAAATAATACCACATCTCCTTTTTTGTTAGGTTCTTTTGTCGCATGAAACTGATGATTCTTAATATTTAATAGGAATTGCTACTCTTTACATATAAAAGAGGGACGAAAGATACAAAAGGGACAGTCATAAATCTAAAACAACTGACAACGCCATTGCTAAAAATAAAAAAGACAAAAAGACAAACAATATTACAAATGACACAACATAGAAAACTAAAGAATAAACAACACGAACCCCACCAAAAAACTAGGGGTGATCTCAGGTGCTCCGGAAGGGTAAATCTACAGTTCTTATTAAGTAATAGTAATGCATATCATCGATTGATTGGTTACATATAAAAAAGAAGATGTGGTATGATTGACAATGAGACAACTATCCACAAAAGACCAAAATGACACAAACATTAACAATTATAGGTCACCGTACGTACTTCAACAATAAGCAAAGCCCATACCGCATATAGTCAGCTATAGAAGAAGAAGAATAATTGTTTATTATAGTGCAACCTGAATATAAAGTATATCGTTACATTAAATACATAATATAAAACTTCAGCCAGCCAAATAGGCTTATGATGCACTATAAAAGGCCCCGATAAGACAATGTAAATCAAGCGAGAAAACTAATACCGTTTTTTTATTTAAACACATAACTTACCAAAACCAATGTGACCTCCTTTAACAAGCTGTAAAAGAAGAACGGTATTCAAATAATGTCATCATATCATCATCACATAATACAGTAACTATACAGGTCTAATCAGAGAATTCGGAGTAGACATCCGCTCGTTATGACATGAATGTTTCTAGTAACTGTTTCCGTCTCTTTGCATTTACTATATATGATGGTGGTCTTTTAGAGTTTAAATTGCACCTTTGATTTTTTATTTTTTTTTTAATTATTCATTCTGTCAACGTAGATATAATCAGAGTTCATGGATCGTTACGTTTTTAAAGGTATATATTTATACATAAACTGCTTAAACAAAGGTCTAAGAAAACTTTAATCAACACTTCAATAATAGTTTAATAAAATCAGAATAAACGAAAAGTACACAATAATGCACGAGGTTTCTGGCTATGAACAGATACATATACATTTTCTCTATTTTGGTCGGGTTGCTGCCTCCTTGACACAATCCTCATTTTCATTCTCAATTCAATATATATAGATGTGGTTCCATAAAACTTGTGTTCAAACTGATACATTAAGTTTTACTTTAAGCAGGTATAATGAATTATAATGAGGACGCTGCTCTAGCAAACAATAATACGAACTGTTTGTTTTTGGTAGCTTATACTATCATTTGTGTATTCAATATACCTAAAGATTTAAAACAGTCTAAATTATATAAAAAACTCAAACCGAAATGTCTAAATGATTGAGCATATACACCTTTTTTTTTACCTTGCAAAGTCTATGAGTGTTCACTATGTTGCCATCCATACAAGCGTCTTTGATACGTTTAAATGTCAAGGAAAATTTGTCCCGACATTTTCTGACGATTTCAAAGTTCAATATCTCTGTATCATTGGTGTGTGATATGTTGTCCAATTCAGTGTAGCTCATGCCAAACCCTATTGCTAGTTCTCTAATCTCATTATAAGTGTACAATAATGATAAGCGTCGTAGATGAAGGTCGCTTGGTTGAACTCTCAAAAACTCTTCATTTGTAACTATAATTACAAACTTCATTTTATAGATAGCAGTATTTAAACATATACATTTACTAAGAAAACATCAAAAACTGTGTTATCAGATTTCTATTGAAGATTTTCGTGTAATGCGTCACCCAATCGTCTTCACATACAGTAACTTTACAGGTCCAATCAAAGAACTCGGCGAGGACATCCCAACATTATGACATGAATGTTTCTAGTTATTGTTTCTTTCTCTTTTCATTTACTATGGTGGTCTCTAATATCTTTTTTTAAAATTATTCATGATGCCAACGTAGATATAATTGGAGTGCATGGGTCGATCCGAGTTTTGAAGGCATGTATTTACACACAAAATGCTCACACAAAGGTCTACAAAAAAAGGACTTTAATCGACACGTCAATAACATTACGGTCAATATCACGAATTATAAGACTGACGTGCTATGCCTGTTTGTCGGTAGTCACAATCTTTATAACACTCTGTGCAGCTCTGAATAAAATTGGGTATCACGGCTTTATAATTTCAAATACGTTGCACCGGCCTTTATAACCTTGACACGGTAAAAACAGCCACCTCATAATGTTTGAACCGACGTTGGTAAGTTTGATTCGAACTTATCAAGTCATCTTCCTGGTTTGCTGATGAAACAACGAAAAAAAACACTTCTAAACGACTCAAATAGAACCCGACAAATCGATTGTCAGGTTACACGCATATTTTTATTGTAAAATATCAGCTGCTCGACACAATATGAAGGCTAAATGATCTCATTCGCTTTGCTCACTCGACAAAAATCTTCATACTGTGTCTCGCAGCTGATATTTTCATGAATTCATTAACCTTTTTTTACATACACAATGAACCTAAACATTACAATCAATCTTATTGTGTGTAAATATCCAAACTAGCTTATAAAAAAATAAATAATCAAATAAATAAAAAATTCCAAATAATATAGTATGATACCAATCAGACAACTATCTACAAGAGACAAAGTAAAGAAGGTAAGCAATTGTATGTCTTTATGTAGCCTTCAACAATAACAAAACTTACATGACAAGTTAAACTAAAATCGAGAATACAAATATTACAAAAGTAATAAATGATCACATTACCCACATAATCTTAAAGGGGCATTAGCTACATGATAAATAGAAAATTATAAAATATATTTGTTTTCGTTCAATCATTAATGAAAGTGAAATAGTGCATCGATTTTTTTTTAAAATAAACTAATAACGATTGATGATGAACTATTCAAACTATTTTGAACAGTCTAAACCTCAATTTAATCCCTTAGTGAGCGAGGGATAACACAAGAAATGTCAGCGTATTTATAGGAAAAGAATGTCAAAATTGAAAGTGAAACAAAGGTAAATCATTTCTTGAATGATTTGATCGACAAAAAATCATTCGTATACAGGTAAAAACGATGATTACTGTGCATTCATGATTATTCGTTGGATACCAATTTTAGTGGATTTCGTGTCTACAGTTCAACCACGAACTTAAATTCTCATCTATAAACAAATATGTTATTGGCTTGCATGCAGACTTCAGCAAAACCACGAAATATAATATTCATGAACAGGTCAGTTTCCTTAATCCACGATGATTGGTACCCACGAAAAAAAGTGAATCCACAGTTACAAACTTTTAATCTAAAAAGTTAAATTAAAAAGACCTAGCAGGATCATGTGAGGATTCTATTGCATGCTTTTGATATCTATTGATATCTATAGTTTATGTTTATATCGCTTACATTGTAATTGAATGTCGTCAAAGGTCATCTCAATAGTTAATTAGAAGTCTAGAATAAAATACAAACGAAGAGATGCTATATATATATAGTTGAGTCCATGCCCTGTAAATTGTTCATTTTGGACTTTTTATAGTTTGGATAAATGTTTTATATTGATCATGTTGATATAAATCAAATATAAGTATTTCAGTGAAATCGGTGAACATGAATTTGACAGCAAGTGTACCTTTAATCTAGATACAAGAAACCGAAATAATCATCGTTCTGCATATTAATTGGGATAATATTGTATGTAACTTATCAGTCAACTGAAATTTGCATTGCTCATTCAGTTATTTCATATGAAAAACAATTGATGATATCTTCTACTTTCTTCATACCTAATAAGTGGGTATATCTTAACTAATAAAAATTCATAAAAACACAAACAATCATTATCCTCTATTGTTTGTTAAAAAGAGCATACCTGGACACCCTGACCCTGGTTGACATATGTTTTGATCCTGTTGGAAATAAAAAAGTTATATCATAGACATGATATACAAATGAAATAAATACATTTTCACATCATTCTTTCTTTCTCAGCTATTCCAATGAGATTTATAAAGGGAAAACAGAATTATATAAAGCTATAAATTGTGTTAAACTATATTTATGAAACTGCAAGAACTCGTTTATCGGTGCATTGGGTCTATTGTTTTTTTGTTTTTTTTTAAGTTAGATGGTTTATTTGTACTTCGTACCTTTAATCAGTTAAACCATTTAAACTGATTATCATTATTTGTTCTAAGATTGTGCGTAAGTGTTTTGTACAGATTAGGCTGCTAATTTTCTCGTTTAAATCATTTCATAATTGTTTTGTCAGAAGATTTTATAGGTGACTATATGGCATGTTCGCTTTTCATTGTCTAAGGCTGTTTGGTTACATATTATCGTCATCCTCTGAAAAAAATAATTTAGGAATCATGAAGTCATTTAGTTAATCCATGAAACTACTTATGGACGAAATTTATTAAGTGCTTTTTCTTTTAAAAGCACGATCGATACATCGGCTGACGGAACTTAAGTCATTTCAACGATATCCGGGTATCAATATTCCAGTAGCCAATGTTTCGGACTGACATGACCTATTGCATTTCTAAACCCCGGGAGATCACTTAAAACATTTTTAGAATCTAGGTATCATTCTCCAATGTGCAAAGTTGAATCAATATGAACTTATCCATGCAAGTTTGGCTGGCTCCGTTCATTCGTATATCTCCACACATATCTACGCATTTTGCCTCATTGTCTTTCAAATGTTTCGGTATGAGTTGCCGTAATTAATGTAAATCGAGATTGTAGGTTTTATTACATGACATGATGTATCAAGCATTGTTTCAAGATGGAATCGGTTTTAAGTTATCTTTTATTTTTCTAAGATATATGACATAAATTAAAGCTTATTTAAACTTATTTTATCTATACCTTTCCCGGGAACCACGATGTCAATGTATGGGTTTGATGTTCAATGCCATGAGATGGACATTTCCATATTATGCCTTTCTGTGCTAATTTGTTGACTTCGAGGATACATGGGTTAATTGGTGAGTTACAACATATGTTGGTTATAAAGAATGCATCACTGGTATGATTCTGATTACTGCTGATTCTGATATACAACTGACTTATTTTCTCCAAGGCAGACGTTAAACAATCATTGATGCTTGAAGCTATATCTCTTGCTATAAGTGTGTTTGAATGAGCATGAACAAGACGGACAATGATCCTATCATCTTCGCAGAGAATGAACATGTCCAAAGCAGCATCTATAGTAAACACCCCTGATCTATAAAACAGCATGGTCTTGTTGTTCTGTCCAAACTTTTTCACTGCCCAGACAGATAAGCAGTTACTTAGAAATCTAAAGGATAATGCAGGAGGTATCATCAATGATGACGATTGAAAGACTATGGCAATGCTTTTGTGTTCTAAGTCAGCTGACTGAAGGTATCCAGAATCATCGTTGGCTCGTACCATACTTGCAACATAGTAGAAGTCAGCAGGAATACGTGTGTGATTGGAATCGTATCTCGTCAGTTCTACCAATATATCCAGGTGGGTCATAACGCCTAGTAAATAATCTTTGTTCTTGTAAAATTCACGATATTGTTTTTTCTTCCAAATTTGTTGGATTGCCTTTTTTGAGACTACTCCTGTCTCACCCATTATTTCCCAAAACTTTACTCTTTCTGTGTCTCCTTCACAGTTTTTTCTATCAGTAACAATTGATTTAAAAGCATCAATAAGGAAAGTTGGAGACAAGATGACATGTGTATTCAACTTTTCTTCATCGAAGTACAAAATTTTGCCGATGGAATGCTGAAATTTTAGAAATACCTTTAACTCAAAGTTCGATAATGGTCTAATAGATTGCGCTGAATTTATTCCGTTTAGATGCTCTAGCGTTATCAGAGGGATGTTGCGTTTGATCAGCGATGCAAATTCTAATTCTAGAGTGATAAAACACTTCGGTAGCGGTTCACCCCATGTAGGTTGTTTTTCTGATTCACTCCTAATTACATTCTTAATTTTTTTCATCTCCGAGTCATGTTTATCTTTAGCGTTTACGAATATCATATCATCAATTACAATATGATTCTTGAATGGTGTGTGTTCAAACATCTGCGTGATCTCTCTAAAAATTTCAAGTCTTCTATTTTCAACTTCATTCTAAAAATAATAAAAAATCTATAGAAATGTTTTTGAGATAACTTACTTTTAGTAAAAAAAAATAATTATCTGATTGTTAATGAGACAACTATCCACTATAATTTAGTTCAAATAAGTAGACACAAGCAATTATAGATCATCCTATTGCCATCATTATGACGACAAACTTTTACTGTATTGTCACCTATAAATATATGAAAGACCCCGACTTTGAAATTTATACTCCATGCATAGACAGCCTCAGCTATATAGCTGTCTTTGGAAAACCTTTCGGATTTTTAGGAACCCGATGATCTTCCATTCAGTATTTTTTTGGTCTTTTGTAGGTCAAGCGTGCATCTCGCGTACAAAGTTCAATTCTACTTTCTATGCTGTGATTATCCTTATAAACAGATTAACATATGGCCTGATGTATAGATTGAATCCAAAACGGATGTTGATACCATTCAAGATAAACTGTGGAGTGTTTACACAGTGTTGGATCATACAGAAAATATTACCAATATGAGGTGCAAACTCACTGATTAAGTGACATATTTGACTGCTTTAAATATTCAAGCGATTATGTGGAGTAAGATGTGATCTTTACATAGTTAAGTCATGCACTACTATGTATTTTGTATTATGTATTATGTATTATATGTTCTCTCATGCGCACCTTATATTTATATATATTATATATCTCTTATAAAGTTCTTATATTGGTGTAAAATTGTGTATATATATCTTATAAGCTGTATTGCTTTCGGAATAAAGTATTTTTAAACAACTTAATGCATCGATAATGAATAGTAAAATATCAATTATAGAAAAATACATGTTTTCCTCCTGTTTGCAATTCACCATTTAGTTGTTTACTACACTTTCATATCGTTCGAAATCAAAACTGTTTCCAATTATACCTGAAGTAAATGCTCGTTTAATTATTGTAAACTTACAGATTGAATATTGTCTTTATGCGTTAGAACAATCATAATTTTTGGATAGTCCTCAACACTTCCTTTGCAGTATGTAACGATTGTGTTGATCCAGAATTGCAGATAATCTGTCAGAAAAAAATATAAAACAAACCACATATTTAAAAATTAAAAGACAAATTCCGTAGGATTACAGTGGAACCTCGTTGTGTTGAACTCGATTGTGTCGAACACTCTGACGAGTCGAAGTTTTTTGTCGGTCCCGGTTCAATTCCAGTTTGATCAATTCATACTAACGTCTGGTATTCGAACTCGGTTGATTTGAATTCTCGGTTAAGTCGAGTAAATTATATAGTCGAAGTAAAATTAATGTAAACTGTCATTGTATCTTTTTTCTAATCATCAAACATCTGACTGACTCATGCATTAAAAGGCGTCACTTTGCATTGATTGAAGATTATAGGTTGTATTTCTGACGAATATATAGTTATCAAAGGTACCAGGATTATAATTTAGTACGCCAGACGCGCGTGTCGTCTACACAAAACTCATCAGTGACGCTTATATCAAAATATTTATAAAACCAAACAAGTACAAAGTTGAAGATCATTGAGGATTCAAAATTCTAAAAAAGTTGTGCCATATGCGGCTAAAGTAATCTATGCCTGGGATAAGAAAATCCTTAGTTTTTCGAAAAATTCTAAGTTTTGTAAACAGAAAATTTATAAAAATGACCACATTATTGATATTCATGTCAACACCGAAAAATATCTGTCCAATTGTGATAAAAAATGAATAAATTGTATTAATACCTCTTGCTGTTTTATCTCCATTCTTCCCCGGCAGATACTGTTCATACGGACAGGGTTCATTCAGTTTTCTACTTCCATCTAATACAATCATGTAAAGAGCTCTGTATGTTAGAAATGTCTGATGAGTTGAATAGAAAACATCTTGCCCTCCAAAATCCCAGATAATTACAGGCGCTATCTTTTTATTGTGTAACATCTTTTTCCCAACTTTTGAAACCATTTGAAAGAATTTGTCTTTTGTGATAGTGACTTTGACTTCTTCTACTTTTTTGGTAACTCCAAAAAAGTGTTTGAGCCTTCTGAGAGGTCCAGGTTGAGTGATAGTTTGTGTATGCGTATTACCACTGGAACCTGACTCCAAACAAGCATCATCTGGGTCCTTTGGGTCATGTATTGCTCTTACTGTTTCAATTGGAGCCTGACTTGTTGACGCAATGTCTGATATACTCTGTGCGGTTTTCAATTGATGATTGGACATGGGGTGCTTTAAATCAGGTATCAGATTATTTTCACCGATCGGGATTGCATTCATACTTTTCTTTCTTCTGACTTTATGTAAAAGGGATCTACTAGTGGCGATTTCTTCCAGGGAAAACTCTAAAATAAAATAATTGTTTAAACAATTTTCAAATAACTAGGATTTCTGATTCAAGTTTCCTATGCGAAAAAGTTTACAAAATAATTAATAAAACAAGGTGTGCTTGTTCATAATATCAGTTTTAAAACGTGTTATATCATGTACTGATAAATTGTTTAACTCTAAAAGATCGAATTCCTAAAATTTAGTTACAAACTATCTAAGCATTTCAATTGATATTTTATACTGTGCATTTCAATGTTGTGTTGTTGGACTGTTGTTCAGGTTGAGGTGAAGAGTTGTGCCTGCATTTGTTTGAACATGTCCAAAGTCAGGAACATGTTGGTCAGTGGTTGTCGTTTGTTGGTGTGGTTTATAAATGTTTTACGTTTTTCGATTTGTCCTGCTTGAGTGGTTTTACATTGGTAATTTTGAGGACTTTATAGCTTATTACTCGGTGTAAGCCAATACTCCGTGTTAATGGTTTACTTAAAAATGCAATATGTATGGGTGCATGAAGAAATTTTGAACATACTTGTACACAACATATTTAGAATATATTTTTAAGGGAAAAATGATATAGACTGCAGTCTAAATACTAATAAAAAAGCATGTAATAACTGGTTATGTTATATTTTTAAGGTAGATACTGACCAATCACGAGACAACCCTTAAGAACGAGACAAACTTTCGAAAATATCACCAGACTAATATTACCTTTCAAAAAATGAAAAGAAAGTCTAACGTTACGGTTTACAAGTTATCGATTTAAAAAATGTAATGTTATTTTGTGAATGTTGACTGATACAATGTATCTTAACTTATTTTTCTTTTCTTTAATTCAGGTAACAAATCTACCTTGCTCTCCAACAAGCCAGGTCCTACTTTCACGGTCGATATATGAAAGACCACTGGTCAATTCTATCCCATCGGTCGATTTCGTCTTAGGTTTAGTTGGACTTTTTCCAACCAGATATCTTGCTATTGTTGTCTTTCCTGTGCCATGTTCACCAACTAACATTACTCTTGATTCGTAGTGGGGATAATTTTCTTGTTCCAATAGACTAGCAAACACTTGCGCTGATTTCCTATCGAATTTCTTAACTTCAACTGGAAGACCTACATTCCAAATAATATATACGCCAACTTTACATTTTAAACATTTCAAGTTTATATATTATTGCAAGAATGTTCAAGAAACATGCTGACTGTATGTGGTTTCAGAAGAACATCAAATTCAGAAATAGAAAATCAAACTAGTAAAATATACAACATTTTATTGACCACCAATTGGAATCCAAACATATACCCCAGGACACTTATTAAAGAGGAAATCCTGGATCATCATAGGTCTGTTCTTTATGTTCCTTTGGAATTTCAACCACAGATAATAAAAAATATTGATCTTACATTACAGTATTGGATATCTACATAAGTGTCTTTACAAACAACGGTATATTGGTCAGTCTGTCATATGATCTACCAAGCCTTATTCTAGATTATAAACATTAATTTCATCTGAAATCAAAGCAGGGTTTCAAAATGTTTATGCAACTACATATTGTAGAAATTGCACAAACCCGATGTGGATACTAAATCCTTACCGAGACCTTTTAGAGTACATATACTGTGAGACTCTTTCAACTTGCTTTATCATTAAAACATTGATTTGTCTACACATCATTCTCCATTACAAACTTTAAGACAAATAGTGAAAAATGGCATTGTTTTGATTCATATCTCAAAAAGGAAAATGTAAATACAGGTATCTTGTCTAAATGAGGTATACATTCTTCTTCGAAAATATAATTCTGATTCTAAAAGAAAATTTCTAAAACTGACAGTATGATTTCTTGATTAACAACGTAATGTTAGGTTCGGAGGACGAATTTGGCATAACTTTTAGGATTTATGGTCCTCAATGCTCTTCAACCTCGTACTTTATTTGGACTTTTAATCATTTGTTGAATCGAGCCTGACTAATGAGTCTTTTGTAGACGAAACGCGCGTCTGGTGTAAACAAAAAAAAAATTGGTCCTAGTAACAATCGGCATTCCCATTTGAACCCTCTTTTTGAATATTTGTTCTCTTATTCTAGGGAGTCTCACTCTATACAGATTTTTTTAGGAAGGAAGAAAGGTAGTTAGCAGTATCCTTTAATTTAGTTCTGTTATATTGATGACGAGCTCTAACTAAATCATTCAATATTTGGTAAAACAGGATACAAGAGATACATTTAAATCTGTATCTTGACTAACATCTAAAAATTGACAACGAGGGTCAGTTGTTTTCCTAATATAAATTCCTTGGGATAGAAATAGAGAGTTGTTTCTCACACAGAAGCTATGAAATAAAGAGTGCCAAATGGTGAAGTTGAAGTTTACTTGGTGTGGACTTACATGGGCAATACTACGGGTGCTACCTACGTTCTCTCATCTTGTCTGCGTAATCTTCCGCAGCACTTGGGGTTGCGTGATGCCTAAGTGTTTAATTTTTCTGCTATCATTTGTGTTAAGACTATTTTTGTGTTGACGTTGTTATTTTATATCCGATTTATTAATTTGAATGTCCCTATGGTTTTCTTTAAAATTATGCTTAATGAGTCATTGTTGAATAAAAAAAACTTACCCGGTAAAAGAGTCTTTTCAAAAATCTGTAAACCAAAATAAAGATGCATGAGGTATGTATCAACGTTAAGTTTATAATTGAAAACTGCAAATTGCAAAAAAATGATGATAAGGTCTCACGTACAATGTCTTTTAAAACATAATTCCTATAAGTATTCCATCATATTACTTGTTGCAAAAAGTTTAAAAAAAATAAAAATAATAAAACTTTTTTCAATAGCTACTACTAACAATATCAAACCAATTTGTATTACCTTAAATAACTTTCTATTTGGTCTATAACTTGTTAATTCTATTGGCTTCTTTCCCTGAAAAAAATATATGTTATGTATGAAAAGTATAACAATACTTTAATATTCTAGTAAGTTAAATTTCGTCCTATAATAATTCGTGCAATATCAGACGCAAAACCATATGGATGCGGATTACACAATTATCAATAAACACAATGTTATCAAAAAAGTGATTTTCATTATTTATATTGGATAAAAATGAAATAAAAGAACATAATTATATGATATCAACTTTATTGATTAATGGGTCAGCTTCTTTAAAACGTGTAAGCTATGATTGAATCTTTAAAACAGTATCAAATAAAAAAAACAAAACACGGACAACATTATTCGATGTTAAATGCTGTTATCTAGACTGCTTTTAAAAATTAGGGGGATACGATACAGTTTCGAATCAACAAGGATTTTTTTACGAAATTTTGCATACAACCTATTATCCGTATCCGTATCCATTCAAATATGCAAATAAAAGCAAATTTCAATTTCAGTTTCTTTAAAAGATAAACTGGGTCGAAGGTAAGGCCAGAGATATGATTCGCACCTAAATGGGTGGATATTGGATCAATTTCTATGAAATCTATGAAATTATGATAAGTTTACTCAAAATGTCTGGGTTTTTTTTTCATTTTATCCTTTGGATAGACACACCTTACTATTTTATTTCCACAATTTCACTTAAGCGGATTTTGGAGGGAAAAAACACAATATGAAAGTCTTTTTTACACAAATATGCTCTAACTATGTATAAGAATACTTTGGAAAACATAATTTTCAACAAAGGTTGAGGATTGTAGGATAAGCGGTTTTTTTTAAATTTGAAAAGTATTCGTCGTAGACTTTTTCATTCAAGTTATTACAAGTAATCTTCATACGTACATACACAAAATCTAATTCTATTTCAAAATAGAGGGGTCCATGTATTTATTTGAGGTAAATTAGTCTAAATCATAAATATACAGTCGAAAAATGCATCTTTTACAGATATGTCACAGTTAAACATCGCGAAAATATTATTTTACGTTAGCAAATCCATTACCACTCCTGTAGTTGTATCGTATGCCCTTAAGCAACCAAAACCCATATACGTCATATGTATGTTTAAAGTGCAAACACCTAAGATATTTCTTAAATTGTCATTTACTAGTATTAACCGGCTATTGCTGAAGATAAATACATTTTTACCCAAACAACAAGTTTGATAAAAAGGTAATTATGTTAACAAGATAGATATGTTTTAGCCAGTTATTGATGAAAAACTGCCTTTCTGTTTTCACTTATCTGGCTTTTGAAATGACTACCATCAGGGATCTCAATGACCTGTTTAAAGATGATGCATCGCCATCGTTAACATATCTTCCCCAGCCTTCAAATTATCCCCGTCATCGTTTAATTATGTTCCGTAATCGTCAAATTAAATCCGCCATTGTCAAAATTTGTTTTCGTTTTCCTAGCCCGACGACAGTTTTGTTGTCAATTATAATCAATTGCACGTTCTAGCATAACCCTTAGGCTCTTTGTATTATAATTCATATTAACGCCTGCGGGATATCCGGATTAAGATCGCTAATCACCGGTGGAGGTTATCGACAAACCTGGCAGGAGAACACTTAGAGTGCATTTCTTTCTAAAACAAACGATGCAAATGGCTAAGCGCGCACATGTGTTGATCATTTGTGTATAATATACTTTTGAAAAATTTACATTATCTTTAACAAACTATGCACTCGCTAGAAATGCGTCTACAGTTTGTCGTTCATCGTTTTTTTTTTAGTACAAAACGCTACTTTTTTTTCTAACTTTAACTTGATTAAACGATGTATTTGTTTCTATGTTTGTAAAAAAGTCTGCTTACAAACAAACTGTTCATGCATCATTGCTAGTTCAAACAGGGTCAGTAAACACTGATTAAACGATGTATTTGTTTCTACTTTTGTAGCGTTTAGAAAACAATAACAAACGCCACAAAACGTTTACAAAATTTTGGATAGAAAAGAAATGCACTCTTAATTTGCTCAAGATAGACGATGTTTAACACTCAAAGTCTATCATTCGAATGTATTTATTTGAAATTGTCACGTGCTCTGGTTTATCAATACATGAATAGGGTTAGAACCATTTTCGACAAGGCGCAAGTGTTCCAAGAATTTAAATAAAAGGCGCAAAGGATGATGTAGTATATTGATATTTTCTGTATAAAATGCAATATTTAGTGGTGTACAATTAATTACTCTGAACGTTTAAATTGACCCAACATGAAAAAGCCTGATTGGTTGTCCTGACTTCTTAATTCAAAAGTGCAATTTGTTTTCAAATTTCGCAGTGCTTTGTTTCGTATTGATATAACTTTTTGTCCAAATTTGTACAGATTGACATTTTTTTGCAAATGATTTTTTTATATATATTCGCATTCATGGTTTGCTTATAATTGTCTTATTACATTAAAAAAAAGTTTGAATGTTTTTCTGCTTTCTCCTTTCAATTGCAAATTTAGATTTTCACAAAAGAAGCACATGTAATCGATATTTTTTCTAATTTCTTTAAATACATTTGTTTTATATTAAGACAATTTGATATGATTTTTGGTGTTTTAACGCAACTTGTAAGCACCGCATTTAGGCTATTTCGTGGCGGCCATTTTTATTGGCAGAGGAAGCCGGAGTGCCCGGAAAAAACCACGACCTTCGATAGGAAAACTGACAATCCAAGTCAATTAAAATTTAAGTCGGGTGCACCCGCACGAGTCACCGAGGCCCCTTTATTAAGATGAATAATTGGTCTTGTGTAGTTACAGGTAAGTAACACTATATATTTGTCATAACTCTATATTAATAACACCAATTAATGAATTTATTATAACGAGGAATAAAATTCGCTTTTTCTGGTCCTTACTTCAGAATTCACTATGTTTGGATCACAGTTACTGTCCAGCATGTATGAGACCCACTGGACGCTATCTTTTTCTGCAACTATATGTAGCGCTGTATTGCCCTTCTGAAAAAAACCAACAGTAAATGAATGTGCAGTTTGATATTTGTGTAAAATCTTGTGCATATTTTGTTTTAAACATTTGCTTTCTTTTTATTGATTTTATTTTCCAGATTTTTATGAATTCATGCGTATTAATCTTAAACTCTTATTACAAGTTGTATTATGTAAGTATTTCCCATTTGAATTTATATCATCTTCTACTGTCATTACATGTATATCAAACAAGACATCATTTCCGTTTCGTTTGTTATGAAAAGTTTAAGAATTCTGTAATACAATTCTTTCAAATCTTCGTCACATAAACTGGATATGTACAACATAAATTGTGTCTAGAAAAAATGAAAAGTATCGGGAACTTTAAACCTTCTTGTTTTAACAAGGGGCTGATGAAACGAAGACTTAAACAATGAATTTCCCTCGCCTTACGGCTCGCGAAATTTATCATTTTCTCGATTGGTATTTTTCGCAAATACCCCCCCCCCCCCCCTTAACATGATATACATGTTTAAAATTTTCTATTCGTTATCAGACATTTTGAGGATAACTTCAGATAAGTTTTATAGAATTTTTTTTTATGGGGGGTGGGGGTAAATTGTTTGAAGAATTTTGTGGTAAGTTTGTTTGTTACTCTGTGTAAACTGATTATCTAAATGCTATATAAATGTCCTTTGAATAAAGAGAACTACTGTAGAAACTAAGCTTATTGTCTATTAATAAACATATATTATATTTTTGTGTTTGACTATATACTAAATATAAAAAAGGTTTTTTGAAATCCTGCATCTAAATCTGTTTTTTTTATGTATTTTCGTTATTGTTTGAATAATAACACATTGTGGTCCAAAGGGTCCCAAATTAAACTTGTGTTTGAGTTTATCAAAAAATGAATTATTGGGGTTCTTGATATGCTGATTCTAATAATTAACTTATACATTGCATCATAATAGACAAATGTCCAAATTCATTTGTTTCAGTTCTTTGAACAAATTCGTTTTTTGTCACAAACGAATTTTGTGTCAAATATTCACAATCCAAAATTATTGCTGTTATAAGCTTACATGTTGTGTTCACATTTTAAACAGTATATGAATCTAGATCTGTATTTAAGATTTTATTGCATTCATGGATTGCATTGTTATTTTCAAAACGGTAATTTTACACCACAATCCATAACTGTCAAATGAGAATTCCGTAGAAATACGTTAAACAAACATTAATAGTATCGTAACTGTTTGCTGAATAATCATTATAAATGTTAAGGAGAGCAACAATGTGCCTTGTTTTATTTACATAAACATAGTTAGAGAAATTGATCACTCGTTCAAAGCTCTGATTTCTTTCCAGGCTTTGGCTATACTGTCTAGCTTTATTCAACTCTTATTGTTACAAAATATGACTGTATTAGACACGATTTTCTATCGACGATATTATAAAAGGCATTCTGTACAATATTTTGATAATGGTGATTTAGCATATAAGCTGAAGGACTGATGATCCATATATAACACTGTGGACGGATTGCTTTGATTTATTGGGAGTGCAAGTGTTGTATGTTTCTCAGTTCGGAAGTACCTGTGATGATATTTCAAACTTTTAGTAAACCAATACACCCATTAAAAGCCAAAATAGGTTTAATGATTTTATATTCAAAATAAGACAATTTACGTCATTGGTTTGTCATTAAACGTCGAATTTTCCATTTGCCATTAGGACAAACGACATATCTGTTTGATATTGAGGAATTTAACATAACAAACTTAGATGCCATACATAAGTGGTGTTATTTCTTAAGAAAAAAAAACACCATATAATTCATTTAGTGAATATCTACATTATCTTGCAAATTTTTTTCACACCCATTTTCAATTAAAATCTGTACTGATTCTATGAGATTTTTATCAGCAGCATAGTGTAATGCAGTCTTTCCCACCTTGATTAAGAACAAAACAATAACTTTTAAGGCAGGCAGTTGAACATATAACAAATATACATTATAACGACAAATAAATTGTTATATATATATACGTGTGCCGTCAAACAGGTATAGTCATTGTACACATTAAAAGAGAATCTGAACATTGCTGAAGATATCAAAGGATTTTTTTTTACCCGATAGTCAAATACAAACTGATAAAGCGGATTATTAGATAAATTACTGAGTAAATTTCAATTCAATACGCTCACTTCATATTTCTTCTCATCTATAATTAGGCTGTTACGTAAACATACATCAATCACACACTCTCACACTCATCCAACTCCACTATCAATGACCTCAGTATGTATTACATGTATGTCTTGATCACAATATATGTGACAGACAGTGCTGTAATTGTTGACAGCTCTGTGTAGCACAGTAATACCCAATATTGAAACAACTGTATCAATTGAAAGATCAAAATTATTTCTGTTTCTTTATTCACGCATCTTCATCAATATAATGGAGTTTGATGCGACTGTCATACAAGTGATAGGTTAAGCTAGATATACAACCAGGTTCAATCCATCATTTTCTATATTAAAAAAAATGCCTGTACCAAGTCAGGACAATTTGAGTTTTTCGATAGATCAAATAAAGTATACATTTTAGGCCGTGTATTTGTGCACCCTATGAATACCAGACATCTAGTGTCTTGATATATAATTAAAATTTCCGTTGTCAAGTCTTTCACGACGAAAAACAGTATCCACTAGCCCTGTCATCTTACTAGGAAGAGGGTGCAAGTTAAAATATAAGCACTACATGTTTTGATATGGCATTCCCTGTAACGGATACAAGCCTCTAACAGTCAATTCTGTAAAATATTGGACAGAATGGACTGTTCGAGGCTTATATCTTTCTTAAAAGATTGTTTAACACGTCGGAAAAGGTAAAACAAAAAAAAGCAAGCAAAGATTTATTTCCATCAAGTTTGAAAACTTTTTTGTGAATGAGGTTTCTTTACATTAAAATATATCCTACATTTGGTCCCTTTAAACAGTAGCTCAACATAGACAAAACGAAAGTACAGCTGAAGGTAAACAATATGTATTGCTAGATGAAAAATAAGACACAGGATATTCGTATTATGATGTTTGCGTGCACAAGGACTACTCATATTTTCCGCTTATAGTTATTGTGAATACATTTACATGCATTTTGTGTTTTAAAATGGATACAGTGATGAAAGTATATTCTTATACTGAAACGAAGAAAGACATGTCGTAATTAGTGATTGTGTTGTTTCAAACTTATATTATTCTGATAATTTTTTTAAGCTATTAAATATATTATTAACCACGTACCTCGGATTGAAGATTTAGATCAATGTCTTTCTCTATAAGCAATTGCATGATGTCTTTGTTTTCGTACAATGCACAATCGTGAAGAGCAGTGAATCCATTCTAAAAAAAAACAATTACGAGTTTCATAGATACATTAGATTTTAGTAATTATATATTTTACTAAAATTATATATTTTAGTAATCTTAAATTATAGATTTTAGTAATTATATATTTTAGCTTTTAATTAAATGATATTTAGAATGTTTAGCATTTATAAGTTATATTATGATATCTTGTGAGTTTTTTTTTAAACTATCCCTTCATGAACTCCTCAAATAGTCATATTATGATGGGCAAGTCTGCTTTTGACAGTTCGTTGAGCATTTTCAAATCAGATCTGACCTTTAATGTTATCGAGAAAAAAAAACCAGTACAACTACGTTTTTTGTAAATGCTGTATTATATATTTTCCAATTTAAATTAGAATTGTCTAGTTCATTGATGCATTACCATGTTTGAACAATATACTAGCTATGAAAACTACTTAACAAATCTGTATTGAGTACAAGGGAAGTATGTACAAACCTGAAGTTGATCAATGTGAAAAAGTACACAAACAATAAACATGAGTAAATTATCTATTGTTATTTAAAGACATAATCAGATGATAATGGTATTATCAGTTTAAACGTTGTTGTCTTCGTATTTAAACGATGATTTCATTCTTGTAATACCTCTTCGTATATTAAATCCATTACAAGGAACCCCAGTGAATTGTTTCAGAAATTGTATTTGTATTTGTAAATAGCTTCACAGAAAACCGTTTTATCTGATCTTACTTAGTCCCTATAATAAAGATTAATCTTAGACACGCATAATGAATAAATTGCACTTCGATTGCATCAGCTTAAAAACTACCACTGGCAACTAGATAAATCATATAATGTTATATTCAAATTTACCTGTGTACGTTATTTAATGTTACACTGATTTGTCCCATGTTATAGATGTCTTTTTTAAATTATTTTTCGTATTGTATTATTATTGTGTTTAGATAAAAGTCATTCTTTCAGTGTATGCTTACTTGATTTTTTTTTATTTGTCCTTTTGGTCGAGTTAAGCCATTTCAATTGACATTTTATAGTATGTCTTTTTATGTTTTAATGATATACTACTGTTGCAGGTTAGAATAAAGGTTGGTGCCTGCATGGTATTGCACTTGTCTTAAGTCAGTGGTTGTCGTGTGATGATGTGGGTCTTCGATTGCATCAGCTTAAAAACTACCACTGGCAACTAGATAAATCATATATGTTATATTCACAATTACATATATCTGGTGATGTCAGTTGGTATCTATCATGTCTGACTGTAACGTGTGGTGCAAAATATTCAAATTTCGTTCAGTGTATGTTTACTTGATTTTTTTATTTGTCCTTTTGACCGAGTTAAGCCATTTCAATTGACATTTTATAGTATGCCTTTGTATGCTGTAATGTTATACTACTGTTGCAGCTTAGAATAAAGGTTGGTGCCTGCATCGTATTGCACTTGTCTTAAGTCAGTGGTTGTCGTGTGATGATGTGGGTCTTCAATTGCATCAGCTTAAAAACTACCACTGGCAACTAGATAAATCATATATGTTATATTCAAAATTACATTTATCTGGTGCTGTCAGTTGGTATATATCATGTCTGACTGTAACGTGTGGTGCAAAATATTCAAATTTCGTTTACCTTGGCTTGTAAATTAAGGTCAATACTCTTGTCGAGTAGTATTTTGGCGAATTGTGTTCGCCCGTTCCATGCAGCATGATGAAGTGCAGAACTACCATCCTGGCGAGAGAACAATATAGCAATATTATCATACTACTTAAGTGTCAGTCTTTGTAACAATCAGGCAATTTAGGTAAATATTAAAACATGGTTAGAATAAACCCATCGAGCTTATCCTGCTATTTAATGCTTACCATCATCCTTAGTTAAAAAGTATTAGTCTTTCGTTTGTGTGTGTGTGGTAATAGCAAGTAACTTAGTTATACAATTGGTTAGAATGATAGCAAATTACAGAGTTATCTCCCCTTATTTGTTAATTTCTAGTGCATTTCAACCAAATTGTATTTTCTATTACCAGAACAAATATTGGAAATTAATGTTATTTTTGTGCATAACTACATATTAAGAATTGAAATCAATGTCAAATTGGGTGGGGTTTTTTGGTCATGTTTTCACCACTGCCTGATTCTTATGAAATCTCATATGAGCTATATATCAGATATAAATCAACTAAGGCACATCAGGGTAATTGAAGTTACTTCAAGTGACACATCACAACTGAACAATTTTAAATTATTTGTTATTCGGACACCGACTTTGCTATTTATGTCACTATATATAAAGTGTCTTGATTGAATAAAATTCACACAAAAACAGATAAACTTATTATCAAATTTGGACATGAAAGGACACGATTAAATCCATAATAGACGGTGTGTCTTCTAAAACAATTTGTTGTCCGTTCTAGTGGTAAATCCATTTATAGTTGTTTTGGTTGATATGTAGTAAGTCAGTGATTATTGGTACAAATGACTTAACATTTATTCAAAAAATGTTTTAAATCAAAGTTTAACATCACAGGTTGTAGTTTGACTCAGTAGCCAACCCATAATTTTAAGAGAGATACAAATGAGAATGGAAATAGGGAATGTGTCAAAGAGATTACAACCCGTTCAGAGAAAAAACAACAGCAGAAGGTCTCGATGTAGGGAGAAATTCCCGCACCCGGAGGCGTCCTTCAGCTGGCACCTTAACAAATATATACTAGTTCAGTGATAATGAACGACATACTAATTTCAAAATTGTACACAAGAAACTAAAATTAAAATAATACAAAAACTATCAGTATTTTATTGATTGTACTAATGTTTCTCAAACAAAACGAAGCGTGTCTGCGTTTATGTCTTAAAATGTCAATTATTTTGATAATTGGTAAGTTATTGACTTAATCCTATATCCATCGTGAATACTTCGTCATGGCCATTGAATGCACAGTACCAACATTTCAGCGTACGAAGCATAGAATAATGTTTGCATGTGTTAATATCTTCAGTCTCAACAAGCAATGACAAGTAAAAACTATAATCTTAAATGGTAATTTTAATCTCTTAAATCATTGGAAACAATCAGGAAAATAAATAACTGAATCTTTCAGTCCGTAAGTAAATTTTTTAGAATTATCAACTCGGGTATTTTGTACTTTTCAGAAAAATGACCAAGTCAGGAATATGAAGTTGTTATTCATTTGTTTGATTTATTTGAGCTTAAGATGTTGCCATTTCGTAATGAACTTCCGTTTAGAATTGTCGTCAGAATTCGGAATTATTTTGTTATTTTACATTTTGCCTGAAAGACAATAGTGACCTCCATAGTTCCTATACTAACGTTTTGGGTAGAAAGAAATAAAATATGCAGACTTGTTGTAGGCCGGAATATTGAAAATGCGTCATCGTAAATGTATCGTTTCATTAACAAAGCATTATCTTTTTAAAGTTTTAAACATTTTGGAACTGGTCTGTGTATTTCTGAGTCGCTAAACAGAAAAAAAGAGACCAAGGTGGGTAATCTTTAAATAAAAATACACTTTCCTTGACACGTATTATCAAAACAGTAAATGAATCGGTCGATTCGGGTTGTTGCTGTCCTGACGATTTACATATTTTCCTCTGCGGAGGTTGATATGTGACTACTAATAAATATCAATTCCTTTTTTGCTGTTGTATACATCTTATAAACAACTTACATTGTCCTGTAAATTGATAGCTATATCATGATCAATAAGTATATGTGCTATATCTGTATTCCCACGATTTGCGGCAAGATGAAGTGCGGACGATCCATTCTTGAAACAAAAACACGTTACAATTATAAATGGTAATATTAGATATATAAATATGAAGACATCAATGGAAGTAGAGGAACTGAGTATCGGAGCGAAGTTTTAGTCAACTTCTCAAATCAATAATGGTCATTATTTTCAAATAGTTCTTAAGCATGAAAACACAAGTTGGTTAATTGCTGCAAAGGTGAGGGAAATAGATTATTTTGAAATTAAAATAGTATCGTCTGTTATTGATTCAAATACTTAGATAACCACTCATGTAAAATTCGAAGCGTAAGTTTAAAATGAGGCGCATGAAGTCGTTTGTTGGGCTAATATTAAGACGAACTATATATACAGAATATACACAGCCGTGTATCACCATCACTGCTGGTGATCCGATACATAAATATGTTGTAGAATTATCAGACGTACTAATAATATAATTATTTCTGGGACTGTATCTTGCATTAATTTGTATGATCCTTTACAATAGATATTTCAGCTGATCTGCAACAATTTCATCGTTATGCCTTATATCTGTAGAACTCTAAAGTGCGATGGGGACGCTAACGTACGATGGTCTACGCCAAAGTCCGATGCGAAAGTATAGACGTTCGAAATGAAGTTGGATTGTGCCATTAACAGTCGTTTATACACACCAATAATTAGCATGCCGGAAGACGAAATAAATAATTGAGGCGAACAGATGCATATTAGTATTTACGTTCATGTTGGTAGATTTTATTGAAGATATAAACGTCGGTACAATAAAGGTATACGTTTTCAAGCGTTAATCATAAATGACTAGGGACTATAAGGGCCATTTTTGGCACCCCCCCCCCCCCCAAATTTCATTTAATTTGTAATGTTATAACTCTATACCATAGACCCTCTGAAAATAATTGCATTTTGGGTATAAATTGTTTATTCTGTTACCTAGCAACCAATATAATGTCGGAGTTAAACTCGTCAAATATGATTAATATACAGCTTAAATCTATTTATATTTGAAATTAAACCCGTTTAGCATGTAGTAAACCTTTCACTTGTACACTATTTAAATATAACATAATTAAATGCACATTTTTGCCAAATTCACTGTTGTTTATCCCTAGCAACACATCTGTACCCATGGCAACGGCAATTTGTTTTCTATTTTACAAGACTTAATTTTAAATATGTTGCAACAGAAAGACAATTTAAGATGCAAATTACAAAAAGTAACAAACTCCAAAGTATATGTTAAGGGAAAAGCAATAATGAAACATCAACAAACAATACAAAACAACGGGAATTGCTGATATATACAGATTGTGCATCTAGTGCTGGGTGGGGTCTTACTTATCAGCGACAAGGGGAATACTATAACGACAAGAAGACGTATTTAGCGCTAAGAAAACTTAATATTAATTATCTAAATTAAATAGATTCAGACACATGCATTAAAGGATGTTTTTAAATATCTGTGTATTTCCATTACAGTACTTATGTTTCAGGAGGGGTTGGGGTTGGAATGGGGCACTTCTATTTACAAGATGATAGGACGTGCATCTGGAATAGGTCACCTTTTTTAACTTGAAATAAGAGAATATTTAAGAAAACTATCAGATAAATATGATAAGTTCCCATAGCTTATTCGACTGTCAACTTGTTTGGTGTTCCCGCTGTGTCTTTATCAACATTTTTTTCTATTTTGGCACTTAAGTATTCAACTTTTACATACAACAACAAGAAACCAAATCAATATGGGAAAAGGTTACTTTTTTACCTACGCAATAGTATATATTTTTAAAATCTAAAACAGGGTGAGGTAACAAAACAGTGGCACCCCTAATCAATTAAGTATTGAAGTATCCCCCCTTTTTAGACAGGATCGTTAGGGTTGGCTTTTTCGAAATTCATCTTATTTTTATTATCTATTTCAAAGGTCCAGATAACCATATCTATAGCATTACAAAACTGGTACATGGTACTATCTGTATTTTCAAAATTTGTCTATATTCATTATATATATTATTTGTTTTACTGTAGTTCTTGTCACTGTGACTAGTTTATCTTTTGCCTTATCTAATCTCAGTGACGTATGACTTGCGATTATTATGACAATATTCATTATATGTGTCAAATAAAGGCAACAGTAGTATATCGCTGTTCAAACTCATAAATCCATGGACAAAAAACAAAATCGGGGTAACAAACTAAAACTGAGGGTAACGCATAAATATAAGAGGAGAACAACGACACAACACTACAATATAACACACACAGAAACGGACCAAGCATCAGACAAAATCCCACGAGAATAACAAATATAAGATCAAAACCAAATACAAGAATTTGGGATAGACAAGTACCGTGACACGTCTTATCGCAATGTCAATTTACACTCAAAAATAAGAGAAAACAAACGAAATAGTTGAAAACAAGAATGTGTCTTTAGTACATGGATGCCCAAGTCGAAAGACTAACAAAGGCCAGAGGCTCCTGAAATGGGAGAGGCGCAAAAATCGGCAGGGTTAAAGATGTTATTTTGAGATCTCAAACCCCTCCTCCTTTACCTTTAGCCAAAGTAGAAAAAACAAACACACAACAATACGCATAGTAAAACTCAGATCAAAAGAAGTTTGAGTCAGATGTCAGATTAAAATACCTTGACCAAAAACTTTTAACCTGAAGCGAGATAGAAGGATGATCGGACGAACAAACAAACATACGCACAGACAAACGGACACACATACCAGAAAACGTAATGCCCATAAATGTCGCATAACAACAAAACCTGATTACATTTTTAAAATAACACTTTATTTTTACACATGCTTATTAAATTATTCAAAACATAACCTTTAAAAAGGTAACAGACATGTAGGATGCTTACAATCCATATGTATATACGTATATATATAAACTGATATATGGATATACTACCTTTTGCAGTTTCCGTTCTCTAACCACCAAATTTTATAAAACTTGTTCTCTATGCTCATTAACAACAAAGACACATCTAATTGAAATATAGGTACTTTCATTTTCAAAATAAATCTCAGGTGTATCGCCAATTATGTAAATTTAAGCAAAATTCTTTTAATTTCGGTATACTCCCTCCCCCCCCCCCCTTTTTCCCCTTTCCTAACATAAATCATGGATCCGACCCTAATACCAGAGAGAGAAGATTGCCTCATTCAATTACCAGATTTTGAATTGATAAATAGCAGAAACATAAAAGATGTTATATTGCATGTTTATCTAAAATTTCATAATAAAAAAAATGTCCTCAAAGTTGTTATTGACTTCCTTATAATATGTAGTTCATTGCTTTCGGATTTTTTCACAAATGTATTAAACTAGATATACTTACGGAAATAATATTAGGAATACACATTACATTGTACGTACATGAACAAATTATAAAGTTCCTATAGGCATAATAATGTATAAACTAAACTTTGTCAGATGAATAGGTCCAATTTGGACGGCAAACTTTAGATTGTTATTGCTGCGCTTGGCTATGAAAAATATAAAATAAACTATCGCACCAACATTGCACCAAAAAGATTTTTTGTCTGAAGTTTGATATGTATGAACATAAAAATTTCTGTATTTTTGCTTATTTTCCCAATTATGAGGTCATTTGCACCTACAATTGTGACGTCATTGATCCTTTTTTTTTTTTTTTTTAAAGAACAGATTTTTATAATCATTGACTCATATTCTAATAGAAAAATCTGCTCTGTTAGAATTTTTATTATCTTGTAAATCTGGGGCCATTTAATGCCATTATAGGCCCTTCTCCATTTACATTAAAACATCAGTTTGTACATTGCAGTATAATATCACATGTATTAATACTCGCTACGAAAAAGATGAAAGCGCGAACAACAACCCCTTTCTCTTGCATTTAAATTAACGCTTTTAAAAAAAGAAAGATCTCAGACAATGACCGAATTTTGTAATTGCTACTTACAAGAAGATGTTTATATTAATAGGCTGTGTAAACGGCAAGCTATGTCAACTATCAAATACACCGTTCGTCTTGATCATGCATGAAATATTTGCGACTGGACGTTAAGCAACCAACATTCAATCCAATACGCCCGAATTGTTAACTATCATTTAAAGGACATATAGTATTTGTGACACCTAAATAACCTTTTTAGCAATTATTACTAGCCAGTCTTCTAAATCTAGAAACAGTCACATAAGACTACCGGTAAAGTAAAAGTCTATCGCATTATATGTTATATCATATCAAACTATATTTGGCAAAAAGACTTGTTTTTAACATTAGTGCCCTTGAACCTTTCTCTTTTGTTCCATCGCACTTTAGCGTGATATACCATCGCACTTAAGCAAACACACAACCATCGTACTTTAGCGTGAGACACCATCGTACTTTAGCGTAAACCATCATACTTTAGCGTGACCATCGCACTTAAGAGTCCTACATATATATATCATGTACAGTATTGCGATGCAAGGGCAGCACTCCACCCATTAAAATAGAACCACATAATGCTTTATCATCTTCTATCCTTGGCTTTTTAATACATTAACGTAACTGTATGTGTTATACATTAACTTCCATAGATTTGATTTAAAAAAATTAAAATGTTGAAATAAAATTCCTTTTTCGTGTATCCATGGCAAAATTCTGTATTTATTTAAAATAAACATTGCAAAAAATGGGATAAAGGTGTAACATATTCCCCAGAGATGTTGTTCAAACTATAATTGCTATGTCTTTGAGTGATACCTTTTTAGAAACTTTTGACAAATGGTGTCTTTTCCTCATTTTCGTTCAATTTAATCGCATAGTTCACCGGAGCACCTGATTTCACTCCCGGCTTTTAGTGGAGTTCGTGTTGTTTCTTAATTATTATTTATAACTGTTGGTGTAAATGTCCTTTGGTTTTTGTGAGTCTTTGTTTACTCCTAGGTTTTGATTGTTATGGTCTTCGTGCGACAAAAAGTCGGATAAAAACATTACATTAATTGCCGGAATAATATTTGGTATGTATATGAAATTACGGACTGTCATACAGAAAACAGCCCATAATACATGCATTACATAATCGATATCCCTATAAACCAACTATGAAGGCTATTTGTTTCATCAACTATTCAAAAATTAATTTCATTCTTTACTTGCTATCATATTTGAAAAGTCTACAGGGGCCAAAATGCGAAACTACACACCTAACTGTGGAGTGCTACCTAGATTAAAACTGACAGGCAAATGTTACACCCGGCCACCTAAAGATTTATTATTGTAAAGTCTAGGTAGTCGTGTCGGATAAAGTGCAAGGCGGCTTGGTGTCACGACATTTCAGTGACATGAGTGCGAATCCCGGCAGGAAAAGAACAAAACATTTGAGAAAGCAATTTGAGAAGAAGTTACTAAGTGTCTAATCCATTTGTTATTTTGAACAATAAAATATGTTTAAACTAGCAAATTTACAGATGTAACATTGTAAGGCTAATGTTAAGACGAACTATATATACAGAATGTACACAGCCTTGTATCATCACAACTGCTGGTGAGCCGATGGATAAATCTGATGTAGAGTTGTCATTTGTTCAGACGTATTTATATATATTATATATATATATATAACTCATCTAAACATCAATCCAACAATGTTAGATCTGTAAATTTGCTTTTGCAAATTTTTTGTTCTTCCCTCGCCGGGATTCGAACCCATGCTACTGAGATATCGTGACACCAAATCGCCTGCACTGCAGCCGTCCCGCTAGACCACACGATCACTTTGGCTTCACAAAAATAAAACTTTCGGTGGCCGTGTGTTACCTTTTCTCGTCAGTTTTAATCTAGCGGCGTACTACAGTACATGATATATAAAGCATGGATCTGAAAACTACGTTCAAACCTTTGATTGCGTTGGATAAAAACCGCAATTTTAATACGTGTGCATGTAAAACAAAGTTCGTCGTAGAAGGGTCTAAATACAGCACAAACAACATTTTCCAAAAGACCAAAAAAGTGAAAAAGTATATTTAAACAAAACGCATTTGACTTACAAGTCAAACAACTGATGTTCTTTAAGCCTGCTGACTGCCACTGGCGATTGCCAAATAAAATTGATCACAAGATGTAACAAAATGGATCTTAATATAAATTTAATACTAAACAGATAACAATAAACTTGTGGCCAAGATGATATGCCAGAAACATAAGATATATATACTGGGTAAAACATTATCGATACTTTGAAAAGTTTGCACCAAAGGATATCAAGTCATTGATTAATTAAGCGAACGCCTAAATGTTGTTTCTGTAGACTTTAATGTTTGAAGTTATAGAGTTTGCCAAATGATCTGACATTTATTTTGATCATGCTTTTATTCTTTTTTTATCTATGGTATTCATCACTTACATTAGTCTTTAAATTGACACACATGCCCTTTTTAATAAGCAGATGCATGATATCTGCTTTCCCATACCACGCTCCACTGTGAAGGGCTGTCCAACCATCCTGAATAAATAATTATATAAAATGACAAGATTGGATATAAACTGAGAAACTGAAAACTTCATTGGAAATAATGTTATCAAATATCTGAATAAGCGTATTTTCAAATATGTGTTTATCTATACTATCTTTTTACAATGTTTAAACAAATTTCCAAGTCGAAAATTGAATTGATTACGTCATTTTCATTGTTTTAATAGTGTGCTATACACTGTAACCCTGGTTTTACCCTTATCTTATAATTAGTGAACGTAAAAGCAATGACTGCCTGTAACAAACGCCAACATGATTATCAGAAAGATCAACCAATTCTGTTAGGCACGTTTTGGGTTCTGTTTTTCACTTTCTGATTTTACTGTTGTTCCATCCATTACAATGGGTTTTGGCAATTATGTGGTTGAAGATATGAGGCTTTGAATGTTTTTCTGCAATCGATTCTTTGGCAGTTCAGTAAATCGGAAACATTCATGGCATAAATCTGTGCAAAATTGCATTCATCAATTTGATTAGCAGTTGACGTTGCGGCCGTAGGTCTGTCTCGCAAATGACGTTGCGCAATCAAATTCTATTGACGTTGTATTGTCACTACATTTTGATCTTGTCATTGATGGTCTTCGACAAATCCCTTCTACCGCTATCATTGTCGAAATGACAGTAAGACGAGTTTCTGATGTCACATTCTCTGGTTGCAGTACGTTCACGTTTTCCTGTTTGCCGTATTCTGATAGGTTGATTCAGTGTTTTATTCATCAGTCTTTTTAATAGGGTGATGTAACATTCTTTAACTGATTTCAGTGTGTGGCCAAGGATTGAAATAACTGTTTCACAAAGGGCAAAAACATGAAAAAAATCTTTCATTGGCTCGAAATTTTGCTTGCTGAAATTTGTGCGATCTCAATAATTTGGTATGTTTAAAAACTATAGGTTAGTCAAATATTGATTTTTTCGAAAGAGAAAGAATTCTGACAAGCTTGAAAAATAATTGTATGAGGTTCAAACATGATTTGGTGAAAAAAATCTACAAAATGAGTGTTGCGTTTATAAAGTCAGTCAGTATATTTCCACACAAAATGAGATTGTCTATTAAATATTGAATTAATCATTATTTCAAAGATAGAACCTTAATTAATAATTAAGTATCAAACGGATAGAATAAGGAATGTAGGGGGGAAAGTGTAAAGTATAAACTATCAAACCGAAGAAATATTTAAAATCAAAATTTAGAAAAAATAATAAAAATCTTGTAGGAAACCATTCAGCGGGAAGACAGTAAAATAAAACGCAGATCGCAAAGAAGTTTTTCTTTTTGTATTCCAGACCATTATATGTGGATAAGACAAGAAAAACATGAACATATTTATCAACTGACTTATATAAAATGTCATAAAATATCCTTTTCTGCAAAGATTTGCAGAAAATTGTTTCCCCTTTTATCGATCACTTAAAAAATGGTAGATTCTTTTCTAATGCATGTATATATTTTTACGTTAAACTGCTGAACTATAAGGATAAATTGAAAGCCCTTGTCATTAAAAATTTTAAGTAATTATTGCCCAGTTAAAAAAAATCACGATACGCATTAAATGAGTCATTTTACATCAAGTTTAGAAATCTATGCATTTTTTTACACTGTATATTGAGAAAAGTCGAATTATACTGTTTTCAAATAAAACAGGTTCAACTTGGAAGTTATTCATTTTGGTAACAACTACAACAACGTATATGAAGCATAATGCTTAATATTCTTTTTATATGCAACAATGTTATATTAGAATTAAAATTGACATGCCAGTAGTACTCAAATCAAACCTGTTAAATAACCTAGATAAAGGCAACAGTAGTATACCGCTGTTAGAAATTCATAAATCGACAGAGAAAAGATCAAATCCGGGTTACAAACTAAAACTGAGGAAAACGCATCAAATATAAAAGAACTACAAGACAACAGAAACACAACATTAAAATGTAACACACACAAAAACGAACTATAATATAACAATGGCCATTATCCTGACTTGATACACGGCATTTTAAAATAAAAATTGTTGGTTGAACCTGGTTTTGTGGCATGCCAAACTTTCAACTTTAATGGCAATTTCAATTACAACATTTAAAGGACAATATTACATGACAGGATTACAATACAAATAAATAAGACAAAATATAGGACAGAGAAACATGAATAATAGCCAACAAATGTACCAGTTTAACAATTTAATACGCCAGACGTTCGCCACGTCGACATAAGACTAACCAGTGACGCTAAGTTTGGGAGCCAAAAAAAAGTACAAAATTGAAAAGCACTGAGGACCAACAATTCCAAAACAAAATATAACCAGTACGCCTAGAACAAGTTCGTCATTTAAAATTAAGAATAATTCATACTTTTGTGAACAGTAAATTTTATAAAATGACTATATATTAGATCTGCATGATTATATTGAAGTGGTGACTACATGTAGCTATAAAATAAAAAAGGACACAATACAAAAATACAAAGCCGTGTTGACTAAAATTAGGTGTAAGGCTCAAAATGACGTCACATTTGAATTTGTAAAATGTAACCATTACGCCTGTGACAAGAACATCATTATTATTTAGAATTTAGAATAATTCATACTTTTATGAACAGTAAATTTTATAAAATGACTATATTATAGATCTACATGATCAAACTGAAGTGGTGACTAGCTAAAGAAATAAAACGAACACATTTCAAAAAAACACAGCCGTGTTAGCTAAAACCCAGTGTAAGGCTCAACATGACGTCACATTTGAATTTGTAAAACAAGTTCCCAAGAATTTGTATGTAATTCAAGATAAGATTTGTAAGACTATCTAACATTAATTATTAAAACAGTGAAAATTACAATACTAATTAATACAAAATTGTAGTAGTAATTAGATAATTTATAGCATTACTTAGCTGTGTCGGTGTTTCCCCTGAAATAAACTGTAAACTAAATATATCGTGATAATTACGTAGATCCAAACTAAAATTTAATAAATGAACTGGATGATCAAATATCTTACCATATCACACGAATACAACAGAAAAAATAAAATTTACAACTACAAACGTTAAGACATTTGACAAAATCCAATGACCATTACAATCATAACATCAAAACTAAATAGTGAATATGACATGGAAAAGTACCGTGACTCGTCTTATAGCAATGCGACTTCACACTCAGCAAAACAGTCATAATCGGGAATAAGAACTATCGCAAGTTACAACAAGAGGCTATAAAAGGCCGTTGTCGCTCACTTTAGTCTATGTGCATATTAAACAAAGGACACAGATGGATTCATGACAAAACTGTGTTTTCTTATGATGATGTGTTTGTAGATCTTACCTTACTGAACATTCTTGCTGCTTACAATTATCTCTATATATAATGAACTGGGCCCAGTAGTAACTTCGGAAAATATTTTGTAAAAATTTACAAAAAAATACAAAATGAATGATATAGTTGAAAATTGACTACCAAGGGCAATACACCTTAAGGAGGTAAACTGACCATTTTGTTCATGGTGACTTATTTGTAAATCTTACTTTGCAAAACACTATTGCTGTTTACAGTTTACAGTTTATCTCTATCTATAATAATATTCAAGACAAGAATCAGAATCTTCAAAATCTTCCGGAAAATTACAAGATAGGGACAGCAACCTAAACAAAAGTTGTCTGATTCATCTGAAAATTCCAAGGCAGATAGATCTTACATTTTACCCCCCCCCCCACCCCCCTGTATGTTCTATTTCAAGCAATGGCGGCCATCTAAGATGTTTGGCCAGATCATCGGACATTTTTGTTAAACTCGATACCGCAAAAATGATTGTGGCCAAGTTTGGTTAAATTTGCCCCTCCAGTTTCAGATTTTTGTAAAAGTTAACGACGACAGACAACGACGGACGACAGACAACGGATGACAGACGACGAACCCCATGTGATGAGAAAAGCTCAATTGGCCCTTCGAGTCAGGTGATAAAAAAAAAACAGTGATGTCTGTAATACTTATACCTTTGTTTTTTGAAATATATTACGTTATGGTAGCATCATGAGTAATTGTTTTGATTCTCGTACACATAAGCAATTTCCAACGTATCTTTAAGTAAAGAAAAACAAATGCATATTTAAAAAAGTGAAAACAAAGACTTTTAAATCATATTTCAAATAATGACTGAAAGATTACCGTTCCATCAGGTTTGGTAAAAATATTAGACTAACGGAATTTTATAGTCTCAATGTGTTAAAATATTGGACTAAGTTTTGTCTCTCAAAAGAAAGAAAAAAAAGAGTGCCTTGTGACAGATTGCCGAATACAATTCAGTGTTTCGTATAATGTATTATATCATATATGCAAATTACCATGTTCTGTATGTTCATATTAATGTCCTTGTTGATAAGCAATTGGAGTATTTTTGTGTTCCTTTTATTGTAGCAATATGTAGTGCGGTCGAACCAACCTTGAAAGAAAAACACATGAAACTTTTACAAGAAACAATACTATCTAAAATCAATTATTTGCAATAAAAACGGTAAATTAACATAAATACCAAAGTTAGAGAAAAATTGTAAACGGAAAGTCCCTAAGCAAACAATTGTATCAGAGCTGTCATATTCCTGACTTGTTCATGTTGTTACCGGCATTATCTTATACCGTTAACCGACATGCTGATGAACTGATACATAGGTGTCAATAATGAACTGTTTCAATTCACAACCTGGACACAAAAATGAAGTTTTCAAATATTAAACAACATTTTAAATCTCTCCGAATAGATAGGATTTTCGTAGCGCCTATTACAGTTTCCATGTTTCTTGGCTCAATACCATTAGAGTAAATATGTTTCTACAAATATTTTTAAAAGGTCTCTCCAATATCATGTGTAAAAATACATCTCATCAAACTCTTTTGTATTGAAAAATATACGCGAACCTGGTTCGCTTTCGCTCTCCATATCTTGAACGGGAATATTGACGCCTATTGATTTTGATTTACCCATCAAATACATATCGGTATCGTCTTAAGACAGTTCTCGCAAATAAATTATATGACTTGTTCACACACTTTAATACATTTAGATACACAACCTCAATCTCCAGTTATTTTGCCCGTGTTTAAACCTTCATATATTTTTCCGCCTTCACTTTTTATCTTTTTTATTTCCACGCATTTAGATGATAATACTTTCATCATCTTTTAAAAATTAAACTGCAATCCTATTGTATGTGCACATCTATTCGCAAGCCTGTTGAAAATACCATTCAAAGTTCATTATCTAATTGTTAACCTGATCTTATTTTTATTAAATGATAAACAGAGTTAACAAAAACGTTCGAGCCCGGTTCTGATGCTGATAAGATAGATGTTAATATTTTAAAAAGAGGTTTCGTGGAGCACTTGGAAGACTGATCAGCAATATACCGTTATTTGTAAGGACATGCATGTAGTGTATGTAATACAGTGATGGAAAATCCAGTTCTTCATCTTTAATTGTCATTCCAAAGGAAAATAGAACAGACTTATGATCATCCAGGATTTACTCTTTTGTATGTGTGGGGAGTTTCCAAGTGAATTGTCAATACCTTATTCCTTTATCAACCAGTTTTTGTAATGATATGTACACACAAACATACAAACACCATGTTGTTTTGAGCTTTATCTACGGGGGCAACAGCATACTTATTAAGGAGGTAGGACAAGTGTTTCGCAACACTTTGGGTCTTTAAAGATTGATGTACCTTGATTATTGATAAACCCATTCAGTTTCTTGATTCTGAATTGTATTCACAGCTTTGATCCATTCGGAAAGGGTGTCTATTTTTTTCTCTCGCGTTAAGCCAATATTGGTACAAACTGATCTTTAAAATTAAGAGGTATTTTCGATTAAACTAATTTATGATGAATGATATTGCCCAAGTTGACGCCATCGAGTCATTTGATGGCAAAGGCAACTTTAAGAAAAGGTTACTTAGAAACATCCGCGGTCAGACATTACAAGAAGGAACTTTAAGTTAGTGATTTATGTGTATATGTGTAAGTTGTTGGCATAAGCTGTTACAACTGGCATTTTACTTTGTTAAATAATGATTGCTTGTAACATTGCACTAACAATGTATATTGTGAGCATTTCGATTCAACTGATATGTATACGGTAGTTGCCAAAAGTATTTTATGTCATTGACAGGTATTTGTGTCATGCAATCAAATATCAGTACATCATTACATTTTTGAACAATCAAAACAGGAAATTAGTGTCGATTCGTATTTTGTTTTATAGGAAGAATCGAGGAGGTAAAATACCAGACATCAGTGTTCAATCCATGCGTAGCTCTTTTCTTTGTACCTTTCTTGTTCCACGTTTGTAGTATGTTTTTAATTTTCAAATATTGAATTAATGCTTTTAATTTTCAATATTGAAGTAATGCTTTCAATTATAAAATATTGAAGTTAAATGTGTGTCCGAAATGAAAAGCTGATGCAGTAAAAGTGATATTTTGCAATGCTTTAATCAGCTATTTACCTTGTTTTGTAAATTAAGATCCATACCAGTTGCGCAAATCAACAAATTAGCAATGTTTGTATATCCGTATTCCATAGCAGCATGTAGTGCGGTCAAACCATCCTAGATTGAGAAACACAATACAATTGTACAATTACCAATACTATAACAAAAATGGTGATTAATAAAAATAAAAAAATAAGAAAGATTGGAACGCTTTAACCTAGTGCATTATTCCTTTTTTTGAATGAAATATGCTTTATTTGTCCGAAATATAATGAACTTGGCCCAGTAGTAACTTCGGAAAATATTTTGTAAAAATTTACAAAAAATTACAAAATTTATGAAATAGTTAAAAATTTACTAGAAAGGGCAATAACTCCTAAAGGGGGTTAACTGACCATTTTGTTCATGTTGACTTATTTGTAGATCTTACTTTGCAAAACATTATTGCTGTTTACAGTTTACAGTTGATCTCTATCATAATAATATTCAAGACAAGAATCAAAATCTTTAAAAAATTCCTGAAAATTACTAATATAGGACAGCAACCTAACAAAGGGTTGTCTGATTCATCTAAAAATTCCAAGGCAGATATATCTTGACCTAGGTAACAATTTTACTGTTGTTATATTTGCTCTAAAAGCTATGGTTTCATACATAATCCAAAATCTACATTTACCCCCCCCCCCCCCTAAATGTTATATTTCAAGCAATGGGGGCCATCTTGGATGTTTAGCCAGATCATCGGACATTTTTTTTAAACTCGATACCGCCAAAATGCTTTTGGCCAAGTTTGGTTAAATTTTGCCCTGCAGTTTCAGATTTTTGTTAAAAGTAACGACGACAGACAACGGACGACAGACGACAGACCCCAAGTGATGAGAAAAGCTCAATTGGCCCTTCAAGTCAGGTGAGCTAAAAAGGCAACATTGATGTCTGTAATACATATACCTTTGTTTTTGAAATATATTACGTTATGGTAGCATCATGAGTAATTGTTTTGATTCTCGTACACATAAGCAATTTTCTACGTATCTTTATGTAAAGAAAAGAAAATGCATATTTAAAAAAGTGAAAACAAAGACTTTTAAATCAAATTTCAAATGAATGACTGAAAGATTACCGTTCCATCAGGTTTGATAAAAATATTAGACTAAGGGAATTTTATAGTCTCAATTTGTTGAAAATATTGGACTTAGGTTTTGTCTCTCAAAAGAAAGAAACAAAATTACCTTGTGACAGATCGCCGATTACAATTAAGTGTTTCGTATAATATTATATATCAAATCTGCAAATTACCGTGTCCTTTATGTTCATATCAATGTCCTTGTTTATAAGCAACTGGAGTATTTTTGTATTTCCTTTTTTTGTAGCAATATGTAGTGCGGTCGAACCATCCTTGAAAGAAAAACACATGACACTTGTACAAGAAACAATACTATTTAAAATCAATTATTTGCAATAAAAACGGTAAAATAACAAAAATACCGAAGTTAGAGGAAAATTGTAAACGGAAAGTCCATAAACAAACAAATGTATCACAACTGTCATATTCCTTACTTGTTACCGGCATTATCTTATACAGTTTCCCGACATGCTGATGCACTGATACAAATTAAAGGTGTCAACAAAGAACTGTTTTAATTCACAACCTCGACACAAAAATGAAGTTTGAATCATATATGTTGGGCGTGAGTGCTTACCAGAGATGGGTCTGATTACTTTCAATGTAATTGATTAAATTACAATTACTTTGTCATTTGTACGATTAGATTAAATTAATGATTACATCATTTCTGAAAGTGTCTGAATAAATTAATGATTACATTGGCAAAGTAATCATGATTACATCTGATTACAATGAATTGAAAAAAACAAAAACATTTTGAATGATGTGAATGAATTAACGTTTTTAAATATAACTATATAGATATAGGAAGATGTGGTGTGAGTGCCAATGAGACAACTCTCCATACAAATAACAATTTAAAAAGTAAACCATTATAGGTTAAAGTACGGCCTTCAACACGGAGCCTTAGCTCACACCGAACAACAAGCTATAAAGGGCCCCAAAATTACTAGTGTAAAACCATTCAAACGGGAAAACCAACGGTCTAATCTATATAAACAAAATAGTTCTTTTTAGAAAGGATTTTGTTTTATATATTTTAAAATTATAACTTCAAACTTCATCTATTTAATAAAACCACAAAAGATCACTACAGACATACACGAACATTGTGACACCCATTAGACTTTATCATCATTGATATCTGAATTATTTTGACCTCAAATGAATATGACTTAATATAAAGTTTGTTGTTTGTTTTCTGACCTCTTCCAGACTTTATATGTATTTCAAGGTGTAGTTTTTGGAAGTTAAAATATGGATGAAATAAAGTTACCAGATAAAAATTATGTAAACATTTAATAGAATTGTTTAAACAAATTGTAAACAAAATACAAGTATTATAAGTCAATGCATTTTACATGTCCAGTCCAAGTACATACAAACATTTGCTTATTTTAAACAAGATATTTGTTTAACTTTTAATTTAATTTGTGCTAATTAGATAAATTTTCTCATGTTTGATTAATCATTTATCATATATATTGGCCTACAGCTATATATACTCAATTTAAATTGCAATAAAAACAAACCTTAATTCGTTTCCTACCTGTCAATTCAAAGTTGACAATAATCCATAATCACAATAATAACAAAAAAATTATAAATCAGGGTTAAAGAAAAGTATAATATCTTTTACTAAGGCTAATGATGACTTTTTAATATTGTAATTTTTTATTTTTTACTGAGGTATACAAATCAATTCACATGCTTGATAAAGTAAACCAAACTATCTTAACTTGTTAAATATTTATTAAATAAGAATAACAAAAAGGTTCATTTATTGAACATAAACAGTTCAAGATTTCTTTCATTGTAATCAGAATGTAATCAAAATGTAATCAGGATTACAGGGCATTTTGAAAAGTAATTGATTAAATTTAATTACATGTAATCAGATTTTTGGCTGATTGATGATTACAATGATTACTTAAAACATTGTAATCAATTACAGCTGAATAACGATTACAATTACAATTACCCCAAGTCTGGTGATTACAGTAAATCTTGTAGATGGCCAAACGTTTTCAAATATTAAACAACATTTTAAATCTCTCCGAATGGATCGGATTTTCGGGGCGCCTATTACAGTTTTCTTGTTTCTGTGCTCAATACCATAAATAAATATGTTTCTACAAATATTTTTAAAAGGTCTCTCCAGTGTCATGTGTAAAAATACATCTCATCAAACTCTTATGTATTGAAAAGTATATGCGAACCTGGTTCGCTTTCGCTCCATATCTTGAACGGGATTACTGACGCCTTTTGATTTTGATTTACCCATCAAATACATATTGGTATCGTCTTAAGATAGTTCTCTCAAATAAATTATATGACTGATTATTTTACTCTGTTCACACACTTTAATACATTTAGATAGACAACCTCAATCTCCAGTTAATTTGCCCATGTTTAAACCTTCATATATTTTTCAGCCTTCACTTTTTCATTTTTTTTATTGCCACGCATTTAGAGATTATAATAATAATACTTTCATTATCTTTTAAAAGTTAAATTGCAACACTTTGGGTCTTTAAAGATTGACGTAGCATGGGCATTGATGAACCCAATCAGTTTTTTTTATTCTGATTTGTATTTACAGCCTTAATCCATTCGGAAAGAGTTTCTATTTTTTTCTCTCGCGTTAAACCTATATACTAGCATAATACTCGACCGAATCCATCTGCATTTTGAAGTTGTATTTCCAATTTGAAGGATTTAGGCTCACAATATTACGGACCTATAGATAACACATTTCCGAAGGGAAGTGTTATTGACAATGTTGTAGTTATCGGTAATAACGTAGCCAGCCGGATTATATGTTAATTTGGAACTAGGCCAGACGCAATCAGGAGGTTTAGACTTGAAGTCGTCAATATTAAGATCTGCAAAACGTGTTTGTAATTGAAAAATTTAGTTGCAAATGGTTTGGTATAGGTACAGGAAATGATTGGTACAGACTGATATTGCCCAAGTTGACGTCATCGAGTCCTTTGATCGCAAAGGAAACTTTAAGAAAAGGTTACTTAGAAACATCCGGGGTCAGAACTTACAAGAAGGAACTTTAAGTTATTGATTTATGTGTATATGTGTAATTTGTTGGCATAAGCTGTTACAACTGGCATGTTACTTTGTTAAATAATGATTGTTTGTAACATTGCACTAACAATGTATATTGTGAGTATTTCGATTCAACTGATATGTATACGGTAGTTGCCAAAAGTATTATATGTCATTGATAGCTATTTGTTTCATGCAATCAAATATCAGTACATCATTACATTATTGAAAAAATCAAAACAGGGAATTAGTATCGATTCGTATTTTGTTTTGTTCGCCTTTTTATGAAGAATTGAGGAGGTTAAATATCAGACATCAGTGTTAAATCAATGGATAGCTTTTTTCTGTGTACCTTTCTTGTTTTATGTTTGTATTATGTTTTAATTTTCAATATTGAAGTATTGCTTTCAATTATTATATATTAAAGTGAAATGTTTGTCCGAAAAGCGGATGCAGTAAAGGTGATATTTTGCAATGCTTTAATCAGCTATTTACCTTTTTTTGTAAATTAAGATCTATACCAGTGGCGCCAATCAACAAATTAGCAATGTTTGTATATCCGTATTCCATAGCAGCATGTAGTGCGGTCAAACCATCCTAGATTGAGAAACACATTTCAATTATATATTTACCAATTCTTTAACAAGCGCGGTTAATAAAATAAATTAACAAATACGAAAGATTGGAATGCTTTAACCAAGTGCATCATTACTTTTGTGGATGATATATACTTTATTTGTCCGCAATGCAAAGCTGGTGCAGTAAAGGTGATATTTTGCAATGCTTTAATCAGCTAATTACCTTGTTTTTTAAATTGAGGTTTATACCAGTGGCGCAAATCAACAAATTAGCAATTTTTGTGTATCCGTATTCCATAGCAGCATGTAGTGCGGTCGAACCACCCTAAATTGAGAAACAAAATTCAATTATACAATTACCAATTCTTTAACAAGCGCAGTAATACAAATAATTAAAAAATGGGAAAGATTGGACATGCTTTAACTTAGTGTATCATTCCTTTTTGGAATGAAATATACTTTATCATTAAATATATATTATCATTTTCAAAAAGCAAATTAACTTTATTTGTATTCTTCGTGTCAGACTCATTTGATGGCAGAGGGTCGAAAAATGGACATTAATTTATGTAATTTATTTATCGGTTTACCTTGTCCTTCAGATTGAGATCAATACAACCGTCTATTAGTTCTTTGACGATGTCTACTTTCCTGTTTAATGTAGCGTGGTGTAGTGCAGATTTTCCATCCTGAGATAAGATCACATAGTTTTAGCATGTTATTGCATCATAAGAAAGAATATTAAGTCATTAAAGAAGGGAAACGACTCATACAGTATCGCACTGAGCGAGTATTCAATACAAAACAAAACACATTAACGGAACAAGGTTATAAACATGTGTCGTTTATAGAAGAATCATGGGTGCCGATTGAATTGATAACAATATCAGGTAAACCAAAAATCATGTCGAAGAGCTTTGAGGTTGACAAAATTCCTAATCTTTTTCGAACTATTCAACGTTGTGGTAACATTTATTATAGATAATCTGTTATAAACGATGTCAACACGAAATTGCTGACTCCTAGGCTGGTTGTTAGATTTCATTGTTTTACTTACCTCAATTATGTACTTTAATCTCATTAGCAGAAAGCAATCAGCAATCGAAATCATAAAATGTAAACCCTTTAAAAAACCTTAACTGTGTTTGTTATCTCAAAACTTAGTTTAATTTCAAAATGTATTTTTAACCAAAGGTAAACGATAACAAAGCAGTATAACAATACAAATTAAAATCACAAAAATGCAAAGCCACACATATGCAATGATGAATATGCTAATTATTTATCAAAATATGTTTAACACATCGGCGTTGTTTTGCGGTAAGCTTTAGACAGCTTCTATGCTTTCTGGTTTTTTTTTAATTTTGTTTTTTTTTCTGTTCTGTTGGGACTTCTTTCCACCTTAGACTAACAACTGCTGACTGTATAGTTGGAGGATTGAGATATGTATATATATATATTAATAAACGGCGAGCTTAAATCCATGCATGTTTGTGCCTCTCTAAAAGCAGGAACTTTTAGCCCTTGTAAGTGTGGTCTATTTTTTTTAAAATCAGTATACATTTTTATAGAGACCTCTGACTGGGGAATTTCCCGTTGCATTGAAGACCTGATGGAACTGATGGGCGTGTACTCCTTTATGCTCTTTGGTTGGGTTGTTGTCTTTTGAATATTGCCCGTTTCCATTTCCATTTCGTTTTAATTTTGAATTTAAACTTCGTAAGTTTTACAGAAACAGATTGTTGTAAAAACGAGTATTCATTTTGTTCTCGGTTTTGAAATTATCAAATGAAATGAATGAACACTTCACCTTGAGAAAAGCAATGGTGCCAAAAGTGGACCTCACACGACAAGTCAGAACTAAAAGTTGATGAAATAACAAATTTTTGTTTCGATTTGTAAGTATTAAGATATTCTGTCTTTAGTTACCATTGTTAAAGTGTGTACATGTACGATGTTTTACTTTGTCTCAACATATTCCTAAATTCATAATTATTCATTAGAATCATTACCTTTCTAACGAATCTAGTTTCATTCTTTTCCAACGAAACTTGGTCTCATTTTGCTAACGTCTAATGACTTTGTTTTTTAAATTTCAATACAGGAGACATTTGTCCGAAACGCAAAATCTTTTAATTATCATATAAAATTTTCAAAATATAAATCAGATGCACTAAAATTTCCGGTCAGACTTTGACATATGAAAAAACTGTCCTATATAGTTTAGCAATCTTTACCCTGTCCTGTATATTGCAATTAATACCATTTTCAATAAGTAATTTGGTGATTTCTGTTTTCTTGTTCGATGTAGCAGAGTGAAGTGCAGACTCTCGATCCTGAATGTAAAGGCAATATATATGTTAACATAGCACTGAATGATAAAAAAACGTAAAACGACTTACCTAATGTCGCAATACGTCATTATTATTTATTTTCTTTTAAAGCAATTTCCGTTGCATAACTTTCAAAACCCATTATTGTGTAAAGTTTTTATGGGACTCATTTACGTTTGTCTTCCCTTGTATAAATATGTAACCCAAATTTGTTTTCGCTTAATCGATTTGTGACTTTTGATCAGCGGTTTATTGCTGTTTCGTTTCTATATGCTCTCGAGTCAACCCATATTCAAACTTAAACATCAAGATAGTTGGTTGTAAAGGTGTTTAATGGCAAAATGGACATCAAGTAATCAAAAAATAACTAGCCCACCTCTGTATTTATAGGATTTAAGCTAAACTCCTGATTACAGCTCTTTAGTATAAAGTATATGTACGTATCGCATCGCTTGATGCTTTCTAAAAAAAAGACTCACTTCAACATGTTCGCTTTTAGATGTTGTCAAATATTTGTCAATGCGATCGTGTATTAGGACAAAATCTACTTCTGTTTGTACTACATTATGATATGTAATATACATGTTACAATATATTTACGTTTGATTTGGGTACGTTTTATGAACTTTGTGTTGCTGAGTTTCATTTTTTTTTAAATACTTTTCTTCTATAAATAAAGCATAACATTACAGTCGAACTAAAACACGGAATGTGTGATTGATTATGTTTTAGTGTGATTAATCTTTCACTCACCAAGTTCTTCAAATTACAATCGATACCCCGTTCAAGTAGCAACTTGACGAATTGCGGCTGCTCGTTCAATGCAGCACGATGAAGGGCAGAGCTACCATTCTGGATATATAAAACATGACAATATGTAGATAACCTGATAAAGGAGCTAGTTCATGCCATAACAACGACATATCAAACTCAGTGTAGTAAGAATAAAGGGAGGCGATATATTTTTTTTTTGATAAATGAGAAAAATGTTTTAGCACAATGTGTTTTGTTTCGATATAATGAGAAGTTAATCTGTTACTAATACACATTTATCCGACTTCCTTCAAATAATAGACAATTGGCTTTCTTTGCAGTGCATGCTATATTAGGAGGTTTTTATTCTTTCTGATTTACTCTCAGACATGAATTGTTAATTGATAACATGTATTTCTAAAAAATATTATCTTTATTAACAATATAAACCCAACTCGGATGGACTATTCAAATGGTTCAGTTTCTAATCAGTTAATCTGCTGGTAATTTTCGTGATAATATTTTAGAAAACATTCCCTAAGTTTCAACTACTTATCAAATTAAAGCAATAGTAATTTAAACTAGAGGCTCTAAAGAGCCTGTGTCGCTCACCTTGGTCTATGTGAATATTAAACAAAGGACGCAGATGGATTCATCACAAAATTGTGTTTTGATGATGGTGATTTGTTTGTACATCTTACTTTACTGAACTTTCTTGCTGCTTATAATTATCTCTAGCTTTAATGAACTTGGCCCAGTTGTTTCAGTGGAAAACTGACTGTACAGGACAATAACTCCTTAGGGAGGTCAATTGACCATTTCGGTCATGTTGACTTATTTGTAAATCTTACTTTGCTGAACATAATTGCTGTTTACAGTTTATCTCTTGATAGATCGTGACCTGATAAACAATTTTACTTCATGTCAGATTTTCTCTAAATGCTTTGGTTTTCGAGTTTTAAGCCAGAAACTGCATTTTACACCAATGTTCTATTTTGAGCCGTGGCCGCCATCTTGGATGGATGGCCAGGTCACCGGACACATTTTTTTAAACAAGATTCCCTAAAAATGATTGTGGCCAAGTTTGGATTAATTTGGCTAAGTAGTTTCAGAAGAGAAGATTTTTGTAAAAGATAAATAAGATTTACGAAAAATGGTTAAAAATTGACCATAAAGGACTTATTTGTCAAACATATTTTGCTGAACAATATTGCTGTTTACAGTTTATCTCGATCTATAATAATATTATAGATAATAACCAAAAACAGCAAAATTTCCTTAAAATTTCCAATTCAGGGACAGCAACCCAACAACAGGTTGTCCGATTCATCTGAAAATTTCAGTGCAGATAGATCTTGACCTGTTAAATAATTTTACCACTTGTCAGATTTGCTCTAAATGCTTTGGTTTTTGAGTTATAAGCCAAAAACTGCATTTTACTCCTATGTGCTATATGTTTAGCTATGGCCGCCATCTGAGTTGGATGGTCGGGTCATCGGACACAGTTTTTAAACTAGATACCCCAATGATGATTGTGGCCAAGTTTGGTTTAATTTGGCCCAGTAGTTTCAGAGGAGAAGATTATTGTAAAAGTTAACGACGACGGACGACGACGCACGACGACGGACGCCGGACGCCAAGTGATGGGAAAAGCTCACTTGGCCCTTAGGGCCAGGTGAGTTAAAAATCAAGCTAATAACCTTCAGTAAAACAATAGTACAAAAGTCAAAATGTAAAGGAAAACAGATTATGAGCATCATGCTACAGAAAAGGTTGGGGTAGCACCGACACAACAAACAGTATGTGAATATCAAATAATATTCACTTGACTTAATAAGAAAGTGTCTTATCCAAATCTATATCTTTTGGCAAATATGTTTCAGGTAATGCTTTGATTTATGTTTATAAATGAAATTCAGTTCTCAAAATCAAAATGTATTGACAGATTAAGAAATTTAAATTTGAAGAGTAAACTTATTAATGAATCAATAAGGAAAACAATTGCAAATTTGTATTCTATATTATTCAAATTACTCACCCCGCCTGTATGATTTATATTCGCGCCTTTTTTTAAACACAGTAGTAATTTCTTCTTGTCTCCATAGATAACAGCATTAAGGAAATCCTGTACAACATAAAGCAAGTTTTTCATAATTGTTACAACGAAGATGCAGATCACATAGTCAGTCGGATATTGATTTAAAAAAAATGCACATATTTGTAACACTCAAAAAACTTGTCCTTCCTCCCAAACGTGTACTATTCCCCAAAACGTGTCCACATCGACGTCACTGAACTGCAAAACATGTGTAGTTATAAAACAGCGCCAAAGCGTGTCACTTTTGTAAGCAGCCAAACGTGTCCAATCCCCAAAATGTGTCCATATTTATTTTTCTTCTACTGGAATTATCGTTCTTATCATCCGAAAGTATAACCTTCGTAAAAGTTGGGGCTTTCTGTCTGCTATGTTGGGTGTACATCCTCAGTCAAATACTAGATATTGAATCAGATAAATCGTGTAGGGAGAATGCCCATTTTTATGCATTTCTTACTGAAGTCGTAAAACAATCGTTTTTTAATAACTCTATTTTTTTAGATTAAAATCCAAACTAGTGTTAATCCCGATTAATTGTAAAAATTTAGGCCCGATTCTAAATTTCCAGTACGATAAAAAAGAACACAGTAAAAACAAGAAGAAGTGGTATGATTGTCAATGAGACAACTCTCCATAAGAGACCAAATGACACATAACTTAACAGTTACTAGTATGGATGACCGTACAGCCTTCACCAATGAGCAAAGTCCATACCGCATAATCAGATATAAAAGGCCCTGAAATGACAAATGTATTTATTGCTAGCACGATATCGTTCAAATAATGCATGACATATTTGGCACTTGACGTTATTTCTAGTTTTAGATTTTAGGAGCTTTTAAAATATTAGATCCTGTTGAAAGAAAGGAAATCAATTCTGCAGAAAAAAACCGTGCCGCAATATTTGGATTTATATAAAAGGTATCAACTGAGTTTATTAGTACAAACTAATTTACATAGTAAACTATTAAGTGATATGTGTATTCGCTCTAAATGAGCATGAAATACTAGGAACTGGACAAAAATCAATTTCAGTCAAAAGTCAATTCATATGTAACAGATTAAATTTGCAATATTGTTTATGCTAATCATTAACAACTGGCATTGAAGAAACGAATGCTAATAAATGACCAATTCTTCAACTGGGTCCCCTATCATTGAATGGGTTTGGGACGGCCATACATGTATAAGCGCTAAAACACGTGAGACGTTCTGGCGTGTAATAGTGGACACGTTTTGGTTTTGGCGAATAACAATTAGCGGACACGTTTAAGGGTTATGAAATTTGTCACGTTTGGGGAATATTGAATATTACTGACACGTTTCGGGAGAACAGACACGTTTGGTGGAATAAGACACGTTTGGGGTGAAGACACGTTTGGGAGTGTTACATATATATTAGAGAAGGTAAAAAAGCAAAAATATGTACATGAACTGTTGACATAGACCTGTTTCTATGGGCTTCAAAAGTTAATTAATATGTAAAATTTAGTTTTTAGCACATAATATATTGTTATATTCGTCTTTTTATTTTAATGATAGTATGGAGCTGCTAGATATTGGTAAACTGTTAAAGTATAGACATTTTTGTTTTGTAAAGCAGTGGATAGTACACATGTACTATCCACTGCTTTAAAAATAGGTAAAAAATAGATATGTTGATTGCAATACTTAACATCAATGCCCCAGGCGACAGCTTCTTTTGCCATATTATAAAGTAGACAAAAATATCATCGAAAAGATAATTGAGTAGACCTTTTCTGACGTTTATGAGCTGTAAATTCTTGAAAACGTTAAAAACGAACAATATTTGATACTTTATCTCGCTTCAGATTCTTGTTTTTAGTAGTTTAAGGCTACAAGTGAAAACAATACCATTACAAATTCACAGTACCTAAAAATTAAATATGCTCAAGTGTGATAACTTTCTAATGAGTCAGAACACCATACCATGATTGTTCTAATAACAACTATTTGCTAAAAATATTTGACAACACATCTTACCAGTGGATCGTAAGAATTCAAAGATACAAACATGTGTGTGTGTGTTTATTTCTTAATGCTTATTAGTCCTTCTGAGAAATATCTATTTTGAATTTGTTTAAATGCATTCTAATTTGACAACAGGTCAGTGAAAAATCTTTTTAGTTTACTTAATACAGAAAATTACACTAAAAATGCTCAATGGCTAGTATATACATTTTTGTCCTCAAAACTACAACTGTTTTATTAGATTGCAATGGTGATATGTCGATCAATTTATCAGATTTTAAGAGCTTAATTGGCAGTGCGTCATCCCATCAATGGCTTTCATTTTGATATTTGTTACAATAGCTTGAGTAATATGTACACAAACATACGTTATGTTTATTTATCTTAATTTTACCATTTCAATCAATACACAATAATACAGCTATGTCGATAACGAGAAATATATTAATCGTAAATTGTAACTTTAGTAAATCGTAAACAGAAAACCCTTCTAAAGAACCAATTTGCCCCAACCTTTAATTTTACTACAGTTTTCTGACATTGCTGGGTAGCAATTTTATCGACGGATAATTAACATCAAAATATATCAAGGCATGACTTAAGTACACCATGCATTTTTTAAAATACGGAAAAATTATAACAAAAATAACGAACTGCAAGGTAATTTCAAAAACTTTTATGACAGTTGTTTATAGTTTTGTTATATTAAAACACTTGCTTAAGGGACACAAATGTGATCAAGTTTAGAAACATTTAAAATACATTAAAAATACAATTAAGTACAATCGGTTCATTTCAAATTTGGTGCGAATATAACGGAATGGTGATCTGATAGGATATACACGATGTTTCTCATTGCATGCCTCTCAATCATTTTAATTCATTTCAACATTAAATTTGTGTACACTTTGTTAAATTTGCAGCATGTCGTAAAAATTTTCGTTGATGTATTTGAAATCGTATTGCTTGTAGAACTGTTTCACTTCTACATTACATTCTTACATCAACAAACTGGATTCCACATAACATGCAGTATGTTAGAGTACGATATCTACACATTTGGTGAACACAAGAGGGTAACCAATTACTTGTAAATATATCTGTTATTGCTTTAAGGGTGAAACAAAACTTACCAGGTAAAAACAAAAATACGACACAACTATGTTTTCATCGATTATTCCGTGAATTTGTATGTAGCTTATGAGTAGAATCATTACTTACTACGCAGCAATCATTAATAAATACAGTAACCTTCTAGCATTTGTCTACATAAATAGCAGTATATCAATTTCCAACAAGGCACTAATTAATTGTTTTACCTCGCAAAGATGTTTCTGTTTTTGGGATGATGTCATTGTTAAACAATCTGAAAATAAAGATGATATATGTTGACAAAAAAAATATAGACATTGACAACTGACTATTTTATTTCGCCAATAGAAATGCATGGGATCATAGTAAGACTATCAATTCAATAAATAGACTGCGTTTTATTCAGGAAATAGACATTTCTAAAATCATAAACTACATACATGTAAACAAACTATCTTCATCAATCAGCAGTGATGAATATACTTACAACTGATACGTGTAGATCTTTTTCATAAAAATAATCAGTTATTCTGGTACAGTACATGATATTCATTCATAAGAATAAAGTAAACACATGTTTAATCATTTCAGAACATTACATTAAACTAGAGGCTCTAAAGAGCCTGTGTCGCTCACCTTGGTCTATGTGAATATTAAACAAAGGACGCAGATGGATTCATGACACAATTGTGTTTTGGTGATGGTGATGTGTTTGTAAATCTTACATTACTGAACATTCTTGCTGCTTATAATTATCTCTTTCTATAATGAACTTGGCCTAGTAGTTTCAGAGGAGACGATTTTTGTAAAAGATTACTAAGATTTACGAAAAATGGTAAAAAATTGACTATTAAACTTTGGCAATAACTCTTAAAGGTGTCAACTGACCATTTCGGTCATACGACTTATTTGTAAATCTTACTTTGCTGAACATTATTGCTGTTTACAGTTTATCTCTATCTATAATAATATTCAAGATAATAACCAAAATCAGCAAAATTTCCTTAAAATAACCAATTCAGGAGCAGCAACCCAACAACGGGTTGTCCGATTTATCTGACAATTTCAGGGCAGATAGAGCTTGACCTGATAAACAATTTAACCTATGTTTTGCTATTACTGCTTTGGTTTTTAAGTTATAAGCCAAAAACTGAATTTTACTCCTATGTTCTATTTTTAGCCGTGGCGGCCATCATGGTTGGTTGGCCGAGTCATGCCACCTATTTTTTTAAACTAAATACCCCGATGATTGTGGCTAAGTTTGGTTTAATTTGGCCCAGCAGTTTCAGAGGCGAAGATTTTTGTAAAAGATTTCCAAGATTTACAAAAAGAGGTTAAAATTGTCTATAAAGGAAAATGACTCCTAAAGGGGTCAATTGACCATTTCGGTCATTTGACGTATTTGTAAATCTTACTTTGCTGAACATTATTGCTGTTTATCTCTATTTATAATAATATTCAAGATAATAACCACAAACAGCAAAATTTCCTTAAAATTTCCAATTCAGGGACAACCCAACAACAGGTTGTCTGATTCATCTGAAAATTTCAGGACAGATACATCTTGACCTGATAAACAATTTTGCGTCAGTCAGATTTGCTCTAAATGCTTTGGTTTATGAGTTATAAGCCAAAAACTGCATTTTACCCCTTTGTTCTATTTTTAACCGTGGCAGCCATCTTGGTTGGTTGTCCGGGTCACGCCGCGCATTTTTAGATACCTTAATGATGATTGTTGCCAAGTTTGGTTTAATTTAGCCCTGTAGTTTCAGAGAAGAAGATTTTTGTAAAAGCTAACGACGACGGACGACGACAACGGACGACGACGACGACAACGGACGACGACGGACGACGGCCGCCAAGTGATGAGAAAAGCTCACTTGGCCCTTTGGGACAGGTGAGCTAAAAATAAATGATAACATTGTACATTTTGTACAGATGCATTTGATATTGAGTAACAACTAATTCAGCAAACTATTTTATAACACTATTGAAAATCAACAGTAAATCCGACAGAATTATTTAAAAAAGACAAAAATGTCATGTGTATTCGGCACTTGCCGTATGTGCAACCTTATACGTTACTAATTAAACGATTAGTATGCAGTCGACAATTTTTCTTCTCTTTTACTGTCTGTTTGGTATCTTTCACCCTTCCGCAGGTAACTTCGAGGTAAATTCAACACGGACAGTCCCTTATCAAATTGCCTTATCGAAAGGTGAAACACATCACAAACATGGATATTTATGACTTGGTACAGTCGTACTCCTAGGATTAAAATAGTGGATTATTGGCAAGTTCGCGTAAGGTCATGTCATCAATCAGTAAGACGTTATTATGTATATTGTATAATTATATTATACTAAAATTCTCAAATAAAATGTGGTGGAAAATAAAATGTTCTAATAAACAACTATATATTAAACTTATTTTTATAGCAGTCTTAATATTCTTGATATTCTTATATGTTCATGCTATATAGTGACAAAACAACATGTTTATGCAAGTTAAAGATAATCTGCTATTGTTTTAAGGCAGAAACGCAATTTACAATTTTTTGAAAAAATAGGTAGGGTCATTATTGAATTGTTTGCTCTGGTTAGGACTAATATATTTTTATTTGATGAACAATAATAATTATGATAAAACTATGACTATTGGTAAGATAATTGTTTTGCCTCGTAGAAATTAAATTAGATTAAATCTACTGATATAAAAAACATATTGGCCATTGGTAACAAACATATATTAGGCAGTTTTCTTGTTTAACCCATTTGTTACTACTAGTACAAACAGTAAATAATTTTGACTAAAGCTTTACATGTTTTATTGCTAGAAATAGATCATAGTAAGAAATGCAGAAGTCAAAATAGAAAGTTTTGTTCTGCTAAAGGTGTAATACCCTTTATAACTGACCGATCATAAATCAACTACCTGAAAGTAGTACATATTTAACATACAAAAGATTCTACGTATTTTCAAATGTGTTAACTATGATATGAAATAAAAGCTGAATGATTGGTTATAATTGTAAAATCACTTTTTGACTAATAATTTGTAATTCTAATAAAAAATGCACAAAATTTTAAAAGATGAGTTTATTTTACTTTTTTGTTAAATCTGAAGTACCTGTTTAGGTATATCTGAATTCCGGTAACCTGTTTTCTCTTAAATGCAATTAAAGGTATGTTGGATTTTTAATACAAGACAACATGCGATGTTGCTTTGACAAACAATGATTGTCACTTTTTATTGAACATGAGACAGAAGAGCTGTGTCTGCTTAAAATTGAGACATTTTACAAATGAAACATTGGTATTATGAATGAATTTATGGTCGACTTCTTTCAAAACAGATATAAATATGATGGTTTTAACTATAACACAAACAGAAGGTGGTGTATAACATCATTTTTAGAACTACTTTTATCAGTAACCATGGAAACGGTGTTTCATAATAAAATTTTAAGTTATAGAAAGCTGATTTATTAGTTTTTTAATTATTGTATTTAAATATTTTGGCGTCCCGGTTACGTTCCCTCCCACATTATATCGTGCTATTTGTCATCATAATGTATACCTTTTAAATATGCCACAAAATAAAAGTGTTCACCTATGTATCCCAAATCACTAAATAAGTACGGTATATGTCAGGTGTATTGTAGCATCTATTTCCTACTACGGATATTTGATACTAGTTTGGAGATGAACGAAACACTAATAATAAAAATCGATTTTATTATTATGGTCACGTTATGTTCAATTAAACAAAAATATATCTAGCAACGTCATTGACTCTACTAAATAGACGAAGTTAAGACATTTTATGTATTTACCACTCCCAATTAATATCATTTGACACGGCGGCCCTTTTACTGCGCTATTGTTTTTAGCTTGAGGAATAAATTCACTTGATTATTTGAAAGGTAAAGATTAAAAAAAAAAGTATTTCGCTCAATTTTTGTAAGGAAAACAGTATAATTCTGATGTATAATATCCAATCATATATCAGAATGCGGTATTTAAATATATTATTATGAAAACAAAATATGAAAGTATCTTGGAAATTATTAGTAATCATTGAAATGATAGCACTATTCGAGTTTTAATAATTTAACAGCGAGTAGAAAGTATCAGAGGAAGGTGTGTCTGTTGTGTTTCTTGTTTTGTTAGATAAATATTCAATCAAAATACTCTCATTTTTATCTCTTGTTATTATCATCTGAAAATCATAGATATTGCAAGGGAAATTGTCAATTTTCACTTAAGATTTTTATTATCAGTTAAGAAAAAAATTAGTTGTCTTTTAGAGCAATAAATTCACATGATTATATAGTTTTAAAAAAAAGGAAAAGCAAGCACTTGATAAAAATATATTTATATGAAGTGAGGGGTTCTTGACCATCTAAATGAAAAAGAAAAATACTGCTCCCGAACTCAGGTAAAACAATTCTATTAATGTTTCAGCGTTTTCCCTCTGATAGTTTGTTTACCTCTATTTTGTCAAACTTTGATAGATATAATTGTTTCAAGATACATCTCTTCATAATAATTTTAAATGTTTCAACATACAATAAATGTTCAACTTTTAATAACAAATGCAACAACCAGTCTCAATTGTTAAAAATAATAGGATAAACAAAACAGGTTCCAACACAAATGGAAACAAATATTATAATCATTACAAGTTATTGTCAATGCCAAGCGTATCACGATATATTCTGGGTGTGACGGCTACTATGTATTTGTAACCGTAAAACTCTCATCCACAATCACGTATATCAATCAACCTAATATTGCAAAACATGTAATACGCATGATAAAGTAAAACCCTAATACACTATACAATAGCTGAACAATTGCATTTCATTAATAATATGTGGTTTTGTATCCTTCGGTGGATATATATGTATTAAAACAATTTAAACTTCACAATATTAAACAAGTCCATTGGTGTGAAAAATAATTACGTAATGGCTATAAAAACCTTTTCTTTAAATTATACCATCCGAAACATATAAACCAATATCTGGTAATATAAATAAGTATGTGGAAATGTCAAAAGAATTACAAATTTAATTTGAATGACCACATGCATGCAGCTGAACAATTGTAATCAAAGAAAGGACTAAGTCATCATATATAAGAAAACTGAGTGTAGATTGAACAAAGTAATAAGAATTGCTTGAAGAAGGTGAACAGGAAACTAGCGAAAACAGTTATATTTTGATGTAATATCATCTTCATTCTATTGCAATTTCATCTATACTCTTCAAGGATGATCTTAGTATTCAAATTGTTCTATGTTGTCTTTTATTTATGATGTATCAGATCTTTGGATGTTTACGCTTGGGCCATGTCATCCAGAAAAAATCCTGATATGTTAACAGATCACAATAATTTACAACTGAACTTCCCATAAAGAATGTACTGATTTAAAGATATGGTTGGGATGTTTATAATCATATTCTTATATATGTGTTTAATGAAAAATATCCGTGTGATTTTTACGAAATTAGACAACTTAGTTAAATATTTATGTTTGTACTAAAAAAATCACTGAGACATGAAAAGGGAAATTAAATCACAAAGCATAAAAAAAAATTCATTTTATTGACGACTGTCTTTTCCTCTGTGACAAGTTTGTCATAATTCTGAGTTGTTTTGGTGAAGAGCAAAGATAAATAATCAAAGGAAGGCCTATCAACTTGTGATGTGCATTGCAATTGTACACGTACATGTATGTACACAACGAATGGCAACGTCATGTGACCATTCTATCTCTTTTCTGTATATCCGAGTTTACAAACCAAAACAAAACATTCACATTTATTGTTCCTAGGTATAAACGGACCTCTATCAATTCGTCCTAGGCTAAAAATCTGTCAATTGCTGCAGTCGAGGTTGAAAAAACACTATCCCAAAAAATAAAAAATAATGTCTTTCTGTAACGATTAAAATGGTTTTTAATGCTTTTCATATAATATAAAAACTTATGATATCATGTAAACCGCTTATAATACGTTTGAATCCAACTGAGTCGTCCTTCGAGGGGATTTGATTTTCGGCGCAACAAAATCTATTGAATGTTTTTTTAACTTATGATATATTTGAACAGACACATAATGGATTTGCTGTCAGTCTGTAAATTCATCATGTTTAAAGTTTCATTAGAGGAAGAGCAGCTATCAATTACTTTTGAGGTTGAATTCACTCCCGATATTTGTAGAGATTAATATAAAAAGGTGTTTACTGCTGTTTAAATCTCGCTAAAACAGGTTTACTATACACTCATAGTAAGAAACAGTGTTGAAAATGCTATATCCACAAAAGATCGACCGATACCGAAGTCATACGATTCCAGAAGTAATTAAAATGTCAAGACAGAACTTTTATTCATTTTTAATGATCAAACAACTATCATAATATATTTAAGGTGTATTCCTGAGCTGTGTAAATTATAATTTTTCTTCTTCTTAAAAGAGAGGCGAAAAATACAAAAGGGACATTCAAACTGAGCAACACGAACAAAACCAAATGGTGATTACAGCTGCTAGGGAAGGATAAGCAGATCCTGGTCCATATGTGGCACCCTATCCTGTTGCTCATCTTAACCCTATTGTGGCAGTTTTATGTGAACACTTTTGCCCTAGGAATAAGATATTTGTAGTGTGAACATGTATTAGCCGTAAATTTCAATAGCTACATAAGATGCCTACAATGGAGCAGGGTATAATACTTCACTTGCAAAATGGAAATCCAACTGTGGAAAGTGAAACATATAACTAATCAACAAATTACTTGCAGTGACCAACTCACATGAATGAATGTAAAGTCAACGTATGTTGCTGACTTTAGACAGGCACCACATGTATGTTACGGGTTCTTCGTCAAGTTCTTAATTTGATTCATTTACAATAAAATTACCTCCTCACAACAAATGAATTTGATATATGTGCAACTTACCTGTGAGGTTTCATGTAGCAGGGTTTAAAGTAGGGCATTTAATATGTTATTATGTATGTGATAATAAATAAAATCAAGCCTAGCATCGTTCGATAACCTTTCTGCTTGATATGATTCAGTATTGGTTCTGTTCCTCAATTAGAGTAGTAATTAATAACTAGTAACAATAATGATTTTGTTTTTAATACAAAATGAACAGAGACATTTGGCTATTATAAACAGATCGCGACGATTTCCGTATTTTCTTGTCATAATATACATGCCTTGATTACGCTTGGTTTGAACTTTTGAATCGTGCGTCTGGTGAACTAAGTGTTAATCCTTCTCATATTGATGGACATAAACCAATAAAAATTTTAAAAAAAACATTGTGAAGAACATAAATGCTTACCTCAGTCGGAAATCATACTTATTTTTTCCATGATACAACAAGTTTTAAATTCGATGTTAACATCACTATTTAAAAAAAATCATCATTTTGTTGCATGTCGACCAAATGAAAGGAGATATGTTATCCTTTGTCGGTACACTAGCCAGCTATTCAATGTATACAAATGATATCCGTCCTTGTCACACAATGTATAATAAATTCAGATATGTTTTACATCATAATCCAACTTAGCCTATCTTAAATACAACGTTTAATTAATGTTTTTGTTGTAAAAGAATTACAATCACATACTATGATTTGTTTTCAATGGTAGATACGATAACCCTCTTTCTAGTTTTATCCACCAATGAACACTTACAAGATATATTTCCTTTGTTTATTGCTTGATTGATTTGTTGTGCTTAATGTCACTATCAGTTCCATTGGCTATTTCATGGAGGTTAGTTTTTGATGGTGTCGGAAGATGTAGCACCCAAAAAAAGCACCGACTTTCGGCAGGAAAACTGACAATCTTTATAGTCAATCAGAATTAATGTCAAACGCACCTGGCACGTACAAATATCACTAATAGAATCTGTGTGTATCGTGTGACTGGGTAATGCGTGTTGTTCATTTTTCTACAAGCCTCGAACAGTTCGAAAACACAACCTCAGTATTGATAAACTAGTTATATAGTAGTTGAACTACTTAGACCACTCGGTTACCATTTTATATGTCTCCTTGTTAATAAAGACTCTTTTTTTCATTGGTTTTCACAAAATTGTTCAGCTAATTATACATTCACTTTTAACAGTAAATAATGTTAGATATCTCTTAATAAAGAACTGTTAGAGTATAAACAATTTGAAATCTATTTCTTGATAGTACTACAAGTATAAACACATGTTTTCTCAAGTATTTCTCATGTGAAACATAACAGTGGAACATTTGTAGATTGAATGCATAAGTCAAACCTTGTGACCTAAGAAGGAGTGGCGACTTGGATACAAACGTTATCTTTTGGTTTTTCGGAGGGGAGACAAATCCAACTATTAAATAACCACTATAACTAGAGAAAAAAGTAATCTATGACAGTAGTTGATATTCGATCTAAATAAGTTCGGGCAAAACAAAACAATGAACAACATTGTTTTTGGAACCTTATAACAGACAAAAAAAGGTTTGAAATTAAGCAAAATTTAAGAGAATGTTCATCTTATTTTCACCAAACAAAAAACAATAACAAAACGTATGTTCAATTCTTTAAAATTTCGCAGTTCCTCTCTCAAATATCGACAAAAAAATTATGTTTTCCGGTTTGACTTCGACTATATAAACTCATGATACATACGAGGATTAAAATGAGATTGTCAGACGCGTGTTTCGTCTACAAAAGACTAATCAGTAACGTACAAATGAAATAAGTTGAAAAGGCCAAATAAACTGCGAAGTTGAAAAGCATTCAGAACCCACAAATTGTAAAAGGTTTTGCCAAATGCAGCCAAGATAATTTTTATGATTCTAATATTGCAGTGATTGAATGCTTGCTATGCCAAAATTGTTTTACATACATGTAGTAGACAGAAAACAAATCTCGTTTTGAAAAGGACAAAGAGAAGTGTGCGATACTTTGCAGTGTTTGTGTTGACATACTACAATTTACTTTGCAGCACTGTAGCAGATTTTGATAGGAATAAACTCATCATAGATACCAGGACTAACTTTATACATACGCCAGACGCGCCTTTCTCATTTAAAATACTATACGGTCGAGAGCATTATGATGGCGTGATAGATATTTTTAATAGTAACAACAAGACAAACAAGTTTTTTTAAAGGTTTATTATTTATGCATTGTAAAGAGTTCATTAAACTTTCAATCGAAGCTTATGTATTCATATGTAGGTTTATTTAGTACAAATACCTTTGTTAAGACACCTAACGAAATTTAAGATGTACATTACACAAGCAATTATTGCTCACGTAAATTTCACAAGGATACCACGTGAAATTCATTTGTCAAATTTCATGTGCAATTGACCTCAAATGAGCATATACATAAACTCACGTGATAATAATCACGTTAATGTCATGTGAATGTATAAGATTGAGTGAACTTTAATAAATTGTGTTTTTTTTTTAAATTTAATCAAATTTTAAAATTTAGATGTTAAGTAAATAATGTTTTGTTTGAACATTTAGGGGAACTTCACGTGGAAAAAAAAAACATGTGATTTTCACTTGAGTTTCACTTGTAAGCTCGTATGAGAAGAGAGGCATGTGGATTGCACGTGAAATTCAATTGAGTGAAATTTGTCTTTGTGTCGTTTGTTTCCATTTATATTGAATTATAATGTGAATTCACATTACTATAAGACGTGTCACGGTACTTTTCTATCCCAAATTCATATATTTAGTTTTGACGTTTTATTTGTTATTTTCATCGGATTTTGTCTACTCCCTAGTTCGTTTGTGTGTGTGTGTTACATTTAAGGATTTTATTTAATCGATTTATGAGATTGAGCATCGGTATACTACTGTCGCCTTTATTGTAACTAAAAAAGTAATAAACAGTGTTGAACATATGGATTGATAAACATTGTGAAGCATCAACAGTTAGTTTCAGATATGAAATATCTATACAGAACTCACAAAAATATGTAGATACATCAAACGGAAATTTTTAACGATTTTATCATAAAACCTTTTGATGTTTGAAATATGAGAAACGGAATATCATGAAATAATTATAAGTGAAGTATACCGGTTTGAGTTATAAAGTCAGAAAGTCATCTACGGTATTCGGAACATAGAATGTTAAATCCCTGGGTATTCCCTACTTCCTGTCAATCAACTGCACATCTGTAAAATAAATAGTTACCAGTTGGGTTTTATTATCTGTTTAAAGTGTTAATTCGCAAACAATCATGAAAGTAGATATGGTATACACCAAATGGAAGTTTATAGTTATGTATATAAATATATTAAGGCCAATTAAACTAAAGAGATAAATGTTCACCTCCGCCCACCCCTCTGAAATCGTCACGCCCCGGTTTACGGATTTTGTTCAATTCCGTTACCCTAGTTTGTTCAATACTGTTTGAGTTTTTATTTCATAGATATAGGAAGATGTGGTGTGAGTGCCAATGAGACAACTTTTCATCTAAATTAAAAAAGTAAACCATTATAGGTCAATGTACGGCCTTCAACACGGAGCCGTGGCCCACACCATACAACAAGCTATAAAAGGCCCCAAAATTAATAGTGTAATACGTTCAAACGGGAAAACTAATAGTATAATCTATATACAAAAAATATATGTATTTAATCTGTATTCATAATACGTGTGTTTCAAACCAATGTATATGCTTCATTTATGGGCACTATAACTATAGCATAGATAGCAAAATTAACTTGAAATATGTAGTATAAATTAGAGCATTGACCAACATGTATGCAAATACTAAAATAGGTTTGTAAAGCAGTTACACCAAGAAGTATGTATTTGAGAATTTGAAGCGTTTGTAAAATTGTTCATATATGTATATACTAGTAGATGAAATATACTCGAAATAACCCATGCATATCAAGAACATATTATTACGAAAGGGTTTAAGAGAAAATGAAAAATAAAAATATAAATCATCCTACCCGCCGCATTTTTTTAAGCAGCTGGATGACAATCTGCCAAATAATTTAAGTTGGCCTTGTACAAACATTCTTATTGTTAATCTATCCATACAATCACTATATGTTGGATGGGCATTTAAATGGATAACCTACTAACACATATTTAGGACAGATAATGTATACAGACACCATTGTAATTATGGTGGAACTAATACTGATCAGTGTTTGATACCGTTGACATACTGTCCATAAGGTATGTCTCAATTATAAAGATAAAATACCTAAAAAATATATATAAGTATCAGCATCGCGTGGTTGTTCGGTTTGATTTTTAACATGCATATTTTATTCTGTATAATATTAGTACATGCCATCAAGCAATATTCGAAAAGATTGATATTGTTTTTGGGAAACAAAGATATAAGAAGATTAAACTTTCCTATCAAAATATAATCGAAAGATATCAAAGGATCATTCAAATTAAAACTTTTGCATCTCCTCTGATTCTTTTAAAGATGGATATAAAATATCTAGTGCAAAATATCTTTTTTTTTATAGTGATGAAGATATGATACATTTGGTACAAACAATACATTGACATCTTATAGGAATGATTGCCACTGAAATGTTTTAATTGATGTTAATAATTTATGTTACATGATAAATCCATAGGGTATTTTGCGAAACGAAGGTTAGAATATGACCTTGATTACGGTCAACCGACAGTGACCTTGAATAAACCGGAAGTAGACATTTTTGCACTTCTTTTAAAGAAAAGGCACCAAAAACCATATTTGTTTTCCAATAGGCATTCATAATCCTATCATTTTCGAATGGAAGTTATCTTCAAAAAACAGGACGTAACTTCTTATCCCCTTAAGTATAGGAAAAAGTATACAGAAAAAAACAAGTTTTTTGGGAATCCAACGAGCCTGGAAGTGATATTTGATATGCCGAAAGTTGGAAATTATATCACTAATTTCAGGCAAAGGTATATAAAAACCATATATTTTTGGAATCAGTGTAAATAAAGCTATCTTATAAAGCCGGAGGTGATATTTACTGAACCAGAAGAAGCAAATTATTCTTTACTTTTAGGCAAAATAATATAGAAAGGATATATTTTTGGAATCAGCATGCATTAAGATATCATACAAGACCGAACGATGAAGTTATCTTCCTAATTTCAGATAGAAACATATAGAAACAATATTTTGTTTGAATCAGTATGAGACACCATAGTAACTTTGAGTAGACCGGAAGTAGTTTCTTTTCAATTATCTAGGAATTTAATTTGGAAAGACCTTCTATTGTTCTCTGGCAATTGGCTTATAATTATGTCTTTTCATTTTCCATTGGAATACATTTCTTTTGTAATTGTGAATAGGGTTTCAGCTTATAATAAAGGCACTATTCAACGGCCATGTCCACTCAATAGAGAATTTTAATTTGTTCACGTACTTAAAATAACAAACCTTAACATTTCAAAAATATGTTTATTGCTATCTCCCGTTGACCATTTAAATTCTCAATTAAACAAAAATCGTATAATTTAACGTACGTACTACACCTTAACTTGGTCGTTGTAAAAATGTGTTTGTCTCCCTTTCTCCGATTAGTTCAAATTTATTTAATATTGCGTATTCCACGAGCGAGAGTATACACTTGTCTTATACGAAATAGCAAAATTTTGTTCGCATGGGACACAGGTATATTATTTGAAATTTTCTGGCTGGAAAAATGATAATTTGTGGGCGAGAATTTAAAGGACGTCAAATAATTATTTTTAATGCATTTCTTTTGGGAAAATTGAAAAAAAGTCCGGGGTGAAGGGAGTCACTGTGGCTCTCATGTTTTCGTACAAAACGAGTTTCTGTTGTCAACTAATTTGTTAACATGGCGTTCAAATAGTATACGGTAAAATGATTTTTTTTTAAATATTTATTCAAAAACGGATAAAATTTATCAAAGATGAAGGACCTTGTTCAAGTTCATTAAATTCGGTGAATATATATACATGAAGGTTGTAATGTTTTTCTAATATTTGGGCATATTGAAATACCCGGATTATATGATTATCAAATCGTTCTGGGAGTTATTTTATTTGATTGCCTCTAACATGAGTAAGGGCTTTACTTTTTTATTTTGTCTAATTGATACTCAGCTTTTTTTTTAAATGAATGATCAGTGTCGTGTGTGCCATAACCTATCAAGAAAAGCAGTTTGAAAATTTGGCCAGCTAAAGGAGGAGGGGAGTTTCTCGCTGCATTGAAGACCGATTGGTGGCATTCGGCTGTTATCTGCTCTATGGTGGGGTTGTTTTCTCTTTTACACATTTTTTCATTTCCATTGGATTTCTCAATTTTATTTTCATTGGAAAGTTCATTATGGAAAGCGAAAAAGAAACAAAACATATCGCTGTGTTATACATAATCATTTGTCATGTTTCATGTTTAGAATTCTTTGAAGGATGAACATTCAAGAGTGTCAACAGGAGTGTTATGAACGGACTGACCGACAAACAGACAGAGGGATTGAAGGTAGCACTGTGTTACTTAGCACACCTGTTGTCTTGGCTAAATAACTCTTAACTGACACAATTTCAATTGTCCAACCCATTAACAGACTTTATTCCCATAATGTTCACTAAAACGTGGTTTTACTGACGTTATATTACAATTATGAAATATTTACTAATTTCAATTTATATTTTAGAACCAAAGTACGATTTTGTGTCCTTTAAATGATATCTAAAATTGTTTTTTTTTCGCCTTTCATTACAAAAATTGCTATGCGTATAAGCATAAATACTACATACTTGCGCGACGCCTTTTAGTTTTACTGAAAACTGCGCAGACTATAAAATGTTTTACAGTTGGAAAATGTTCTATGATATATATCATTTTGTCAGACACTTTTCTTTTTTTGATTTGATTCTTATAATGTACCTAAAATCTGTATATTAAATAGATTTCAATATTAAAATTGTGCGTTTTACTCTTAACAGACGTATAACCAACCCGATTAACAGACCAACCGCCGATATAGCCGCATACTCAATATAGATTAACCGACCTATCTCTCGGTTAGCCGAGTGTCGGCCGTGATATTACATATTACACAAAAATGTCACTAGGCAATGTTTTTAAGTATAATCACATATATAATCAGCACAATAATTAGAAATTAAATGTTATGACACCTTCGGTTTCTTATACCAGAATATCATTCTTTAAAAAGTGTTTCTCAAAAACATTTCTCATACATCTTGCATCACACAAATATTCATACAGGTAAGTTATATAATGTTTTACTATGGAACGCCATGACTGCCTTATGTTAATGATCAGCATTATATGCAGTGCTCACACCATTATATTAAGTGCTCACAACATTATATTAAGTGCTCACAACATTATATTAAGTGCTCACACCATTATATGCAGTGCTCACACCATTATATTAAGTGCTCACAACATTATATTAAGTGCTCACACCATTATATGCAGTGCTCACACCATTATATTAAGTGCTCACAACATTATATTAAGTGCTCACAACATTATATGCAGTGCTCACACCATTATATTAAGTGCTCACAACATTATATTAAGGGCTCACAACATTATATTAAGTGCTCACACCATTATATGCAGTGCTCACATCATTATATTAAGTGCTCACAACATTATATTAAGTGCTCACAACATTATATTATGTGCTCACAACATTATATTAAGTGCTCCCTACATTATATGCAGTGGTCAAAGCATTATATGAAGTGGTCAAAACATTATATGCAGTGGTCACAACATTATATGAAGTGATCACAACATTATATGAAGTGATCACAACATTATATGAAGTGATCACAACATTATACGTTTTTTGTTGTATGATGAGAGTGTTGTATGATGAGATTGATGTATGATGAGATCATTCGGTAAACATCGTTTTTTAGCGGAAATTACCGAATCCATAATTTGTAAATTACGGTAATGCCCAGCAAACAAATTTAAACAGTTATTAAAGTCATGTGATCATAAGGCAGTATACAATATTTAAAACTGATTGAAATAAGTAATGAAAAGATGAAACTAAGAAGTGAATGATTAAAGTAGTTCTGTTCGTCGTAAGAAATACGAATGGCAAAATGTAAGTGAAATAATAAAAAGCTTATTTAATGAAATATCGAAGGGAAATTTGTATGACATATTCCTCGAGCTCATTTCCTACTGAAGAACTTTAGCAAGGTGCCACTTTATAGTCCGTACTCAGTTTAAAAAAAGCTGAATTGCATTTTAAATAAAACAGTCAGCTTTCTATAACACATAAGCGTTATATTACACTAGCTTATATATATATGTCATGATTGAGTCATTTTTGGCATCCATTTTCAGAATTTGTTATTTCACATGAATAAGTATCTAACAGATATGGAAAATGCAGTTTAAAGCATTTCATTGTAGGTGTTTAACATAACTTTAGGCAGCAACCATTTAATTTTTTTTTTTTTAGGGGGGGGGGGGGGGGCTATTGATTTTTATTTTTCTCGCGACAACTCGAAAATATTTTTTTAATTCAATTTTAGCATTACATATATTGGCAGCTAGGGGTGAATCAACCAAATTTTTTTTCTCAGAATCAAAAACAAATTATTTTTTTCTCTCCAAAAACTGGAAACACACTTTTTTTCCAAAAAATCCATAAATTTTACCCTTTCAAGACCCAGTTTAACATTATTTTCATTTAAAGTTATCATCTCTTATGAAAACTGAGTTTTTTGGGATGAAAAACGTTTACTACGTTTGTTCGTCATTTTGCACGGTTAATATATATAAAAAAAGTGGTATGCTTGATATAATGAAACAACTTTCCACAAGAGACAAAATGACATCACAGAAATTAACAACTAAACGGCCACAGTACGGTCTTCAACAATGAGCAAAGCCCATACTGCATAGTCATGTAGCTATAGAAGGCCCCGAAATGATAAACGTAAAAGATTCCTAATTTATGTACAAACAAACGATCGAAAAACTAACATGTATATAACACATTAACAAACGACAACCACTGAAATAAAGGCACCTCCTGACTTGGGACAGCCACATATACAGAATGTGCGGCGGGTTTTAACATGTTAGCGGGATACCAACCCTCCGTCTAACCTGGGACAGTGGCGTAACAGAACAACATAAGAACGAACTATGAAAATCAGTTGTAAAAGGCTTAACTCATCAGATGGGTACAAATATAAATCCATCTACCAGAAAATAGAGTAGACGTGGGCGGGTACTTCTATATCCCAACAACAAAAAGACACTATAAGTACTGATCTGAGAGTACTCGCAATTACTGACAGCTAGTTCAAAGCCACTAACAACTAATAAAAAAACATGCATCTAAGTTTTGCATTTAGGTAAAGATTGAAACAAACTGTGAGTAAAATAGAATGATTTACTATTATTGGATAGTAACGATTGTCCATGAAAAAGGAGTCATTTTCAATTTTCTTCAACTTTGTACTTGTTTGGATGTATAAATATTTTGATATGAGCGTCACTGGTGAGTCTTATGTAGACGAAACAAGCATTTGGCGTACTAAATTATAATCCTGGTACCTTTGATAACTACTTGACCTAAATTAATTCTGGTTAAGGTACATTAAGATACAAAATATAATCAACTACAAGTCATAGAAGAATAATATCTTTTAGATCGCACTTCTTTGATAACAATGGACCTCGAAAAAAGATTCAAATTTGTGTTTAGGTCCAGATGATAGCAACAACACAAAAATAGGAATGCTATTTGTTGCTGAGCACTTCTTTGGTTTTATTTAAAGTCCACACAATTTGTTTTGTAACGGAAGCACAAAAAAAGATACTCATTATTATGTCAATATATAATTGTAATATAATTATATTAATGGAGAACTTCTAGTATTGTTTTACTGTGAATTCTTCTCGTTGTTGTGATTGGCGTTCTAATTCTTCTCACATACAAGCTTGTCTATAGTCTGAGGATTTCTGTTATTTTTGCTACCAATTTTTTTCCATATCCCATGTTAGGATCAATCTCAAAGGTTGAAAATTTCATATCTGAATATTTTTTTCGTTATCTGGAAAGTTACTTTTGACGGCGGATCTTGATGTTTCTGTGGGGCTTCTTTCTCGTGGATAGGGATCACTCACGGGGGAAAAAATGGAAAATGTAAAGGGGGAAAATTGTCGAAACTAATTTGACTTTTATGTATAGCATAAAATCGAGAATGGAAATGGGGAATGTATCAAAGAGATCACAACCCGACTCCATAGAAAAAAACAACGGCGGAAGGTCACCAACAGTTCTTCAATGTAAAGAGAAATTCCCGAACCCGGAGGCGTCCTTCAGCTGGCCCATAAACGAATATATATTAGTTCAGTGATAATGAACGCCATACTAATTTCCAAATTGTACACAAGAAACTAAAATTATAATAATATAAGATAAACAAAGACCAGAGGCTCCTGACTTGGGACAGGCGCAAAAATGCGGCGTAGTCCGAATTATATTCTTAAAAGAATTTAAATTCACAAACTAGTTATTTTGCACCAAACATTAATAACTGTTTAAATTTGTATGCTGGGAATTACCGTAATTTACAAATTATGGATTCGGTAATTTCCGCAAAAAAAACGATGTTTACCGAATGATCTCATCATACATCAATCTCATCATACACCAATCTCATCATACAACAAAAAACGTTAAAGTTGTGAGCACTTCAATAAATGGTGTGAGCACTTAATATAATGTTGTGAGCCCTTAATATAATGTTGTGAGCACTGCATATAATGGTGTGAGCACTGCATATAATGTTGTGAGCACTTAATATAATGTTGGGAGCACTTAATATAATGTTGTGAGCTCATAATATAATGTTGTGAGCACTTAATATAATGTTGTGAGCACTTAATATAATGATGTGAGCACTGCATATAATGGTGTGAGCACTTAATATAATGTTGTGAGCCCTTAATATAATGTTGTGAGCACTTAATATAATGGTGTGAGCACTGCATATAATGTTGTGAGCACTTAATATAATGTTGTGAGCACTTAATATAATGGTGTGAGCACTGCATATAATGGTGTGAGCACTTAATATAATGTTGTGAGCACTTAATATAATGGTGTGAGCACTGCATATAATGGTGTGAGCACTTAATATAATGTTGTGAGCACTTAATATAATGTTGTGAGCACTTAATATAATGGTGTGAGCACTGCATATAATGCTGATCATTAACATAAGGCAGTCATGGCGTTCCATATTTTACAGTGTATTTATTTAAATAGTCTAATAAGATCAACATTACTGTTTAAATATTTAAGTAAATTCCTTCTTCTGAAGAAGGGCTGAAAAGTATTTTTTTTTTTATCTTTATTCCAGGGCTGAAAAGTATTGCTTCTGTTTTTCTCTTTAGCTGATCTTATTTCCACATATAAACGTGATGTTAAATATTTCAGTTGAAAGGTTTGTTAAGGGTGACACAAAATCATATTTTATACAAATAAAGAATTTAATAAGTCGATAAAAAAATCTACGTTTAACTTTTCATATGTTGTACCGTCTAAACGAAAGTTTACTTACCTGAATTGCAGTTTACTGATATCGTGGACTCTCGACAAACTCTTATATTTGATGTTTTGTAAAGGGAGATAATTATAAAGTTTCAGATGGATTTTATATCTTGAAAGATGCAAATAACTGCCCATCACGTGTTTTTAATAGTGGAATAATGGTAAAAATTGAATCTCTCGATACTTAATTTACATTACTCATCGGTCAGTTTCTATACTCGTTTTCTGGAAAATTATTCTCTCTTGTTACAACTCGATACAATGTATTGATTTGTTCATTCGAAACTCACTTGTCCTCAATCGGAACATCTAATACACGACAAAAGAGAAACCCGCTCGACAAAACAATTCAGAAGAAACCAACTAAAGCCATAATCAAGGTAGAATGCATGTGATCCGACAGGGTCATCATATTGTGTCCCACGTGTGGGTTACGTCGTGTTGCTAATACAAGTACAGATTCAGTGATTGACCTCCCTCGGTGAAGTCAAATTCAAAGAAAAAAGGCCAGGGTTTGTTATATTGTTACACGCCATTATTCCGACAGCCCATTAGTCCGACAGCCCATTGGTCCGACAACCCATTAGTCCGTCAACCCAATAGTCCGACAACCCATTGCTCCGACAGCTTAATACTCCGACAACCCATAAGTCCAACACTTATCAAGCCAAGTATTAGGGTATCAGGGTAAAATAAAACTTGTCTGTCTGTATTATTACGTTTAGATATGTAATAATATATTTTAAGAAATAACTCCGTATATATAACATAAGGCTGAGGTAGTTCGAAAACTTTCTATACACTCAATTCGAAATCTGTATATAGAATAGAACAGAAAATATTATTTCACTACAAATAAATTGAGTGTCATCTCTCAGACTATGTCTGCTCGGTCGCTATTGGAAGTGCTGTGTACTGTCTCCGTATTTCGTGGATTCACATTCCCGAACATGATACCGTATTCATAATTGGAATTGCTTATCTTTTCTGAGCACATATTTCGTCCTAGTTGTCATCTTATTTTTAAGGATCTGGGTATGTATTTTTCTCTTTGTTTTTCTCAATTTGACTGACGCTACATTAGTCCCTTATTTCTGCGACAAAATTAATTTAAATAAAACTCAGATGAGTGATACAAGGGGTAGAAAGTGTTGCGACCAAAGAGGGTGTGTAGTGTTATCCAACTCCGATATATTTCTTTATATAGTTGATAGTGATGAAACCTCACTCCCCTGATACGCGAAAGGGGGTAACCGACGATCTAGTGAAAGAAGGTAGATCAAGACACACACAAAAAAACATAGCGAACTAGAACAGCACATACTGAGAGTGGACACACAAACGATGAAATGTAAAGAAAAATAAAATACCCAGACACGTAAAACGAAAGAGGGACCAGGGTAAGGACTGAGTAGTTGCAATAAGCATGTGTATCAACTCCAATGTACTGAGACTTATATCCCGCATGGAAAGAATAATTGGGATCAAAACGGACAACCACAAATATTACAGAGAACGGAGTTGGTCTTTTTTAGAAGATTTACTCATACACATGAGAAAAATGCATTGTCGGAATAATGGGCTGTCAGAGTAATGGGTTGTCGGAATAGTGGGTTGTCGGAGTAATGGGCTGTCGGAATAGTGGGCTGTCGGAGTAATGGGCTGTCGGAATAATGGTTGTCGTACTAATGGGATGTCACCGATCAAATAGTATTTGGACCAAAACTTGTATTA
>CM034358.1:88688246-88934320 GCA_019925275.1 Mytilus edulis
AAAAAGCATAATACAAAAAGTTTTTTTTTTAAGTTTTACAATTGGCTTTAGATTTTTTCTCTGAGTTCGGTAATTTTGTTATGTTATCTTTTCATTGCAAAATTTAAAGATGGATTTCAAATAGTAATTCTGGTTGTAAAAATGTAATGTGGTTTTTTTTTCAGGGTGGTTTAACCGCACTACATATTGCTACAATAGAAGGAAATATAAAAATTGTTCATATGCTAATCGACAAGGGCATTGATATGAACATACAGGAAACGGTAATTTGTAAACATTAATATTAGACGAAAACCTGAATTGTAATTAGTGATCTATTACACGGCAATTTCAAACAATTTGTCAACTAATGTTGTTGTACAAGTCCGCCTAAGGTATCATTGTACAAGTCCGCCTAAGGTATCAACAGTACTGAAATTTTGTAACATATCAATATATTTAACAAAAGGAGGACATGCTGGGACTCTTAATTTGTGTAGACAAAATTTTGTAGTCATGTGTTTTAATGATGCTTTTATTTTGTATAATCAATTCTATGATGAAATTTAAATATTTCTGATCGTGGCTACATAGATCAAGGACGTATAACTAACATCTATTATACATTTTTACGTCCTTGCATAGATATACATAATAAAGTGCAAATATGGTTGAATATGATAAGTATCGGAATATTCATTCAGTGCCCGTTATAATTGTAACCAAGATCGTTTTTTTTAATTCTTAGATCTGCAGATCACAATTTCTATAACAAGCAACGTTTTATGCGTACTTTATTTTCAAATATTTGTATTTAATCCTGTTTATATAACGGAAGTATTAGTTTTACTTTTATTTCGATGTTTTTACGAAACAAAACAAAATATTTTTAAAAAATCGATCGAGAGCGGTTCTGGTTACAAGTTAACTTAGTGTTGAGCAGACCAGTCAAAAGTTAATTTGGGAACAGGTTTGGTTTCGATCGGATTTCGAAATTAACTAATGTTAACTTTACGGCAGGACTGGTTTCGAAGATAACTTCTGGTAGCTTATGACAGGTCTGGTTCGAAGTTAACTTATATCAATATTAATGATGCTTTAAAAGGGTATAACTTTGAAATATTTAATGAAACAATATTTCATACACAAAAGGATAAGTCTCATTTTATAGCGTTAATATTATGTGTTTACGTCTTTTTGTAGGTCGATACATTTGTAGTATAGCTGAACACATTTTTGAACGAGTACTCTTTTAAAAATACAGAAGAGTTGTACAGTATATTTGATTAGCATTTCATAAAAGGTGTCTCGTTATTCTAAAGTTTTGTTTGTTTGTCAAAACATATTTTAATAGATTTAAGTTATAATCAGTTTTGATTTTTTATATAACTATCGGCCTGAAAATACGCTTATTCAGATTTTTGGTAACATTAATTTAAGTGAAGTTTTGAGTTTTGGTGTTTTTATCTTATCCTGTCATCTTAAAATTGTTGTGTAATCCTTTAATCAGCATGGTTGGACAGCGCTTCACAGTGGAGCTTGGTTCGGGAAAGCAGAAATCATGCATCTGCTTATTGAAAAAGGCATTCGGGTCGATTTACCGTCGAAAGTAAGTGATGAATATGATAGATAACAACTTAAAAGCTTCAAATTGAAATTATGTGCAAGCCCAGGTTAACAAACGAAACAATTAAACAGCTTTTTGATCAAATAGAACGTAAAATTATAGCATTTTCAAACTAATATCAATTAGCATCGACTCGGTATTGCTAACAAAATGAAAACAACACTATATAAATTTCATAACTAATATTTCAGTGAAAGAGAGCTCAAAATAAAATAGAGACTGTGTCAAAAAGACCCCAACCTAAACAAAAGACAGAAGACAACCAAGGGCCACCAATTGGTTTTCAACACAGCGAGAAAAGCTTGCACCCGGACCCGTGCTTCAATATGTCCCTAAATATAAAATGCAGTAGTTCAGCTAATATGGACGATGTTACTAAACATGTTAAACTCAAAACATATAAATGAACTTAATAAAAAAGTATTGAATTGACGATCATACCTCGTACCTCATATCCTTATTTATATTTATCCTGTAAATAAACTCATCATAGATACAAGGGCTAAATTTAGTATATACGCCAGACGCGCAATTGGGTGTCTTATCATACGTTAAACCCTGGCATATACCACTAGCCTGTATTCGTATTCAGATATCATTTTAAAGCTTCGCTCATTGTCGGACAAATTGTGTGTTTTGCTGTTGATAAGTGTTGTGTTAAAATTCGGGACCTCAGAATGTAAAATGCAACCGCATTATTATAACATTCTGCTTCCGGTCTTTGAATTGTCCAGTCTTCAATCAACAACCTACTTTCTCTTCATAGACATATACGAACAACCGGATACACTCCATTTTCTTTAAGTTCAAAAATCGAATGTGTAAATCACACGATCAAACATACATCAATGACTATAATCAGTGAATGCAAGGATACATTGTAGTTCGAAATCCTCAAGTGTGAAGACATCAAACACTTGTGTTCTTAATTCTTCCAATGTCTTATTATTTTGTGTTTACTGTTGAAATGAGTTGTTATGTAATAATAAATAATTATTAACTTTAAGCGGTGTAATATTATTGACCATGCGAGATTTTTTTTTAGTGAACTGTTAATTAGTTGATTGTATGATTTATTTTAAAATTAAAACGCGAACCTAAAATGATTGAAAATCGAAAAGAAATGCAATAAATGCGATTTTTTTTAAATTTTTTTCTTTCAAGCAAAAACATTGTACAACAATAATTGTATAATAAAAACAATAAAAATGTTTAGTTGATAAAAGAAGATGTAAAATGAGTACCGATGAGACAACTCTCCATCCATGTCACAATTTATAAAAGTAAACCATTATAAGTTAAAGTGCGGTCTTCAACACGGAGCCTTGGCTCACACCGAACAGCTATAAAGGTCTCCAAAAATCACTGGTGCAAAACTATGTATCGTTTTCAAACAGTATAGCCAATGGTCTAATCTTAAGGATGTATTCTTCTGACTTTTCAGTCTCGTTCAGTCTCGTTGAAATCTTGTTCTTGAATTATTTCCAAAACATGTCATACAAGTGGAAAATATCAATGAATTTTGAAAATATTATAATCAAACATAACTCTGTGAAAAAATTATGTTTTTACAATGAACAGTTTTTGAGTAATCCAGTTTTTAAATTTTACGACCAATGAAGTCTGTATTTTTAGCCAACATTTTGAGAAAATGGGCGAGGGATACAAAATCATGTACATCCCATACCATTTTGGTCTTTTCAAATTTCTTATATATGTATTTTTTCAATCATTTATAACAAAAAAGTTGAAATAATATGCATTTTGTTCTTAATACTGAGAAAAATCACAAAAATACATAATTGTAAATTTTACACAAAAAAGTATCAAAATATGATAAAACTTTCTTATATTAACACCTACCTATAGTTTTTTTAAGTAAAATTTATTCAGATTGGTCCACCTTTTCTTTGTAGAAAGTATGAAAAAAAGTTTAATTGTGGAACTGTGATTTTTTTCACGATAATAGCCCAAAAATAGGTAATAATCGATGAAAAATGGGAAAATCATCAAAGTTGGGCATTTTCAAAAGGCCGTAGCAAAAAGAGAAGTGCACTACCATATGATTTTTTCTTCACCAAGTATTTTGTTACAGTCTTATAAACCCAAAAATCCGGTTAAGAAAAAAAAGTTTAATTCTAGAATTTTTTTCGCTCCTCAGAGGTGTACATCCTTAATAAAAAAAAAACGAGAAATGAGAAACACTTATTGACAACATCAACAAATGTAAACCACTGAACATCAGGTTCCTGACATAGGACAGGTTCAAACAAATGCAGCGGATTTATACGTTTTAATGATACATGTGATACAGATGGTGCTTAAAGACCGTAAACAGTTGTCTATGTATATCAGTTTTGATCTTTGTCTGCCAGGATGTGTTACTATGTTTAAATGATTTAAAGAATACGTTTGTAATCTAGGATGTTTACGCGACAACCTATTTAACAACCAGGGAAAACAAGGGAGTTGAACGTGAGTATCTTTGAGTTGTGTTTCCTTGCGTAGGTATTATTGTTTTTATATTGCAATAAATGATAGGAGTAGATGAATACAACTCCTACACTACGTTTCTCTACTTCTATTAATGTCTTAATGTTTACATATCTGATATTACTATGTTTAACTGTAACGTGTTTTTGTTTCAAGGATGGATCGTCAGCACTTCATCTTGCTGCAAATAGTGGGAATACAGAAATAGCCCCTCTACTTATTCATCGTGGCATAGCTATCAATTTACAGAACACTGTAAGTTGTTTACATGATGTTTATACAAATTAATAAATGCATCAACTGTTTTTATTAGTTACATACCAATCTCCCGGCAGAGGAAACTATTTGAATCTGCAGGACAAAAACAACCCGCATCTGCTCACATTACTTCTGTTTTGATTTTACATTTCAAGAAAAGTGTTATTTTGTTTAAAGATATCCCAACCTCGACCACTGTATTATGTGGAGGGACCAAACACTGTATTCCTTTGTTTCGAAATTTTCAAATTTTAACAAAGGTGATGCTTTGTTAATGAAACGATGAATCTACCGTGATGCATTTTTAATATTCCTGAATGTCATGTATATATCAAGTATGCTTGTTTTAATTCTTTCTACAACAATGTTAGTTTAGGAAGTGAAGAGCTAACTTTTATCTTTTAAGCAAAATGTATAAAATATTTACCAAACTCCGTCTATTACCAAATTGTAAAATCAAAAGCTAAAATACATCAAACAAATAGATAACAACTTCATATTTTTGACTTAGTAAATTTTCTGAAAGTACAAGATACTCGAGTTGATAGGTTTCAAAATTGAACAACGGACTTAATGATTTATTCATTTATTTTTCTGATAAACTCCAATGATTTGAGAGATCTAAATAGGCGTTTAAGATCATAAGTGATTTACTTGTTGAAGCTGACAAATCCCAAATATTTACACAAACAAACAATATGGTATGCTTTGTACGTTGTGAATTTTGTACTGTGCATTAAATGGCCATGACGCAGTATTAACGTAAGATAAAGACATAACCACAGAAACGCAACACCTTTTTTTATAGAAACATTAGTAAAATGAACAAATACTGATATGAAATGTCTTGCACAGCTTTGATTGTTACAAAGTTAATAATACAGATATATTACAATGTAAAATTGTCCAATCTAATCCCAATTGATATACAAATCATACAATAGGAAAATAACTTATTAAGTATCTTTCTGTATGATTTCGTCTCTCTGTGTTTTTTTTCGGTAATTCATGTATCGTCTTGAACAGCTGATTAAACATACCTCTCTTATAATTATGTGTTGGCTACTAAGTCAAACTAACACCTGGATAAATGTTTAATCATTGTACCAATAATCACTAAGCCCATACCAACAAGTTCGACTAGAAACAACTATAAATTGATTTATTATTTAAGCTCTAGAATGGACAACAACATAATTAAGTAGACATATCGTTATGGTTGTAATCATGTCATTGATGTCGTTACTGTGCCAAAGCCTGAAATCTTATTTTAAATAGACGTAGAATTGTTAAATAATGTTCTTATAAATATGTTTTATAATAAATGAATTCTTAATATGATGCTTTTGATGTTATAGTCTCTGATAATTCTATACAGAATGGCTCTCTTTTTATATCTATATATTTTTACATTTAATGTAATGTTGTATTACATATTATTGAGAGATGAGACTTGAATAGAATATTGAATTGAATTGAACTTTCAAATGTGAAAATAAGTGAATTTTGCTTTTGTTGAATTTCATTCCATCTAGAAATTTTATATGTAGCCACATAAAAAGCGCAGTCAGTAGCATTTATTTCTGCACCAGATGATAAAATTATATATTGATAATCTCATGACGAAACATAACAAACTTGGAAATCAATAGTGGCTACTTCAGTTTATTTATATCATCGCTTACATTTTTATGATTGTTTGCGATTCCATTTTAACATCGGAACGACAAACAATATTAAACAGTTCAGTTGAGATGTATTAATTGACAAGACAGTTACTTATTTAAATTCCTTTGATGTGCCTATGTTTCTTGAAAACATTATTGCTCTATATTTTGTTAGTTTTATGATAACATTACTATTATTCTCTCTCGCCAGGACGGTCATTCTGCACTTCACCATGCTGCATGGAATGGAAAAACACAATTCGCCCAAATACTAATCGACAATAGTATTGACCTTAATTTACAGGACACGGTAAACACAAATATTTGAATAGTAAAAACGGATTAAATATTCAAAGCTCTAACACAACTTACAAGCATCGGTTGGAAAGTATGAGAGTTGTGCATGATGTTTTCCTGAAATAAAAAAAAAAAAAAAAAAAAACTTGAAAAACAGAAATAGATTAAACAAACATAATCAACACTAAACGCCTGATTTGGCTTTAATAATTTATAAATTTTGACAAGTGAAAGAAAAATTATTACTTCGAGCACATACTGGATTTTTTTTACAAATTGATTAATTGAATCCATATGTGGACAATTTACACTGTTCGTACTATTGAAAAAAAGAAACCGGCTAAAATCAAAAGTGACCTTGCAAGTCATAACTACATGTACTCAATACCTTGACATTAAAATACATACATGAACATACAAATGTACACATTTTTAAAGCCATACAAAAGGTGTATCTAGATTATTTAGTTTCTATGATATTTTTTTGTTTCAGTTTACTTTTTGAGTAGAACCCTAGGCCTTAAAATGTACGTCATTGACCGTAACGTTATCGCAGAGAGAGAAAAAAATGTCATGTTTGTTCTTTTTATAGTTAACATGATGTTAAAGTTCAGACTGCATCATACAAGTGCGATCCGAGCGTCTGAAAATTAACCTTATATTTCATAGGAAAAAAGAATTTGTGGTGCTAATGAGACAACTTTTCATGGAAGTAACAATGTGTAAAAAGTACACCTGTATACATGCAGATAGTTTTACAGCCATGAACACATCGCATAACAATCTATAAAATGACTAGTGAAAACAATTCAAACAGGAAAACCATCGTCTAATCTATATATAAAACGAGAAACGTGAAACACTTATGACCCACGATAACTACTGGCTAAAGACGGGTGCACTCAAATGCAGCGCGTTTAAACGTTTTCATAGACACCAACTTTCACCCAAACCTGAATCAGTAGTGTAATATTTCAACACAGAAAGGCACACTATAAAATATCAATTGCCATGGCTTAACTCGACCAAAAGGAACTATTTACAAAAATCTATACTACCCGTCAATAAAGCGTTATCAAAATATTAAGTATTACAGTATTAACTCAAGACTCCACTGATATGATTTATTTGTTTTCATGTAACATGACTATTTTTATTATTGACACGTAGGAGGGATTCACTGCTCTTCACAATTGTGCATTGTTCAAAAAAGAAGACATCATGCAATTGCTTATTGGCGAAGACGTTGATCTAAATTTACAAACCAAGGTACGAAGTAAATACTATATTTAATAGATTAAAAGCTTTATTAGAATAAAATACCAGTTGTATTTCAATTTCTTATTAAATATTGTAGTTTTCAATACAACACAATGCTAGTTTCTGTATAATTTAATAATAATATATTATGTTGCAGAAAATAAAAGTATTCGCATATTTTCCCTTGATATCCTTGTCTTTTTAACAGTATGTACTGTTTATACATGTTTGCCACATGGAAATGTTTAAAACAGTCCCATTTGTTTTCCTTTAATTGGTTTGTAAAAAGATCAGGTCCGTCATTTTTCTATTTGAATATTATGACCTTTGTCATGTCGAACCCTCTTATTGCTTAATAAATGCAACAGTAGTACATTTGTATACCGTTGTTAAAAAGTCATAAATCGATTAAGAAAACTCAAGTCCTGGTTATAATTGTGGTATGGTTTTTCGCTGAAGGTTGAAAGCGTTCGGTGAATAATGGTTGATAACTTTTATTTCAAATCGTCTCTGGTGGAAATGTGTCCCAATGTCGTAAATGCAATTTCGTCCCCTTTCCCCATTACCAGAATTTGCTTTACCAAATTATACCTATTATTGAGTGAATTCCTCGATAAACATGAGTGCTACATGTAGAGAAAATTCTTCTTAACCTTCCGGAGCACCTCAGATAGTTCAAGTTTTTGGTGGGGTTCGTGTTGGACAGTCTATATGTTTTTATGATGTGTTTTTGTACTGTTGCTAGTCTATTGGTCTTTTTTTTTCTTTTTTTTTTTGATATTACGTTGTCATTTTATTTTCGTCTTATGAGTTTGAATTGAATGTCTCTTTAATATTTTTTGCCTCTTTTTCCAAATCATGCGATTATATGCACACAAAAATAGACCAACTTATGCGAAAGCTAACAGCAATGATAGCAATATATAGAGAATAATACATGGCAAAATCCGTATCATATGGCGTATCATCCCGAGACACAAATATCAGCCCAAGGGCCTTTAGGCCCGAGGGATGAAATTGGTCGAGGGTGATACGGCATGTGATACGGATTTTGCCATGTTTTATACGCTTTATCATATATTTCAACAGAAGAGTTATATTAAATGAACTGTTCACTGGGTTACCTTCAGTTCTACTTTTGTCTTGTGTTAAAAGCCTAAAAAGAACTGCTCAATTACTTATCCAAAGCACCTGGGTAACCTTACAATTTGCGTGCTGTTGTTTTAAAAATATTTTGTTTATTGTTGTATTTTTTTTGTGTGTTTTGTATTTTTTTACATTTGCATTTAGTGTGCCAAAAATTATGAAAACTTGACGTACGTGACGTCACATGTACATACCAAACAATGACGTCACATGTACATACCAAACAATGACGTCATTCAATAAATTGCGTCACGCCCGAATGACCGTACCTATTTTTTAAGCTTACATAATTAAAAACTGACTATGTAAAAAAAAAATGTAGGGGTGTGATAAAGGGTATGCGATAAAGGGTGCGCATCAAAGTTGCGCGATATGACTTAAACAGCAGGCTTTTTATCACATATTTAAAACTACTGTATTTACTACTAAACATATGATAAATTCTTTTATCATATGTTTAGTACAAAATACAGTAAATTTTTATATCTATTAAAGGTTCTTTTTCCCAGTCTGTTTAACTATCCTATATCGCACAACTAAGACCGTATCATATACACCGTATCGCATAGTTAAACCCGTGTCACCACATACCTGGCGTGACATCATATATCAAATGACGTAAAATTTTGTCATATGACATGTTTTTTCTAAATTTCTTAGCAAAACACGAAATGTAACCTGATCCTGAAAAATACTCGTAAGAGAAAATGGGTCACTAACTGAAAAGAATTTTTAGTTTTCGAAGTATTCACATATTTGGTACAGCAAAATTGTAACCCTGTCGAATATGTGGAAATCATTTTGTTATGACTATCATGAAAAGGGATATAAGGCAAATAAGGAAGTCATTATTTTCTTGTTTAGTTTATAGTATCGGACGATATAAAAAAAAAATAGATATCCTACGAATCTAATTCTATTAGAATTTTTGAAACAAGTAAATAGAATAAAGCATGGCAAAATCCGTATCGGCCCTCGGGACTGATAACATTTTATCGCGGTGATACATAATGCTATACGTATTTGCCATGCATTTTAAAAATACTCATTTAAAACATTGCACAACATATGATAAATATGAAGACAAAAATAATGACATCACTATTGGGTTAAAATATCCCGTTGATGTGTTCCGATTTTCTTTTAATCACTATAATACTTGTTTGACGGCACACGTATATATAATAATGTAATCGTGCATATTTGTTATCTTTATAACTGCATACCTTAAAAATTACTGTTCTGTTTTTAATAAAGACGGAAAGACTGCATTACACTTTGCTGCTCATAAAAATCTAATAGCATCAGTACAGAGTTTAATTGAACATGGGTGTGAAAAGAATATGCAAGATATCGTAAGTATTCACTAGATGAATTATTTGGGCTTTTTTCCTTGAGGAGGAACACCACCAATATATGACCTCTAAACTTATTATGCTAAATTCCTCAATATCAAACAGATAGGCCGTTTGTGCTAATTGCAAATGGAAAATTCGACATTTAATGACAAAACAACGACGTAAATAGTCTTATTTTGAGAATAAAATCGTCAAACCTGTTTTGGCATTTGATGGGCGTGTTGGGTCAGTCAAAATCAGATATACCGTCACAGGTGCTTCCGAGCAAAGAAACAGACAACGCATGGCCTACTTTTTTTTTATTTCATGCAATTTTTCATAATTCAAATTAATCCGTCAAAAGTATAATATATAAGTCACCAGTCCTCCAGCTTTATGAGAACTATCAAACTATTGTACATATTTTCTTTAGTAATATCTTCGATAAAGAATCGTTGCTAATACAGAAATATGTTGTTACAATAGGAATTGAATAAAGGCAAACAGTAAAGCCAAATTATCCAATGGAATCAGAGCTTTTGAACTAGTGATCATTTTTTTTTACTTTTTTTAAGTTAATGGAACAAGGCACATTGTTGCTCTCTTTAATATTTATAATGATTATACAGCAACCAGTTATGATATTATTGATGTTTGTGTAACGTATTTGTATTGGACTCGAAGCTTATTGGCTTTCGTGAGTAACCGGCATAAAGCCAAAATAATCTCTGCCTCGAAAAATACTCTCCTACATCGTTTAAATGTGTCTGTATAATAAATTTTACTTTAAAAAAATGCCTCGGTGATAAAAGAGGGGTGAAGGATACCACAGGGACAGTCAAACATATATATCGAAAATAAACGCCTTGGCTTAAAAAAAAATACAAACATACAAATAATAAGACACATCACACAACACAGAAAACTACAGACTTAGCAACTCAAACCCATCCAGAAAAATAGATCGTATCGAATAGGAGATATATATACTCCGTTTGCAAGCGCTGCTGATAAGGTTATAGTCAAAATTCTGTACTCATTTCAACTTGAGTGAAATCTCATTTGACAGTTATGGATTGAGGTGTAAACGCAATATTTCCTTTTCATTTATCAAATATAACTGACTTTATAAGAACGAATTGAACAATATTTTATAGCAAATCCTAAAGCCATATTACGAGTCTGATTTGAACTCTTTCTTTCGTTCTTCTCTTTTCGTCTTTACTTGTTTTGCTTAATGATATTTAGAAATGTTCCTAGAATTGGTTTCACAACGATGAAAAACTATAATTGTAGCTATGTTCATTTCCATTACAACTGACATTTTCAGTCTTGCCATAGCAAGATTGCCGTTTTGAAAATCATAATGATATCCATGAATGTAAAAAAAAAAGAATTAGATTCAGACACTTTATGAACTGTGTCAAAAATAGGTGTACAACAGTCATTGTTGTGTTTTAATCTTAATCACTATAAAAACTAACAAATATGTAACAAAGAAGCACAAATCGGCATAAAGACCTAGCATATTAGCAAACATCAAAAACAGGACACACAAATTTACTATAATGCAATATCACAATCATGGGAAGTATTTGTATAGAACCACGCTATGTATATATCAAAGAAACATAAAAAGGCATATAGACAAGGGCCATAGGCAAAAATTAAAGACAAAAATATAAAAAAAGTTTTACAGTAACACAATAAAAGGATTTATAAAAACAGAGCAACGTCATATATATCAAAGAAAGCAAAAGTCGTACAGAAAAAGCACAAAAGCAATAATAAAAGACAACCATACGAGAATTATCATAGAACAATAACACAATGAGGAGATGTAACAGTATTGAGCCACGTCGAATGGATATCAATAACAACAGACTAACCAGTAAACGTAATATACATAGAAAAAAATAAAATAATTCTTTAATACGTTATTATGATTAAAAACAACGTCAGTACGCAGAATCCATACTTCAAGACCATCGTGTATTATTTGTGAAGTTGATACGGAATATTTATCAACAATTTCTAGGTTCCTTCCGATGAACTTCTTAAGAAATAGACACTGGTGACGTTTTAAAAAGTCTTTGTAGGAGGTGCAAGCTCTTGAATACCTAAAAAGTTGGAAAATGTATATCCCATATGCAGTTTAAGTTGGTATATTGCTACTAAGGTGGGGAAAATTAATAATTTCAAAATTAAAATAAACTCGTTTGTAGAGGATTCTGATACTGAGATGACTGTGTATGTCAAAATAAGGCGGAAGAAGCCGTGTCTGTTGTTCTTTACTTTCTAGTAAAAGCCAATCAGAAAAGATCGGATTGCTAATGGTGAGAACATCATCAATATATCTGAAAGTTAAATTAAATAACCTGACTTCTTTGATCTTCTTGTTTGAAGGAACTCTAGATCTGATTCACATAAAACAAGACGAGGCGCACACAGTATTCTTTTATTTGTCTCTGAAAATTATTCGGTTTACTGTTTAGTCTATGTATTGCACTATCCATTTGTGTCTCGGTGCTGATACGTCTCTTTCTTCTTTTATTGTGCTATGGTATATATTTGTATTCTTTTCTTTCGTTTTTGATAATGTGCTTTGTCTATATGCCTTTTGTTAGTTGACATATTTGCTTATTATAGTGATTAAGATTTTAACCGAAAGGTTGACTGCTTTATCCCTGTTTTTGACATTTTTACTGATCATGTCTGATTGTTTTGTAGAGAAATTTTGCTAGCTATACAACCAGATTTAGTCCACCATTGTATGCCTGTACCAAGTTGATCGTTAATGTCCATTCGTTTGATGTGTTTGAGAATTTGATATTTCCGTTTTCTTACGAAATTTCCGTGCAGAATTTTCTTTGGAGTTCGGTATTTTTATCGTTAAATTTGTTTTCCATATTTGAGTTACAACATACTAAAACGTATTATCTTAATTGTATAAAGTCTAGAATAAACCATTTCTAAGGCATGGGCTCGACAATATATATCTCCCGTTATTTGAATAGTCTATACGCTATCTTAGTAAATATTGAGTTGGCATTCGAAACCTGCCGACTGTCATATAAGCGATATAAACATAAATACAAATATGGATATATAGCGAACTGGTGCAACTGGATTTTCTTTTGGGTCTATTTAATTTCATATTATAGGTTACAAATATATATGTTAATCATCGTTTTTACATGTATTGGAATGAAGGTTTCTGATTCAAATCAGTAAATCATTAAGTTTACCTTTGTTTCTCTTTTAATGTTGACATTATTTTCCCTTTAATAAATTTACACACATAATGCATGGTAATCCATCTCTAGCTAAGGGTTTTAGTTGAAGGTCACAGATTCAATGCGATCGAATTATTCACATGCAAGTGAACAATTCATCATCAATATTTCGTACCTTGGTTTGACAAAACTGAAACATACTGGTTGCTAAAAGCTAATTATAATTTCACGATTTCACTTTCGTTAATGATTGTAAAAAAAGAAATCATATTTTAAATTTTGAATATGTCCCCTCAAGGCTTGATTGGTCATACTCCTTTATCATTGCCATTTCAAAGTATGTTTTTTAAATATGAAGTCATTGTCATTGAAACTCAGCAACGAACAAGAAAGATTCTAACTGGTTCATAAAACACATAAAGCTGTTAGACATAGATTATCAAAAACAACTTTAACGAACATCTATATCACTAAAACACAAGAATGCATATGTGTTTAGTAGACATGGTAGTTCATAGAGTATCTACACGTCTCAATCTTCAAAATCGGTTATCTAAAAATACTACCATCGCTAACATTTTTAACAATAAAAATCGTGGTTACCCTTCTATCGATAAGTGTCATGCCAAAAAATGACTTACATGTCCCCGTCTTTCCACCAACAATACGGTAAGGTCCACGTTAAATGGTCGCACATTTTCCTTGAATTTTGAAACTTATATAACTTGAAAAACAAACAGTATTATTTATTTACTCACATTAAACAAACCGGGATGTGGTATTCAGTATGTAGGAGAAACTGGACGATATTTATCTAAACGCACTCAAGAACATCTGTATCGTTTAAAAAGACCAATAAATTCAAAAGTATCATTTACCAACACCTTAAGAAGCACAACCATCCTTTTAAATATTTAGCAGTTCAACCTTTAGAAGTAGTAAATGAGCAGCCTGGTGAATCTCGTTCAAAATTTGTACGATCACGGAAAATAATTGAATTAAATTGGATTAAAAAATTACAGACAGTCTACCCTCTCGGTCTTAATGATAATATCATGGGCATTGGTAATATATTTAGAACCTATTCCGTTAACATTTTGGATATAGTTTCTAAAACTGTTCGTAAAAACCGTTCTCACGGTCGTAGAACAAATCGCAATCAAAGAAAATTTCGGACCAATCATACCAATATTTCGGACCTATTTAGAAAAACAACGGCAGACATTATCTGTTAACAAAAAAAAAATTTGGAGGATTGCAACACAATTTCATATAGCAGTCCTAAGTATGAAATTGTTCAAATTATTATGGCATATTGTAATAATAGTATTCTAAACTATTTCCCAAAATTGATCGCCCTGAAGATCATAAAAAACATTTTATTAAAATAAAGTATGTCAATAAAGGTTTTGATTTTGTAAATATTGCCGGTATATTTAACGACTATTCTGTTAAAGAACAAATTCCTGGATATTTTGACAATACTGAGGTACCTCTTAATTGTTATATTTACAAGAAATCTACCCGGAAATTTGTGTTTAATTATAGTCAATTGTGTAAAGATGTTAATATCAGTAAAAATACACCTACTTCATGTAATTGTAGTACCACCGAATATGTTTTTGAACCCATTTCCCATGTTATAACAGGAGATCTTAACATCGTTCAAGACCGAGAGTTAAAATCATTCCTCAGTAAAGGACCTAAATATCGTCCCCCGTCAATTATTAATTGGAAAGAGTGTCGTAATATTATCCACGACTCACTCCAGACTTGCTGTATGAAATGGATAAAACGGGAAGAAGCTGACAAGAAATCTTTGGTCTCTTTTTTTAATTCAGTAATGAAGATAGTTGATATACGTATTCAACATTTTAAAAAAACATTTTACTATTAACAATAACAACATAAATCTATTTCTCGTATCAAACATAAACTAAAAGAACTAGCCAAGAAATTTGTTTTTGTCTTGGCCGATAAAGCTGCTGATAATATTATTATTGTTTGACGTAAATTTTACATTGAGGTTCTGAAAAAAAAATCACCAATTCACCAACATTCCAACTGAAATCATTTTCAGGAAACGACATCTGTAACAAACATAAACTTTTAGCTACCGCTTTACAATCAGAGCCAAATACAATGAAAGTCCCAACTATGTATTGGCTTCCGAAGCTACACAAAACACCTTATAAATATAGATTTATTTCGTCTTCAAGCCATTGTTCCACTACTTAATTGTCTATTCTACTGACCAGCACACTTAGTACAATTAAAACCTGATAATAAATTGTTTAAATAAGGCTTTCGAAAATGGTGGAATTAATTACTTTTGGAGTGTCAAGAACTCGTTGGAAGTACTTGATAAATTGCATGCTTATATTGGTGATTTTGAATCTGTTCAAAGTTTTGATTTTTCTACCCTGTATACCACATTGCCTCACATTCTCATTAAGAAAAATGCACACACCTAATTAAATGGGCATTTAAAAAGTCAGAATGTAATTATATATGTTCAAACTCTTTTAGGTCATTTTTTAGTAGCAATTAACAAAAAAACTATGTCAATTGGACATGCGTTGATACTATATATGCCGTTGAATTTTTACTAGATAACATTTTTGTTCGCTTTGGGGATTCCGTATATCGTCAGATTATCAGAATTCCAATGGGGACTAACTGTGCACCACTTATTGCGGACTTGTTTCTGTATTGCTATGAGTTACAATTTATGACAAAAATAAGCAAAGACCCATCGAAACAACATCTGATAAACAAATTTAATAATACTTTTAGATATTTGGATGATATTTTGGCTCTCAATAATGACGACTTCAGTATGTATATTAAAGAAATTTATCCTGTTGAACTTACTTTAAATAAAGCTAATACTAACAATGACCACTGCCCTTTCCTTTCCTCGATCTTGATATCACTAACGGAAAGCTGAATACTAAAATTTATGATAAAAGAGATGATTTTTCATTTCCTATCATCAATTATCCATTTTTAGATGGTGACGTTCCCTTGTCACCATCTTACGGTGTTTATATATATCAACTTGTACGATTCGCTCGTGTATGTAACAATGTTTTAGATTTTAACGAGAGAAATTTATGTATTACTGAAAAATTATTACACCAGGGTTTTTGATATCACAAACTAGTCAAAACATTTACTAAATTTCATCATCGGTATAAGGACATCATTCGTAAATATAGCTCAACATGCAGACTTCTTATACGTTCAGGTATTTCACATCCAATTTTTTTATGGAAATATTCTTTATAAAGCACAAAGGTGTCAGTATTCACCTCCAAAACTAACAAAACATTTTAAAAGACTTATTAAAAAGGGATATAGTTACGATACTGTTGTCAGGTCATTAAAGATTGCATATTTTGGCGTTAATATTTATTCACTTATAGGGTCTTTGCATCGGAACTAAACATATTTATTCAAAAACAGTTGTTGGCATGACACGGGTTATGTTCTTCTCATGTATGTTATGATGGTATGATACTAAAACCCTAACGGGAAGGATTGTGCCTGATGTTCATATGATGAAATCATAATCTTTCATTCAGTTTAATTGAAGTCTGGAGCTGGCATGTCAGTTAACTGCTAGTAGTCTGTTGTTATTTATGTATTATTGTCATTTTGTTTTTTTCTTTGGTTACATCTTCTGACATCAGACTCGGACTTCTCTTGAACTGAATTTTAATGTGCGTATTGTTATGCGACTTTTCTACATTGGCTAGAGGTATAAGAGGAGGGTTGAGATCTCACAAACATGTTTAACCCCGCCGCAGTTTTGCGCCTGTCCCAAGTCAGGAGCCTCTGGCCTTTGTTAGTCTTATATTATTTTAATTTTAGTTTCTTGTGTACAATTTGGAAATTAGTATGGCGTTCATTGTCACTGAACTAGTATATATTTGTTAAGGGGCCAGCTGAAGGACGCCTACGGGTGCGGGAATTTCTCGCTACATTGAAGACCTGTTGGTGACCTTCCTCTGTTGTTTTTTTTCTATGGTCGGGTTGTTGTCTCTTTGGCACATCCCCCCATTTCCATTCTCAATTTTATGGTAGAAAAAGACATAATACTATTGTTGAAATCTCACCTTCGATACTCATTATGTAAACAGATGCATATAGCAATTATCTATTAGTGTAGCTCTTTCAAATGTATACTAGTATCTGCAAATGTTGGGCCACAGCATTGACTTTTGAATAATATTAATGTTAAAATGGTTGAATTGGGATGCAAATGTCGACATAATGTTGGAAACATTAGGCAATGGAGTTAAACAAAATATATTGTACAGTATTACAATTCTGTCACCTTTATCATGTTCATTTAGAAGTTGTCGGACCCTGCATTTCCTTTTTCCAGACTCAGTACATGCTGTTCAGCCCCAGTTTATGTGACAAAGACTTGAAAGATATGTATTTATGAATTCTTAAACATTACATGTCAAACGAAACGGAAATGATGATGTCATGTAATTATATATTATAACAGGATATATAAATGTTAAAGGGCGTTGGATAAATCCTGTTCAATATTATTATTGTTATTGTTTGAAAACAAACATACCATTTCTACTTAAAATACTAACATAATACTCCTGGGCCCAGTTGTTCAAAAGTGTCGTTAAATTTAACGATGATTAAGCCTAACGAGTCGTTAAATCTTAACGCAGTCGCTAACTAATCAATGCGTTAAATATTGTTGTTCAAAAAATGTTAACGACAATGTTAGTTAACGCAGTGTTAAAATTTAACGATGTGATTAAAAAAATAAAATTCCCACAATTCTTTGTAAAATTAAACTTCCTGTATTAATCAACATGGCTGCAAATGTGTCTGTAAAAACTTCAAGAGACAGAAAACTAAATTTCACAGCAGTTGAGAGCAATTTAATAAGTGAGCTGGCTACAACACATCTAGAATTACTCCAGGGGAAGCATTCCCCAGAGGTTACCAATGCCAAAAAACAGGAAATGTGGAAGGAAATTACATCCAAGGTGAATGCATTGGGGGTGTGTCTCAGGACAGAGACAGAGGTTCGAAACCGCTGGAGAAACCTGACCCGTGGGGCCAAGCAAAAGTTTACAACAGTACAGAAGGAAAGAGCACAAACTGGTGGTGGTCCTCCTCCCACCCAGCCTTCCCAAGCAGAGGAGAACATTATTAATTGCATGAAAGACACTGCCTCTTTCCGTGGGGTTCCCGGTGGTCAGGAAACTCTAATTGAGGGACCAGAAGGTAATATATGTTTAAAATGTTTTCAAATTACTGTAATAATGCTTTTAAAACAGTCTTTTCATTCCGAAATTTACAAGACACATTTTAATCAAAAGGCTATTTATCGTCTGCAATGTTTACAAATACAGGGGGAATCCCAAATTGTGACCCTGACCTTCGAAATAAAAATAGATGCATTTTTATCGTTACAATATTGAGTTGTAGACAGTCTTGTGTGCTTTCTTGAATCATTCCTATAAGCTAAATGCTCTGCAGTTTGTGTCAAAATCTCACCTTATGTAGCTTATTTGTTTACAATTCATGATTCTATCTGCAACTTGGCTGTCCTTGGCGCCGAACACAAGCCGCTTATGTCATCGCAAAATATTTATAGGGGTGTTTAAGGGTAAATTTTGTACGACGTTTTTTTTTGTATTTGATATGCATCAATTTGTGAGTTCTCTAATATGACATTCAATCGTGAATTTTGCTTTTATGCATTAAATTATTTCTTGCTCATCATGAAATGCGTTTCTTTAAACATTTTCCGGTTAAGATAACCCATCTCCTTTTATCCCCCTTATTCCTGTTAATTTCGGTATCGGGATCGTTCGCCCTAATAATATGTTCGCCCCGTGTCTGTTCGCTCATCGAGTCCGTTCGCCCTACTTTGGAAAAATAAATATAATCAGAGCATTTAAGTGCCTATTTTTAAGTTTACTACTTTTTGCATAAAAACAGTTTCTCAAATGAAGTAAATATGTAATATTTCCTTCAGGTAGGCCCTCCTCCTTAGTAAAAAAAGCAAAAGAGATGAAGGGTCAAATTGAAGAATATCTTCAGAATTACCAGCCATTAAAATCATTGCCAAAAGTTGGAGATAGCCTGTTGAATGATTATGTTGACAAAACTAAAGGCATCTCTGAGGAAGAGAGAGATGAATTAACTTCATATCTCAGCTTGAAACACAAAGACATTTTCAATTTATCAGTCAGTTCTGACATTCCATCTATGATGCACAACACTATATCCTTCATAATCCATCATTCAGGACACAAAGGTACAACTATTGTGAGAGAAAAAAAAGTCTTTTCTTAAAATTATGTCACCCCTAAACACCTACATATCTTACCATGATAAAATATTCATATTTTGTCCTCGTCTACCGAATTCTCCTTTTTGAATGCCCATATACGGTTTATAGATACTAGATATAGGGCATAGATTGGTTTTTTTTTCAGAATGCAAAATAATGGGGAAAAAAATAAAGACAAAAATTGACAAAAATTGTGTAAATATCAAGAACAAGAAAATGACCTAGACAATTCATAAATAAAAAAAAACATCCAGACCATCAAGGTTTTATTTTACGATCACGGTGATACTGATACAAATATCTTTGATTTAAACACTGTGTACTTGTTGAAACTATCTTAGATAAAAAGTTGGCTTTTGCTTACAATAAAATACAATTTTAATAGTTGAAAAAATAGTGGGAATTAAAAAAAATAAGAGTGAACAAATAAAATTGAATAAATGATTTTAAGACTTATGTAGTTTGTTCTAATGAGTACATATAACTATTTCAGACCAATTACAAAACACATCACAGTCCAGTGTGGATGTGCAATCCAGTACAGTGAATGAGGAGATGGAGGAAGTATGGAGAAATCGCCTGGACTTTCATTTTAATGCCATCAGTGATGCCTCAATTCCTGCAGCAGCCCCAGTGACAGTTGTTCACGAGATGGTACAGAACAGGACTGACCTGACTGTTAGGTATACTGTAAACTCTAAGTAATGAAAATGAGAATGGAAATGGGGAATGTGTCAAAGAGACATCAACCCGACCATAGAAAAAAAACAACAACAGAAGGTCACCAACATGTCTTCAATGTAGCCAGAAATTCCCACACCCGGAGGCGTTATTCAGTTGGCCCATAAACAATATATACTAGTTCAGTGATAATGAACACCATACTAATTTCCAAAAATTAATATATAGTGGCATTTAAGTCAATATGGTTTTTGTCTATTCTTCATCTATTTGCCATTTTTATATTATCTTATTTGTACCAGCATTAATCCTTTATAGCATATAATGTTTAAGAATAATATGTGTATATCCTAAAATGTTCAGTCTCCCAGGAAAATACATGTTAAACTGACCTCATTGTTGCAGAGGCGGATTTAGGGGGGGGGGGGCCTTTTGGGAAAAAAATTGGTTGCTTATATAGGGAATCACTGAAGCGTGACTGAAGTGGGCCCCCTCTTAGGTCAGTCAGTGGGCCCCCACTTATGAAAATTCCTGGATCCGCCACTGTGTTGGTACTATAGATCATCTATTTATGAAGAACTGTTGTTATATCTCGCCCAATCGTACATAAAACATATTCACAATAACCACAAGGCACTCCAACATAAAAGGAAAAGTGGTCCTTGACATAAAGCATCAATCGTTTCAATTTTTAAGGCAGCAACCATTTGATTTTCGGGGGGGGGGGGGCTATGTTTTTTTTTCTGTACAAACTTTTTTTCGCCTTCGGCGAAGAACAATCTATTTTTTTAGCGACAAACCGAAAACAAGTTTTTTCTTTCAATTTTAGCATTACATATATTGGCAGCTGAGGGTGAAACAAACAATTTCTCAGGGTCCAAAACAAATTATTTCTTTCACCAAAAACTTAAATTATAGTAAGTGGTAGTTATGTTCCCAGATTGAGTTTCGTTTCATTACAAAGTTATAAGTTGAATCATATTATTACAACAACGTAAGCAAGTTAATGAAGCCTGAACAGATCTGGGGTGGGGGAGATGGGGGTGGGGTGGGTGGGGGTATTTCCTTCCTATCTAAAGCGGTAGGAGTGTATCGCAAATCAGGGTTGCTTTTTCATGCACTGCTGGTTACACAGGGTCCCTTTTTATGTCCTGCTTGTTAGAAAAGTGTCGCTTTTTAGAGCCCTGCTGGTGAATACTATTTTATGTTTCATCTCCTTGTTTTTTAGATCTGATGAACAGGAGCCACCACAAAAGAAACCCAAGAAGAAGACAGCTGATGATGTATACAGTCTGCAGTGTCAAGTTTTGGAGAGAAAACTGATTAAAACCAACCTCCAAATTCAGTTATATGAAAGACTTCACAGCAAGCTTGATGACAATCTTACTACAGGGTTGCTGTCTTTCTTGGAGCAGTAGAATATAAAGATTCTATTTCTAATGTTAACCTGTTGTTCTCTTTTTGTTTTGTTTATCTTAAATATATATTATATATATAAATATGTTGACTCTTTGTCTCGTTGATTTTTTATTTTCCACTGGTAACACAATTATAAACAGTAGTGCCCACACTAATAGGATCAAGTGCTTTCTGAGGCTAATTAACATTCAATTTATGCAGAAAGTCTTAAAGATACAATTATAACTACAAATATCACAAAAACTGAATAAATGACTATACGGTATATGTTTTATTCCTAGGTGAGGTCAGGTGAACCATGTTTTAGTGGCCTTCAGCTGTTATCTGCTCTATTGTCGGGTTGTTGTCTCTTTGACATATTTCCCCTTTTTAATTCTCAATTTTACTTATTGATATGAAACCTAGCAATAATTCAATAGACCAAATACTGTCTTACCTATAAATAATGATTGAGAATTTCACATGACAGACAGAAAAACTTAACTGCCATCGCTGAACCATGAAATAGAGGTCGATGACAAAAGTCATAAGACAGATTGAAACTTCGTAACCTAAAGTGTCTGTACATACAATTTATGTGGGAAGCATAACTTCTACCTCTAGAAAAATAAAGAGTAACAAAATAATGTGGAAAGGTAATTAAGAATTTAATGTGTGAATTTAATTGGTGAAGTACATCTGAGTGATGTGATCCCTAATTCTCCTTCCATCATTGGCTCCATTGTACACTGCGTCTACATTAGGCATCTCCTCTTCTTGATCTTCTGGCAGTTCAGGCTCATTCATCCACAAAGCTATATTGTGCAGAATGGCACAAGCCATGATAATACTACATGCCTTTTCAGGTTTCATACGAATCTATAAAATAAAAGTAAAAAAAAAATATTAAAATTTATTAAAAAAAATATGAACTTATGACATTAGGCAGCAACCATTTGATTTTCTGGGGGGGCTATGGATTTTTTTGAAAAAAAAAGTTTGTTTCTAGTTTTTGGAAGAAAGAAAAAATTTGTTTTTGATTCTGAGAAGAAGAAAAAATTGTTTGTTTCACCCTCAGCTGCCACTATATGTAATGCTAAAATTGAAAGAAAAAAATTGTTTTTCGCCGCAGGCGGAAAAAAAAATTTGTCCAGAAAAAAAAAACCCATAGCCCCCCCCCCCCCCCCCCAGAGAATCTAATGGTTGCTGCCTTAGCAGTCTTATTGACACTCTTCCAAAATCTTTATAAAGCGTTTTGTTCCATGGTTGTCGAGTGTAGGTGTTATTCATAGGTGGTTTTTTTTTTTTTCTTTTTTATTATTTTCTATAGAATAGACTGTTGGTTTCTTTTTGACATGATTTACACTAGTCATTTTGGGCCCTTAACAGCTCGCTGTTCACTGTTATGCAAGGCTCCGCAGTGGCGGATCCAGAACTTTTCCTAAGACGGGGCCCGCTGACTGACCTAAGGGGGGGCCCCGCTCCAGTCATGCTTCAATGATTCCCTATATAATCAACCAAATTTTTCCCACGAAAGAGGGGAGCCGGGCCCCTCAGCCCCCCCCCCCCCTGGATCCGCCTATGCTCCGTCTTGAAAGACGTATAATTAACCTATAATTCTTAACTTTTTATACAGTTGCAGATCCAAAAATTTTCACAAGTGAGGGTCCACTTACTGCCTAAGAGGGGTCCCGCTTCGGTCATGCTTCAGATGCATTTTTTTTTTTTAAATTTCAGTTCTTAGTTTTTAGACACTATATAATGAATCAAATTATTCTCTATTTAGAATTAAACATGTCAAGTCATGAAGGGAATCTGCTTTATTTTAGTAAAAAAAACCACAACATTACCACCTCTCCTCCTCCCCCCTCCTTAAATACTTGTTCCCTAACTTTTTTTTTTTTTTTCATTTAGATTAATACCTCTGAATGAAGTACATGAAAACGCCTTTTCCATCTCCCAAATGTCCTTTCTATAACACATCTAGTTCTAGCATGATGCCTGTTAAACCTTGTCTGGTCTTCATTTGCAGGACGGGCGTAAGGCGTCATGATGAATGGGCGGCATGGATATCCACTATCCCCAAGTAAGATGCCACTTTCCCAATTCGGTGTCCTTTCCATGTGTGTACATACCTAAACAATGAAATTGGTATATGTAAAACACAATCATGTTTCCACTGGACAAAATGTTATGTAAATTAAGGGATGCTAGAAATTTTTTTTTTAAAGAAGAGTCCCAATATAAAAACAAAGAAGATGTGGTATGAATGCCAATGAGACAACTCTCCACAAGAGACCAAAATCACACAGAGATTAACAACTACAGGTCACTGCACAGCCTTCAACAGTGATAAAAGCCTATACACAATATTCTATGCATTGCATATATGTTATCTATTTAAGATACAAGGGCAATAACTAAATAAAACAATCTAAAACAATTTATAAGTCTCTTAATTTAAGGATTCAGATAATGAAATGTCATAACCAATATAATTAATTGTTCTAAAAGGCAGAACTCTTTTAAAAATTAATTACTCAGTGCTGATTTTGAAACGCATCAAAAGCATTGATTATAAAACGTACAGTATAAACTTCATAAAATCTGGCAAGATTTGTACACATAATTAAGGGCTCTTATGGGGCAATATTCCATATTTAATCATTTCTTTCAAAAGGCATAAATATATGAAAAATAATTCATCAGCACCAATTTTTTAACTCGTTCAAGACACATCCATTTTTTTTCAAAGATTATACATAAATTAGTCAATGATAACAATAAAAAATGAATGGAAGAAAGATTTGACTTAATTAACATATTACCTGTGAAGTTCTGAAGATGTGTGCATCGTGTGCATTTCCTGGCCATGATGAGTTGATATTTGTAAATTTTCCTGTAATTGAAAATAGTGAATTCATTATAGAGCACATGAAATTCTCAACTAGAAAATTAAGTTAAACAAAAAAAATAAGGACATGTTTTCCTTCCATTGAATTCAAATTCAAATATCTTTATTCCTAAGAAAGAGCATATATAAATCAACACAAATTATAAAGTTTATACAATATCCCAACAAACAACACATGCAATCTGACTTACAAACTGATTGTTACTAATTAGATATGATTTAGAACAATTTATGAAAAATAAGTACATGATAGGAGGGAGCCAGTACAAAGAGGAATAACTCTATCTATTTATCTTAACTTTGAATTGTCATGGATCAAAAACACATCTGCAACTTAGTTTAAGAGACAGTCCCACTTAATATGCTATAGAATTTCAAAATCCATTGAATACGTGGAAACTATTATCCATATACCAGCACTCGTATGTATGCATATATCTTGTATTTTGAATGGTTCAGGTATGCAATGGTTCAAATTAGGTACGAGCTGTCAAGGTACGAGTTTTGCAAGGCACTAGTTGACTTGCTTCCCTTTAATTTTTGTTTTTGCTATAAGGGACATTACACTTTGTAAACGTAAACATACCATCTGCATCACACACAGCCTGCACATTGATGCTGTGGTACCCTTTTCTGTTAACATAGGATGCTTCATCTGTGGTAGGTGCCTGGATTCGGATGTGTGTTCCATCAATGGCTCCAATAACATTGGGGAACCCTCCAATTCTGTAATTCCCAGCCTTTATTTTGTTTTTTTCTGCGTCCCTTCTTGGCCATTTAACGAACTCATTCTGCCTCTTACATAATGCGGCCGTAGTGTCCTGTACTACTCTTGATACTGTGCCTTTGTCCAACCCTTTAAAAGGAGATTTTTATTAAAACCATGATGACTTAAGAAGAAATTGGCAACAAAGATATCGACGGTAAAAACAAATAACTGAATGAATACAAATATAATAATAAAATCAATTAAATTCTTACCAAGTGTGTCTCCAACAACTTGCAGAAAACTTCCACTGGCCAAAAATCTTAGGGTAACCATGACTTGCTGTTCCACAGTGAGTGCATGGTTTCTGCGTGTCCCTCTCTGTAAATCATCCCTTACAAGGTCTGAGATCACCATAATGCTGTGTCTGCTGAATCTGTATCTGGCCCTCAACTCCTCATCACTGAAATCCAACGAAAAGCCGTCCCTGTTTCGAAAATGTCTCGGTCTTCTTTGTGGTGGAACATTGTACAATGCTAAGCCAGCCATGATTAACGCAGTCGTTAGCATTTAATCATGGGTAAACAAATGATTAAAGTTAGCGAGGTTTTAACACAAAAGTTAACGATAATATTTTTGAACAACACTTAACATTATCGTTAAATTATAACGACATGTTAACGACACTTTAACGATATCGTTAGCCTAACGACACTTTTGAACAACTGGGCCCTGGTAATTAGATTTGAAGATTCATACGCATAAATTCATCATATCATGAAACATGCTAAAATCCAATAAATAAAATCAATATAAAGACAGCAACTGCTTAAATTAACATATGCATAAGAGTTAAAAAAAATATTAAACTGCACGTGCATTTTTTTCCCTTCAGAATGGCAATACAGCTCTACATATAGTTGCCAGAAATAACAATGCGCAGATGGTCTCATACATGCTGAACAGAAACTGTGATCCAAACATATTGAATTTTGAGGTAAGGACCAGAAAAAGCGAATCTTATTCCTCATTATAACAAATCCAATCTTGGTGTCAATTCAAATATGTTTTGTTACTTTAACTGTAACCTACACAAGACCCATTCTTCATCCTCAAAAAACTGTTGTATAAAGAAATTTAAAAAAAAATCAATAGCAATTGCTTCCTTTTTCAAATTCTAGATTTTCAATTGAAAGTAGAAAATAGAAAAACTTTCAAACTTTTAAAATTAAATTAGACAAGCAGCCCATATATGCAAATATTCTAAAAGTGAATTGCCAAAAAAAATGTTGATGAAACTACACAAATGTGAACTAAAATTTGTCGAAAAATGTTCTAACCTTATGACAAAATATATGACATGCATTTATTTAATGAATGGCTATTATCTATTTTGAATTTATTGAACCATAAAACTAATTTTTGACTCTTCACATTGAATAATCCGCGAAGCGGATTATGTAAAATATGAAGAGTCAAAAATTAGTTTTATGGTTCAATAAAATCAAAATAAATTATTGCCATTCATTATAAATAAATTTCTATCAAAAATAAGGCTCAAAGAACTTTTTATATTATTTATATTAACAATAACAACGTACACACATGTTGGCGTATGAATACACAACGTCAGAGTGGGCGTGTCACCATCAAAATTGACAACATTGAAAATAAAACTAATAATTTTAACCAATCAGAAGACAGTGAAAACACCAAATTTATTTATTGATTAACCAAAGCACTTAACATTTCTGAACAACTACATTTCAATGATAGACTCTGAGTATGAAACCGGCAGATATGTTCGGAAAAAGAGTAGACACAATTGTTATAAATGATAGGTAGTCGGTATACATTTTTGTACATTCTGGAAAATCCACATAAGAGGAAAAGGAACGGCAGTTTGTCATCAATAGATTGCTAATAAATATTAATCTTGTGAACATAGTAACCTTTTTATCAAGCTTGTTGATTAGGTAGAATGTACATCTTAGGTTTAGAAGGCTTCAACATTAAAAAAAATGACAACTTGAGCAATATATTAGGTGTTTGCACTAAAAACAATCACATATGACTTACAGAGGTTTTTGTGACTGATGGGCGTACGATATAGTTACAGGAATGGTTATAGCGTTACTCATGTTGCAAACGTAAATAGATTATTTTCGCGACGCAAAACTGTGACTATCAGGAAATGATGCATATTTATGTATTTCGCAAAACAAAAACCGTTTGTTTCGTCAAATCCTTAAACTTTGTTAAAAAAAAATAATTCCAAAGAATTGTGATATATTTAAGAGCATATTTATGAAAAGAATAATATTTTTTTCAAAAATCCGCTTGTGTTTATATGTTGAAAATGAAAATGTTGGATGTGTCTATTCAAAGGAGTAAATGTTTACAACTTCGAATCCTTTTTCTATGAAAGTAGCATTTGCCAGTCAGTTTTTTATTACATATTTGAATTGCGTAGGTGAAAAAAACTTTGTATGCACATGTTCGTAAACTTTATCGTGAAAACAGTCTTGATAAGACTATTTAACATCGTATTTTTCTATTTTTTTTTTTTAAACTGTTTTAAACGATTTATTAATATCTAACACGTTTCACAGAAACTGACCCATCATTCTATAAGTTGATTTCGTACGAAGAAAGGCAACAGTGGTATACCGCTGTTCGAAAGTCAGAAGTCGATTCAGAGAAAACAAATCCGGGTTACAGACTAAAACCGACGGTAACACAATAAATAGAAGAGGAAAACAACGAAACAAAAGAAAAACTTAAGAACAACGAAAAACAAACGAGAATTCAACACACACAGAAACGAACTATAAGATAACAATTGCCATTTTCCAGACTTGATACAGGATATTTTAAGAAACACAATGGTTTGTTGAACCTAGTGTTTTGGCTAGTCAAACCTTCCGCTGTCATGGCAATGTTAGATATAACACTAAAATGACAACATCACATGACAGGACTACTAATTCAAAAAAAACCATTCAGGATAGAGAAATACACAAATTAGCAATACAATAGAACATTACGACATGCTAATATTTATTTAAGGTACTAGGCTTGTAATTTAATATGCAAGACGCGTGTTTCGTCTTATATAGGCTTGATCTTTCATGTCATCTTTATCAAGCATACTTTTGTTAATAACATTGTGTTCATGGATAATGTATACTCGTCATTAGTATAGTTTTCTGTCTGTTATTGAAGGAATTATTGTAGGACAAAAAAAGCAAATATTTAAGTATTGTTATATTTTTGAATGCATAACATTTGTTTGTGATTTAGGGGAAGAAGCCGATGGAAGTGACAGATTATGGACCAAATAAAAAGTTATTTAAGGTAACAACTGGTTTCGTTTTGTTCTGTGTAGTAGTAACGATTGACAAAAGTGGTTTTTTTTTTTGGTTTTTTTTTTACTTTCTCAAGTTTTTAACAAGTAAGATAATAGAAAACTCACAGGAATTATGTTTTTGAATGACAGAGTATGTGAGATCTTATCATCAATATTTTGCGTCTATTAAATTTAAATTAAGGTTTATAAATACCTTATGTATCATAGTTTTGGGTTGCAGGATTTTGAAAAGACACTTTTACCGGGTGAGTATTTTTTATCTAGCATTGGCACTTTAGGCCAACTCAGAGTACCTACTAATTTTGTAAGAAACCAGAGTGAACTAATGAATCGAAAATGAACTGACAACACCATGGCTAAAAAGGAAAAAGACCAACAAACAATAATATAACAAAAAAAGACAGCAGAAAAATAAACACTAAGCAATTCGCATCCTCCTCCCAAAAAAGATCAAATTCTTGAACAGAGGACTGGATTGTAGTAACAACATTAGGAACATACCCGCCAATATCTGCCAAACGTATATTTAACAACTCACGTAAGCGTCCGCAAAATTTACCCAACTGCTCCATTTGGAATTCTTGGTTTGAGCAGCAACTCATTCTGAAGGAAATAATGATATGAATTACAAGCCCGTGAATATCGTGTTTATAGGAAGATACATACTCCGTATGCCGGCATTACGGGAATGTTGGTAAATATAAATGAAATTTCATATTTGGGAAGCTTAATTTATCTCTTTTGTCGTGACATTTTGTTTTCAAATTACCCTCATTGTCCAATTTTGGATGTAAGTCCAGATACGAGGCAGATTTAACTGTTGTATATTTATCACAAGTTCCAAAGGGACATAAAGAATAGAACTAATTATCCAGGATTTTCTCTTTAGTAAGTGTCGTGGGGAATATATTGTTTTTTCAAGTTAATTGTCAATTGAAGGTTGTATATTTCACTGGTCTGATTTTCTATTTCTCAATTCTATTTCCCTTTCAAACCACATATAGTCAAAATGTCTCCTCAAACTTGAACTGTATCAAATGTGAAGCTTTCGTTATATTATTCGGAATGTAGGTCTTCCAGTCGAGGTTAAGAAATTCGATAAGAGATCAGCGCAAGTGTTTGCTAGTCTATTGGAACAAGAAAATTATCTGCACTATGAGTCAAGAGTCATGTTAGTTGGTGAACATGGTACAGGCAAGACAACAATAGCGAGATATCTTGTTGGAAAAAGTCCAACTCAACCTAAGATGATATCGACCGATGGGATAGAATTAACCAATGGTCTTTCATATATCGACCGTGAAAATAGGACCTGGCTTGTTGGAGAGCAAGGTAGGTATTAAACCTACACAACTAAAAGAAATATAAGTTATGATACATTGTATCAACCAAGATTCACAAAATGACATTACATCTATGAAAAAGATAAATACTGTCGACTTGTCCATCATAGCGCTGTCCATTAAAGCATCATAGTTCCTATTTTGGTGTATCTCTATTATGTGAAAGGTAATATCTTCAAAAGTATGTCCTTAAATGGTGTCTTGTAATTCGGCAGTATTTATCTTACAAAATATAAAATTACCGATGATTACTAAGTCTAATGTCGAATTAAGTTCTGGTTCGCGAACATATTGCAGCTTGCAAGTTCCAAATATATATAAATGTGTATAGATTATCGGGTTTTTACACATTGATATCGTTAAATATCAGCTGCGAGCCAAAATTTGAACCTGTGTCGATTGGCTGATATTTTACGATATCTATACAAAGAGAACCCGATTATGTGTTAATCGTTCTATTACTGATCTTTTACCTCTTCATATGACAGTTTTAAGCTTCATGAAATCAAGCTTGATAACGTCTCCTCTCGCATTGTGACGTCGCTGATAACTTCTATTCTCACAATGTGGCGTCGCTGATAATGCCTGGTCCCGTTTTAAAGTTTTGATACGATAATAACGGAGCGACAGAACAGGGTGATTTAGGCGATGGGCAGGACGATAAATAGTATTATGTAGGATGTTACAACGCAATGAAACACATAATTTATCAAGCGTTTATGGTGTTTATATTTGTAAATTGAACAAGATTGACTTTACCAAGCATACATGTAACTTTACAGTGTTTACAGAATACCAATTCTTATTTACAGATTCCAAAATCAAAAGCTGAAAAAGTAGAAAGTTAAAATTTACTCAAGAAATGCTTTTTTTAAATAAGAAAGTTTGGAATGTTCCTTAACATAATTTAAAAAAAAAATTTGATTAGAAAAAAAAATTTTTTGCAAAGTAGTTTTGAATTAAAAGTATGATGTATATATAGTAAATGAGAGGAGGAACTAAATCAAATCAAATCGAAAGAATGTATCAATATTTTGCCAATCCTCAGTTTAAAATTTGTTTCCCCTCAAAAATATATTTTAAAGTATGTTGTGTAGTATTTGTAGATTTTGTTCATGCACACATACATATTGCAATTATGTTTTTTTTTCACATACTTATGAAGTAGATTTGAGAAGATGTGGTATGAATGCCAATGAGACAATTACCCATCCGAGTCACAATTTTTTAAAAGTATAGGTCAAAGCCTTCAAACAGAAGCCATGGCTCACACCGAACAATACGCTATAAAAGGCTCCAAACAATGAACAGTGTAAAACCATTACACCTGGAAAATCAACGGTCTACTCTACATGTATATAAACATCGAGAAACGTGAAACATTTATGAAACACACCAACAATCTTGAACCAATAAACAACAGGTTCCTGACTTAGGGCAGGTGCAAAAAAATGCAGAGGAATACACTTTTTAACAGGCGCAATCACTCACCGTAACCTAAACAGCAGTCCAACATTACAACATTGAAAGAAACACTATAAAACATCAATTTGAATGGGTAGATACTAAGTTACTAAAATTAAAGAATTTAGAGTTATAATGCGGTATATTCGAATGAAACCATATTCTAGTTCATGTTGTAATCAGTTATATAACCGGATAATATGAGCAAACATACCTTTTTTATTAATTGTTTGGTAAACATTTTCGCATATGAAACTTGAATCAGAAACCATAGGCAGTTGAAAATAGTTTGAACAATTCTCTTATTTTAGATTTTTCTCTGGAAGAAATTGCCACTAGTAGATCCCTTTTAAATACAGTCAGAATTCGGAAAAGTGACCCAAATTATGCTTGTTTGAAGTCAGGTACCAGCGCTGACATGCATACACAAGGTTCCATCGATGAACAGCATACACAAGGTTTCATCGATGAACAGCATACACAAGGTTCCATCGATGAACAGCATACACAATGTTCCATCGATGAACAACATACACAAGGTTCCATCGATGAACAGCATACACAAGGTTCCACTGATAACATGCATACACAAGGTTCCACTGATCACACGCATACACCAGGTTCCACTGATGAAATGCTTACACCAGGTTCCACCGTTGACATGCATACACAATCTATCACACAACCTGGATTCATCAGCAGGCTAAAACACTTTTTCGGAGTTACCAAAAAAGAAGAAGAAGTCAAAGTCACTATCACAAAAGAAAAATTCTTTCAAATGGTTTCTAAAGTGGGGAAAAAGATGTTACACAATAAAAAGATAGCACCTGTAGTTATATGGGATTTTGGAGGACAGGATGTTTTCTATTCCACTCATCAGACGTTTTTAACGTACAGAGCTCTTTACATGATTGTGTTGGATGGAAGTAGAAAACTAGATGACCCCTGTCCGTATGAAAAATATCTCCCAGGGAAGAGTGGAGATAAAACAGCAAGAGGTATTAATAAACTTTTACTAATTTTCTAATCGAGATTTGATAAATATTCGTCATGAATACAACCTATAATTTTTAAATAATTCACAGTGACACTTTTTAATGCATGAGTTAGTCAGATATTTATCAATGAGAATTGAGATATTCCTACAGAGTTAGTCTTTTGATTTTTAAACAGATGTTGTTGTTTTTTCTAACAGATTATCTGCTATTCTGGATCAACACAATTGTAACATACTGCAAAGGAAGCGTTGACAACTTTCCAAAAATTATGATTGTTCTAACGCATAGAGACAAAGTTCAGTTTGTAAGTTTACACAAATTAGATAAGCATTTGCTTTAAGTATAATAAAAACAGTTTTGATTTCGAACAGAATGAAAGTGTGGTAAACAACTAAATGGTGCATTGCAAAATAGAGGAATGTATATATGCTGGCAGTCAGCAGGGTTTAAAAAAAATCAGTTGTTTCACCTGTTAGTCAAATGAGTTTTGTTAATATATACTTTTCACTCTTTTGGTCTTTTAGAAAATGTTGTTTGTGCTGTATTTAGACCCATCTACAACGAAATTTGTTACATGCACACGTATAAAAATGGCGGCTATGTATGCCTGGGGTAGAAATTACCTAGCTGTGGTCTTTCATCATGTTTATAGTTGACAATACAGTAAAAGTTTGTTGTAATAATGACGGCCGTATGGTCATCTTTCATTTCGTGTGTCAACCTATTTGACCTTAATTCTAGTGGGTAGTTGTCTCATTAGCAATCGCTTCAAATCTCTTTATTTTTTTAACATTAAATGTTTATTATGCACATCAGATAACTAAATGTTTTTTTTTCATTAAAGGTAAGATTTCTAAAAAATATTTTAACAAATTTTTATTTATTTTTTAGAATGAAGTTGAACATAGAAGACTTGAAAGTTTTAGAGAGATCAGGCAGATGTTTGAACACACACCATTCAAGAATCATCTGGTGATAGATGATATGATATTTGTAAACGCTAAAGATAAACATGACTTGGCGATGGAAAAGATTAAGGATGTAATCAGGAGTGAATCAGAGAAACAACCTACATGGGGTGAACCTCTACCGAAGTGCTTTATCACTCTAGAATTAGAATTTGCATCGCTTGTCAAACGCAACATCCCTCTGATAACGCTAGAGCATCTACACGAAATAAATTTATTGCAATCTATTAGACCACTGTCAGAAACTGAGTTAAAGGTATTTCTAAAATTTCAGCATTCCATCGGCAAGGTTTTGTACTTTGATGAAGAAAATTTGGATACACATGTCATATTGTCTCCAACCTTCCTTATTAATGCTTTTAAATCGATTGTTACTGATAGAAGATTCTGTGAAGGAGACAGTAATAGAGAAGTTTTGTGGGATATAATGGGTAAGAAAGGAGTGGTCTCAAAAACGGCAATCCATAATATTTGGAAGAAAACACAATATCGTGAATTTTACAAGAACAAAGATTATTTACTAGACGTTATGACCCGCCTTGATATATTGGTAGACCCAAAGATATACGACAATGACAGAAAACGTATCCCTGCTGACTTCTACTATATTGCAAGTATGGTACGCACAAATGATGACTCTGGATACCTTCGGTCAGCTGGCTTCACACACAGGAGTATTGCCATAGCCTTTCAATCGTCATCATTGATGATACCCCCTGCATTATCCTTTAGATTTATAAGTTACTGTCTATATGTCTGGGCAGTGAAAAAGTATGGACAGACCAACAAGGACATGTTATTTCATAGATCAGCTGTGTTCACCGTAGATCCTTCTTTAGATCTGCACATTCTCTGCGAAGATAAGCGGATTATTGCACGTTTAGTTCATGCCAGAACGAATTCATTAATAATGAGGGGTCTTGCTTCCAGCATAACTGAATGTTTAACTTCTGCCTTGGAGAAAATAAGTCAGTTGTATATAAGAGCAAGCAGCGATCAGCATAACACAAGTAATGCATACTTTATAACCAGAATATGTTGTAACGCACCAGATAACCCATGTGTCCTCCAAGTCAACGAACTACCAAACATTGGCGAAATTTGGATATGTCCTGCTCATGACATTGAACACAAAATTCACATAATCACATCGTGGTTTTCAGGAAAGGTATATTTATTTTCTAAGATATGTGCAATTTGTTATTGAACTTTGTTTTATACCTTTTAAATTAATCAAAAACAATAAGTTCCCTGTGAGTTTAGTGCTATGTGATATAAGTATATAATAACTTAACATTTATGATTTATTTATTTTTTTGTGTAAAAAACATTAAAATCTTGGGCTAGAGTTTCACTACAGAGATATTTATTGTGGAAAATGCAGTTAATGATGTACCGTTCGTGTTGTTGTAAAGGCATTGATCACATATGATATGAAATTACATTGTGTTTTTACAGAAAGAGGGACGAAAGATACCAAAGGGACAGTCAAACTCACAAATCCAAAACAAACCGACAACGCCATGACTAAAAATGAAAAAGACAAACAGAAAAACAATACTACGCATGACACAACATAGAAAACTAAAGAATAAACAACACGAACCCCAGAGAAAATGTACATAAATTCGTTCAAAACTGCTTTTTTAATAAAAGGCTGTCACGTTAACACAATTCATTAAAATTAAAGATAAAGATAGATAAACTAATCATAGATACAAGGATACAAGGGTAGACCTTTCGGCTAAGACTCATAATTGACGCTCAAATCTAAATAAAGTACGAGCATTCAGGAATAAAAACTTTATAAAGACTGAAACATAAGAATTGTTCTATTAAACTTACCTAGCGTAAAACCGATAAGTCATAAAACTAGGTACATTGTAATCGTTTTCAGCTTATCTTTTTGTGTATGTTCTCGTACGATATGATTTAATCTAAAGGCTAAAAATTGGAAAGACGTTTATTTATTAACTAATCCTTTTCATAATGCTCTTTTATAATCCAAGAAAGGAAAACTGCTGCTTTTAATAAAAAAATACATTTTTGTTTACTATATAAACTTTGTCAAGTCAGACACTAAATAAAATTTAAAAAAACAACAACGTGAAGAGTAAAAATTATTTGAAAAAGTTATAAAAAGGAACAAAACAAAACATTCATAATGAATAATTAAGTCATCATAGAAACCCGGATAAAAACTTTATATTTGCGCCAGACGCGCGATTCGTCTACAAAAGATTCATCAGTGACACTCGGATGAAACAAATGACAAATAATGTACGAAGTTGAAGAGCATTGAGGACCAAACATTCTTAAAGTTTTTGCCAAATACAGCTTAGGTAATCTATTCTTGAGATAGAAATAATACAGATATAGAAGGCTCGATCTTGTCACTCATACTACCAAAACGATTAGTCTCATTTTTCAGCTATAAACAGCATGATTGAAATGTGATGGTCTCTGCGGTTTCTCTTTTAGGCACATAAGAGTCGCATGAAGTGAACATTAATCTGACACCGTGGATTAGCTGACTTCAGTATCTATGTTATCTTCGTAATGGCCCTTTTGAAATATCCAATATTTCAAATTAAAATTTGTCATTACATTTTCCCATTCATATACACCTAACCGATACTCCCAGCTCAATGAAGATACCGAGATAGATTAAACAAAAAAAGTCGATCGGCTCTATTTATTTACATCACTGGGTCGATGCTACTGTTGATGTTTCAGTAGTCGGCACCTGGGTTTTGACAAGAATTTCAATTATATGGTCATTTTTATTAATTTACTGTTCACAAAAGAATGAATTATTCGAATTACTAAGTATTTTTCATCCCAGGCATATATTACATTAGTCGTATTTGGCATAACTTATTTGAATTTCAGGTCCTCAATGCTCTTCAACTTTATACTTGTTTGGCATTCGAAATATTTTGATCTGAACGTCACTGATGAGTCTAATGTAGACGAAAAGCACGTCTGGCGTATCACATTATAAGCCTGGTACTATTTACATAACCAAAATTATGACTTAACGTTGCCCAATCTTTTGCGCGGTTGATTTATTTTATAAATTTTCAAACGAAACTTTTAGTATTTATTGATTATTTGTTTAAGAATGAAGATAAATGTAAAGCAGGATGTCCAGGTATTGTATTCTGAGTCGGTAGTATAGTATTCGTATTTTGTTATTTGTATCAAAAATCTTGGTCTCGAACATTTTTTTTGTCTTTAAAAAAAAATAAAGGCTGAAGAAGTAGGATAGCCCTGAGGAACAACCAACCTTTAGTAAGAAAATTGAAAATCAAAGTCAATTAAGACTGTAGTCGATTGCACTTGGATCGTACGGGATAAGATTTCACAACCTCAGCGTTGACATGCTATACATTTACCACTTTTAAATTACTGTACAGATCAGGTTTTGTTTATTTATCTTGCTCCAAAACAAACAAACAAACAAATAACGATCAAAATCTACTGATATTACAAAACCCATTTATATATGACAATTTTTCTATTAATTACAAAGTTGACAGTTAAATGAACACACTGTAATGCCAAAGGTTGAAACATTTAGTTGAAGATTCAGATAATTTGTTATTTTTATTATCTTATTTGATACAATCAGTCACAAATGAAGACTTTTTAAAAGAGACGCCTTCAGAATTAGACTTACGCCGTATGTCACTATTGTACAGTAGAAATAACGTCCGAGAACTGGCTATACGTTTGGGATTGTCCACCTCTAAAGTTGATATGTTGGACACTGAGGATCCACAAAAATGGAGCTTTGAAATTCTGATACAATGCCGGAATAGTATTGTTAACATGACATTCAACCACATCAAAGAAGCAGTAGAAGCAAGTGGACAAGATAGTATCCACAGACTATGCAAGGTTATTACAGTTTTAAGAATCACAACTGTTTTTTAATACATTTTGTGTTTTCAGATTGATTAGGTCCATAGTATTCTTTGCGTTTTTTAAAGGGGATGTTTACAAGAAAATTTTAAACTTAATTCACACGCACTCACACAATCAAAACAACACATTTTTATCACGTTTGTTGTGAGTAAAAAAGTCATGTAAAAGATCAGACCAGCAATTCACTCCCTCCAATTTATATCATATGTAAAAATATCCCTACTATTACACAAAATAGTGCTTCTGATGACATTGTTTAAAAAAAACTAAGCGTCGCGTGTGCAGACATGATACCTTCGGTGAAAGAGAAATATATTTAAATTAATTTGAACCAATATTAACTTGTCTATGAGATTGCATTAAAAATTGAGGATTTATGCGCTCCATAATATACTTATTTAAGATTCCAAGACAACCAGGGGTTTTCTTTAGTAGTAGTTGTATTCCAAAGATCAATTCTTTCTTACAAGACAATTATGATGAGGAAAATTAGCATGTAGAAAGGTGATTATTTTTGCAATTTCAAGATATACCTGGTTTATATGAAGTTCGATTGAAGGTAATATTGCGAAAGCTGTGAAAATTGCACAATGTGGTTGAATAGATCAGGATTAAGAATTTGTGGTCTGAGAACTAAAAGAGAGAAAATTCATAACGCTGTGGAATAAATCTTAACACGACGAAAAACACGAACAAATCCACAAATCACTACATAGAAAAACGATTGAGCAACACCAACCCTACTATATATAATGTGACACAGATATTCTAAAACTGTCAGATTAAAAAACCACAATGACGGCCGGCAGTCTGTAAAAAAACGGATAAACTCTTCGAACTTTTATTTAATGACTTCATTGTCAGTAACTTTCCTTTATCATATATTTAGTACAAAATACAGCAATTTTGTATATCTAATAAAGGTTCTTTTTTCTAGTCTGTATCACCTACCCTGTATCGCATACCCCGTATTGCATAGCTAAACCCGTATCGCATAGCAAAATCCGTATCGCATACCTGGCGTGACGTCATAATTAAAATGACGTCAACGTTTGACCTATGACGTCCAGTTGCTGCATTTTCAGACTTAGGCAATCATGATAGTACCAGCAAGTTTAAGAATATCGTATCAACTTAGAGATATAAACTTCATATCTTATCATGAAGCTTTGTTCTCAACCGACTATTATGGTGAATCATAAACATAAATATGATCGATCGAAGCTGACAAAAAGCAACTCATAGTACATAATAGTTGTAATAGTATTACAAACCAAATTTCTGAAAAATTAATTTCCTAGTAACAATTTGATGAATATGACAGAACAGGCGAACACATATAAAAAAGAAGATGTGGTATAATTGCCAATGAGACAACTCTCCATAAGAGCCAAATGACACCGGAAATCACAACTATAGGGGACTGTACGGCCTTTAACAATATGAAATCCCATACCACATAGTCCGGTACAAAAGTCCCAGAAACTCTATATATCCAATGAAACAATACCCACAACAAAAACGTATGCAGATAAAAAATGAATAAATAGTTTTTATGTACTAAACATATTGTTATGCGTTTACTTTTCTATATTGGCTAGAGGTATAGGGGGAGGGTTGAGATCTCATAAACATGTTCAACCCCGCCGCAATTTTGCGCCTGTCCAAAGTCAGGAGCCTCTGGCCTTTGTTGGTCTGGTATGATTTTTAATTTTAGTTTCTTGTGTATAATTTTAGTTTGACGTCCATTATCACTGTACTAGTATACAAATTTTTAGGGGCCAGCTGAAGGACACCTACGGGTGTGGGAATTCTCGTTAGATTGAAGACTTATTGGTGGCCTTCGGCTGTTGTCTGCTCTATGGTCGGGTTGTTGTCGCTTTGACACATTCCCCATTTCCTTTCTCAATTTTAAACATTGTTTTTTTTTTAACCAGGAATTTGTAGGGTGATATCAAATATTATACGAATATATCACCATTTCATCGTTTACAACGCATAATAACAGTTGAATTGAACCTAAACTAATTATTTTTGTTTTGTTTTATAGCTTGTGAACGGTAGTTCCATTGATTTTGGTAAGTTATGTGAATTCATCTCATTCCTAGATATTTTTAGTTTATAATAAAAGATATATTAATTCATTTTCTCACAGCATATGACATAGTCAGTCTTTCGAGTTTTTCTCTTATTCTGCATCAAGGATGGTGGATATTCTTGGTTCTGACATTATGTCAGACATTCTGTATCCTCTTGTTTTTACGCATGCCGGGCCAATGAAACAAAATGTCCGCTAACCTCCACTTTTCTTTCATAACTTTATTACATTTAGTTTTAAAAGGCAAACTTTAGAAGAACTTCAAAATTCCGTTTTTTCCATAGATAAAAAATGTCAATGATAATTGTAAAAACAATCAAGAGCTATTACCAATGTTATGTCAACTGATCGGGCGGAGCTCATGTTTTAATTTGCATAAGGACAGTCTATTTGAAGATGTGTGTGATAAGGATGATTGTTGTTATGATTATTACTGATTTCTAATCACCTATCAGTGTCATCAAAAGAATTTACAAAACAATGACTGGACACTTCATTGATGAGTTTATCCTAAAACACCTAACTATAGATGGACTAGTTTATTGTGAGCGAATCCGTTAAACCCCGCCCAGTCAAGTGAAATATATAGAGTAATATGCACTGCCCATCTACATTTTCAAAGGTTTATGCATCGCAAACAGGGGCGCGGACTTTTATTTTTTTTTCTGCTTTTTAAAATCCGTTCGTTACATTCCATCACAATGTATCAATGTTTAAGTCCTTTAAAAAGCTTGTTATTTTTGATACAGTGTAGCAAACATTTTTCCTTGAATAATATTTATAAGGATTCACCAAAATTACACAACATTAACAAATAAGCAAACATAATATATATTGCAATAGATATTGTAAATCAAGGTGTTTAGGTTAATTGTAGCCATGAATAAATCTCAATCGTATACAAAAATAATCTGTACAAATCAATGCTAAAATATGTAATGGAATTTGAACCAATCATAAATACGGAGTTTGAAATGCATTTATGTAAATAATTTGGACATGTGGTATGATTGCTAATTGAATAACTATTAAGAGGCAATGTCAGAGAGCACCAGGCAGGACTGTTCAACTAAAAAAAAATAATTTGGTCAAAAATATATTTTACCCTTTCAGTATAACATACTGACCGGGAATATATAAATTTTTTTTTAAATTTTTTGTGAATTTTACTTTTTTTTTCATGAAATTCAATATAAGCGCTCAAACTGCGAATTTTCATTGAAATGTATGGGGGAAAAGCCAGTTTCTAACCGTTTTCAATGATCAATCATAGGAGAAAAACAGCCTTTATGACTAAACTACCTATATGAAAGTCTAGTACTATGTTAGTGTAAAAAATAATGAAATAAAATTTTTGGTATCTTTTTGTTTTTTTTCAAAAAATAAGGTAAAAAAATGCTAAAATAAGGAAAATTGAGAAAATTGAGAAAATTGAGAAATGCCAGTTTCTAATCGTTTTCAATGATCCATCATTGGAGAAAACCAGCCCTTATGACTAAACTACCTATATGGAAGTTTAGAACTATGTTGGTGTAAAAAATAATGAAAATAAAATTTTTGGTATCTTTTTGATTTTTTTTAAAAAGTAAGGTAAAAAAATGCTAAAATAAGGAAAATTGAGAAAATTGAGAAATGCCAATTTCTAATCGTTTTCAATGATCCATCATTGAAGAAAAACAGCCTTTATGACTTAACTATCTATATGGAAGTCTAGTACTATGTTGGTGTAAAAAATAATGAAAATAAAATTTTTGGTATCTTTTTGATTTTTTTCAAAAAGTAAGGTAAAAAAAATGCTAAAATAAGGAAAATTGGGAATTGCCAGTTTCTAACCGTTTTCAATGATCCATCATTGGAGAAAAACAGCCTTTATGACTTAACTATCTATATGGAAGTCTAGTACTATGTTTGTGTAAAAAATAATGAGAATAAAATTTTTGGTATCTTTTTGATTTTTTTCAAGAAATAAGGTAAAAAATGCTAAAATAGGGAAAATTGAGAAAATTTGAGAAAAGCCGTTTTTTGACCGTTTTCAATTATCCATCACCAGAGGAAAACAACACTTATGACTTAACTACTGATATGGAAGTCTAGTACTAAGTTGGTTTAAAAAAATAATGAAAGTACAATTTTTGGTATCTTTTTTACTCTTTTTCAAACAATTCAGTAAAAAAATGCAAAAAATAAGGAAACTTGTAATATTGAGAAAATTATGCTTTGGCAAACCAACATGGTATTACATGGATTAAGTTGCAAAATACTATAAACTTTTGCATCTTTATTGTATTTATTATGTTTTAGTGATAGTTTTTGATGAAAAAAATTAAAGAAAAAAAGTTATAGTCTTGTCGCCACTTTGTTCCTTTGGTTGCCATAGGCATAGCAACCATAAAATGTACACTATTCATTTCATGTAGGCCTTTTTTGTACAAATTTTCACCATGAAAGTAATTAGTTGGAAGATGCAAGACAATTCTCATTGAATTGACAATTAGATCATAAGTCAATGCCACAGATACAACAATACAATTTTTGCTGTACTTTGACCTTTGACCTCAAAATAAAAAGATGACTTTTGTTTACAATTTTGTGTCGGGAGCATGATCTGTTTGCCCTTTGACAAATCTTTTGATATTAGGAACATGTGTGCAGCACCTCAAGACAATCTGTTGTGTTCCAAGGACCATCATCCCCAAATTCACCAAACCTTCCTTTTGGGGTATTGAACCATGTGAACCTTATAACAAAATTTCATAGAAATCCATTAATTTCAACTAAAGTTATTGTCCGGAAACCAATGTGTCTTCAGACAACAACAATGACGACATCATACCATTATACATTCCTAAAAATTGTTTGCGGTCGAAAATAATAAATGATTAGATCCTCATTTCTCAACCTTATATATTCTTAACTCCCAACTGGCATGACCATCATGACCATGGATCTTGTCCATTTATATATTTTTTTTTGGGGGGGGTGGAGGATTTCAAATCAAGAACGGACACCACATGAATACATTAGTACAGGCACGTATATAATTGATAGTGACAAAATCTACAAATAAGCATGCTCTTGGTTTTTGCAAAATCAAATATGATATGCAGAGTGGTTTAGTTCTTTATTAAAGGCTGTACCTATTACTATAAACTTTTACATTGTATGGTCTCTTAATGGAGAGTTGTCTGATTACAATTATGCAGAGGCGGATTTAGGGGGGGCAGGGGGGCTTATAAAGGGAATCACTGAAGCGTGACTGGAGCGGGCCCCCCTTAGGTCAGTCGGTGGGCCCCCTCTTATGAACATTTCTGGATCTGCCACTGTTATACTACATCTTCTGATTTTTATTGTGTTCCATAGCAGTTTCTTCAAAACCTTTGGAAATAGAAGCACCGTTTATCTTCATCACTTGGTTTGTATAAAAGTCAGAACAATGACAACAGAGAATTTTTACCATACGTCACAATGATTATGGCCTAAAGAGAACTATGATAGGTACATGTAGCCGTGAAATTGGCAATCATATCAAATCTCCTTTGTTAATAAGACGGATAACTTGGCCTGATTAAAGGTGACATATACTTATCTACAGTATTAACATAACAATTAGTTTATTCTGTTTATTAATTCAATCCATAAATTTTGATCAAGATTCATATGCATGTACTGCACAAAACAAAAAATAACAAGGGCATACTACATTGATACTTATATTAAAGTTTATTTTTTTGGTGTACATATTTCTAAATAGCACAGAAATGTTAACACAATTATTTAAAAAAAAATACATTTTTTGACTTATCATTTCCTTTTAACAGATTTGTTTTAATATAAATTGATCCCATTTTCTGTTAATCTGTAATGATTTGGAACTTATTTTATCAACACATATACATCTTTTTAGAAATTCATATAAACCCCTGCTTAACATAAATGACATGTATAAATATTTGCCTATAAACACATGAAACATGATAAATATCTAAATAGTTTCAAAAAAATTTGAAATATTCTTTCAGACACCCAGTAATATTTTAAAAGATAAAGATCCATAAACAACTAAGTTGATATTCTTAAAATTGTCCTCTATCAAAATTGTCATTTTCAATATTGAGGTCTCTCAATTACTGAAGTAACTTCCAAAATATTACCAAAAGTCAAACATATACATAACTAGAGGCTCCAAAGAGCCTGTGTCGCTCACCTTGGTCTATGTGAATATTAAACAAAGGACACAGATGGATTTATGACAAAATTGTGTTTTGATGATGGGGATGTGTTTGTAGATCTTACTTTTCTAAACATTCTTGCTGCTTACAATTATCTCTATCTATAATGAACTTGGCCCAATAGCTTCAAAGGAGAATGTTAGTGAAAATTTACAAATTTTACGAAAATTGGTACGCCGGGTCACCGGACACAATTTTTAAACAAAATACTTCAATGATGATTGTGGCCAAGTTTGGTTTTATTTGTCCCAGTAGTTTCAGAGGAGAAGATTTTTCAAAAAGATTACCAAGATTTATGAAAAATGGTTAAAAATTGACTATAAAGGGCAATAACTCCTTAGGGGGTCAATTGACCATTTTGGTCATGTGACTTATTTGTAGATTTTACTTTGCTGAACATTTTAGCTGTTTACAGTTTATCTCTATCTATAATAATATTCAAGAAAATAACCAAAAACAGCAAAATTTCCTTAAAATTACCAATTCAGGGGCAGCAACCTAACAACGGGTTGTCTGATTCATCAGAAAATTTTAGAGCAGATAGATCTTGACCTGATAAACAATTTTACCCTTTGTCAGATTTGCTCTAAATGCTTTGGTTTTTGAGTTATAAGCCAAAAACTGCATTTTACCCCTATGTTCTATTTTTAGCCGTTGCGGCCATCTTGGTTGATATGACGGGTCATCTGACACAATTTTTAAACTAGATACCCCAATGATGATTGTGGCTTAGTTTGGTTAAATTTTGCGCAGTAGTTTCAGAGGAGAAGATTTTTGTAAAAGTTTACAGACGACGGACGACGACGGACGCCAAGTGATGAGAAAAGCTCACTTGGCCCTTTGGGCCAGGTGAGCTAAAAAACTTAATAGGTATTGAAATGTTTTGTTGGTCACTTTGAGTCTCCCAAACTGGTTACAGTTTCATGTGTGCTTTTCTTTAAGCTCAGTCACCTGAAAAAATGAAGGAATAGTCAAGCTACATATGTATACATTTATACATCAGTTTTTTGCTTGAAAATGTTTTAAATTAATTATATTAAATAAGATGAGTTTTAATATTATATACATGTATTCAAGTACACATATTTGAAGTTGAATATAATTTTTTAGAAGATTTCACATTCAGGACTTCATATACATTTGTAGTGAGAGATTAAAACCCTTCTTGCATATCTGGAAAATAAATACTTGGTCTCATTAATTTTTATGTGTGTGTTATCTGTGTTTTAATTTGTTCTTAAATTAAGCTGACAGTGGTCATCTTAAAATGTTTAACAATTCATTTGTTATGCATTCTTATTCTGATTTACATTATGTACTGATGTAATGTCTAGTATATTTACAGGATTTAAGATTTCACATACTTTATCTCATACAGTACTTTATCTAAATAAAGATAAACATGTAAAACATGTACTTTAAGAGATACTTGTACTCACTTTTGAATTTTCATATTAATGCAGTAGGTTAACTTCAAAATCAAGTTGATCCATTTCTCTAATTATAGCTATAGGCTCCTCTATATGTCAGTCTGTCATCTGATGTATCTTTTATCTGTTTGAAGAAATAACAGATTATAAGGTGATCAATTATTCTTTGAATTGAATTTGGAAAATTGTATTTAAAATCAAATTAGTTATTTTCTTATCTTAAGAACCAGTGGAAAATATATAATGAGCTGTTAGCATCTTACTACATTAAAACATTCAAAGTTACAAGACTTTTAGTATGATTTATAATTCTATTTTTAAATGGACAGGTTAATGTATGAAATGATCTAAATGAACACTTTAAAGCAGAACGGTAAATTGTGATTAACTTATTACTAAACAAGTTTACTTGATATATTTGAGTCAAATTAACCTTATATGCTATGCGCTTCAGGATCACACATGTACATGTACAAATGTATCTAAATTATAATGACAAGATCTCAAAATGAGCTATTTCTTAAAAAAAATTTCAGTTTTGAACTAAATGTTAAAAGTTTGAAATCTTTGCAATTGTATCATGTATAAATCATATGTCTAGATTTAGTTTCTAAGGACACGAAGGACAATAAACAAATAATTTATGAAACAAAGGCATTGCCGTCCCGAAAGATCACATCTAAATAGTGGATTAAGAATCTAATTATCTTAAGATTTGATATACAAGTTTTATTTTTATAAATAAATATATATGCAAGCATGATAACCACTTTTCAATATATGTCATAAAATGTAGGTACACTGTATATGTAGCAATCAAAATTACAGAAAATTTAAATTTGACGTTCCTGATTTTTAACTAATTAAGCTTACTGTTTACATGTATATCTGACATAAACATATATATGACTATCCTGATAACTGTAGGATTGTCTTTACTTTTATAAATTGTGAATTGGATGGAGAGTTGTATCATTGACACTCATACCACATCTTTTTATACATTTATCTATTCTACATGTACATGCAAATGTATTCATTTGTAGTTACATTTTGCTTACAATGTACATGTACATTCATTTTGGCACATGAACATACATTACTGACATGTACATATTAATGATAAGCATAATAAATAAGGTGACAGACATGTATGGTCTGCTGTGTAAATGGAGGATATTTGCACATGTGATTTTCTCATTGGTAATCATTATGATCATAACCAAATCTTCTTTTTTTTTGTAACTTTTGAGTCTGATAGTTTTATTTTTTTTTTATTTTAAATTATTATCCTATTCAAATAATGCTTGAACATGATGAATAAAATTGCATAAAATTGCTTTCAGCACAGATCATACATTTGCAGAGAATAATTTCACATTGTAACTAAAAATATTGGGGAGAGGGGGGATTTATTAAAATTATTGAACAGGCCACATGATTTATCTGAGAAGTAATTTTAAACTTCCATAATTTAAACTATTACCTGTTCCAACTGGTATAACTGTTGCAAAGAATTCTTTTATACACTATAACTATCATCTGCTTCAAAGTGATACGCCATTCCAGTTTTCAAAATGCCCAAAATTATGGCATTTAGATCTTTCTTTGCTTTTGGTGTCCATGATATACCATGTACTGTTTTAAGGTGGGAGAAAACTGTATGATTTCCAGCATTTGTCCAGCTGAATCATCAAAAACTACTCACGGATGTCTTTAAATTCCTCATATTCCACATTTCCAGCAAATAATACAATAATTTCAGTCTTATAAATAATCCTCATTCCCGTACAGAATTTGTAACTGCCTCTGTCTGGAAGTGATCACACGTACAGGTATGCAACAATCTCCTGGTGAGGGAAATAAGTTTCCCAACACCACAAAATTATGTAGTTTTATTAAATCTTATCAAAATGTTCAATTATGTATAAAAACATTCATTCTTTGTGGAAACAACTATTTACTGGAACCAACTACCAGATAAAGTTGTGCATGCAGGTTCTGTAGAGGCATTTAAGACCGCTCTACAAGAACACCGCCCATAACATCGGCGCTCTTCTCCACCGTGTATAAAAGCCTAAACAGGATTCTACACGTACCACTACAGATACAGATACAACAGAAGTTCATTTTACTGTCAAAACATTACCAGCTGATTACAACCTTTATCGGTTTTTAAATTGAAGAGCATCACTTTTGGTATGTCTAAACACCAAAAAGTCGAAAATAAACTGCTGTTTTTTGACAGTTTACTGCATTAGAACATTTACATATCAACAGATACCAGAGATCTTATTATCATTTCCTGCTGTATTCATGGTCATCTTTTAGAATATATATCAATTGTTATATTGTAGGCTGTTTTTGTTGAGAAATTAATACCCCTATTTCCCTATATAAGCAGTCAAATTTAGTGAAAAATCAAATTCATTTTTTTATACATAATAACCCAATATGACTTTTAAAAATGTCATTTCCCAACAAAACAAGGTGGATACAATACAAAAACACATTTATCTCAAAAAGGTTGTTGAACAAAATTTCTAACTTCTGCCTGGTTTTCTCTGGCATTGCCTCTTAATGCAATTCGTGTAAGCAACTATGCGTCACCTTACAGCTGCCAACGATCAGCTAAACCCATACGTTATAGTAAGCTGTCAAGGGATTTGATATGACAAAATATGTAACAATTCAAACGGTACACGAAGTGTCTGATTTACGACAAGGCAATTGACGTCATTGCGAATGTGACGGGGTACATGAGTACGTTAGTGTCTTGGAACAGTGATGTCACATATGTCACATATATCACAATAAAGCAGAAAAACGTTTTAAATTACGTTACATCGAAAATAATACACAATAATCATGTTCAACCGTCGATCAAATAATGTGTTTAGATTGTGTTTGAAATGAATTATTTTACTCATACTAGTATCATATAAAATGTAGATACTAACAATCACCAAAGGTAACTACATTGTTTGATCTAATTGTATGACGTGTTCAAAATTGTGTAATGAATCAAATACCCCATTATCTTTGCATTTTACAGAACTGCAGGAAGAGAAGTGGAATCTAATTCCTACAGAAGAACATATTGACAGATTGGCTCCTTTGGTTGGAAATAATTCTCTCCCATTCCTGCTTGAACTTGGAATGGAGTTACAAACTTGGGAACAGATTAACTATAGGCAAAATGAAAGAGACTTAGTGAGACTGAACAAAGATATTTTAGAAGAATGGAGAAACAAGTATTGCACGATAAAAATATTGAAACCAACATTGAGAACAATCGCACTCGCATTTTCTAACATCGGCAAAAGTATAAAAATAGTTGAAAACACATTGTCAGATTTGTTTTGACTTGTAGTAATGTTGTTTGTTATTTTTATTTGATTATCATTTTGCATATTATTATAATTTCTCATATTTGATATATGCATGTAATTAGAACTTTGGTTAATATTAATACTTTGTGCATGCAGTGCTTAACTATTGATGTATATCGGAAAACAGAATTTTATATTGTTTCTATCTTTTTCATATTTTTCATTTTTTACATATTTGTTTGTTTGTTCCTCTGATATTTCAAAGTATTTTTTTCTGGATGATATCAGATTTACATTAGTGCTTAACAAAAACTTGCTTGACATTTACAAAATTCACCAAACTGGTTATATAAAGTTTTCTGTAAATGTCTTGAATGCTCTCTTCAGTTTTTTTTTTAGTATTTGGAAGAGGAATGTCCGCATTTCCTGATCTGCTTTTCCTTAATCAACGCAAATGTCTTATTTTCAAACATTTTGATATTAAATATTTATCTTTTGTCAATGAATTATTCAGTTTGTCCATAATGTTTGTAATAGCTCACGAATTGTTCATATTCAGTTGAAATTTTTCAATATTTTTATTTCTTTTTTTTTCACACTCGCCTTAGATTTTTTGTTCGTAAGTGGTGATCTGCTATTAAATAAAAGAGGGTAAAGTTTTAAATATTTTATTAAACTTTGCACTCAGTTATATTTGTTTCGTTTTTTCAATTTATTGTTTCTTTACAAGTCAGGTCGTTAGTTTTTTGTTTCAATACTTTACATGACAGCAAGGTACAGATTTATAAAATAAAATTGTCTGAACGAAACTTCTATAGATTAAATTTAAGAGGGGATATGTTTAGTCTTCAAACCCGTATTTTGCATTTTACATTCATTGTTTTTCCAATGACGATGACGTTTGTATTTCATTTATATATGTATAATTCTTCTACAGGATATTAACAGTAGTTTAACCATTAAGGGTAAATAGCAATAATTGTGAGTTTTTATTTTTTAAATCAAAGTTTTTCTAATTTTTTCGCAGAATAAGAATTATTCAAAGGTCAGTTATATATAAAGTTGTAAAAATAAGCTTATATCATTTACGTTAAAAGTAAAATCACAAAAATACTGAACTTAGAGGAAGATCAATTGGGAAAGTCCATAATCACATGGCAAAATCAAATAACAAAACGCATTAAAAACGAATGGACAAAAACTGTCATATTCCTGACTTGGTACAGGCATTTTCAAATGTAGAAAATGGTGGATTAAACCTGGTTCTATAGCGCTAACCCTCTCACTTTAATGACAGTCTCATCAATTTCCGATATTTTTACATTGATGCGTTAAATAAACAGACACAATAAATATAATAGTCAAAATATGGGTACATCAGTCATCATCGTTTAACAATTTTAAAAGGAACAATTTAACAGAACACAAAAACATCTACTATCTACGAACACATTTATTGAGTGTCTGACGTTGGAGATGTTACGAAGACACCTGCATGTGCATTGTTTTTTTGTGTAGTTAATGATATATTAAAGAGAAATTAAAAAATTCTAGAAAAAGCTTTACTAATTTTCAGAAGAGAATTAGATGAGGAACAAAGAAGCTAGATTACCCTAGCAGTATTTCCCACAATTTGTTTGAATTTTAGGTCCTCAATGCTCTTTAATTTTGTACTTCATGTACTTGTTTGACTTTATAACTATTTTGTTCTGAGCGTCACTAATGAGTCTTATGTAGACGGAACGTGCGTCTGGCGTACTAAATGATAATCCTGATACCTTTGATAACTATTATGTAGCTACTTTTCGAGACATTTTTTTCTGAATGGCGGGAAAAGGCTGACTCGGAGTTTTATCTTATATTTGCATTAGTCATGATTATTTGAGTATCAAGTGGAAAGAATAAAAATCGAAAACTCCGTTGAAATTTTGGTAAATTACTTTTATAAGGTGTTGAAGTGTAATTTGAAAAGACAACGGGTGTTTTTGGGACAATATTGTACCCTAAATCGAAAGGGGGGATCTAAATTTGACCTTAATTAATGTAAATTCTTAAATTCTTGTTTTAATGTTTATCTCATTATACAGCAACATAATTTTTAGTTTTACAATAAAGGCGAAGCAAATTGCGACAAGAAACTATATTCTCTTGAAATTAAAACAAATCTTACCATGCAGGTAGTGTTTGAACAATTCACGGATTTTTTGCATTAAGCAAAACGTCAGGAACATGAGAAAAAAACTTGGTAATCGATACAACATAATAAATGGTAGTCAGACAAGTAATGGAAAAGGAAAAACTGCGAAAACGTGACCACTGCACAATACAAATACTCGTTACTGTAAATTCTATTCAACAAAATAGAAAATGAAAGGATATGGAATATCCATGTATGACATAAAAATTAGATCACAACAAAAATAAGAACGGCGCTTGCATTGCTACTTTTCATTTTGAAGCCACAGCATGGCCTTCAGGCTGAAGAGATATATTTTCACGACACGGAAGATAATTAGATACTGAATCTAAGTTTTGCGCCTGTCCCAAGTCAAGAGACTCTGGCCTTTGTTAGTCTTGTATTATTTTAGTTTTAGTTTCTTGTGTACAATTTGGAAATTAGTATGGCGTTCATTATCACTGAACTTGTATATATTTGTTTAGGGGCCAGCTGAATACTCCTCCGGGTGCGGGCATTTCTCGCTACACTGAAGACCTGTTTGTTACCTGCTGCTGTTGTTTTTTCTATGGTCGGGTTGTTGTCTCTTTGACACATTCCCCATTTCCGTTCTCAATTTTATTAAAGACAGCTATAAAACTAGTTACTTGTATTGATAATTTGTATGTTTTCAATATAGTTCTTACTGTATCACAAATCTCGATTGATAGGCACATTCAAGAACAATTTTTTTTAACTTTGATCAATCCTGTGAAATTTACAAATAATCAACAAACGTTACATCCTAGCTTTCCAACATAAAATGTACAAAAACAAAAACATCTCAAATATGACAAATTTTTACATGTTTACGAAATATCCTCAGTTTAATTTTGTGTGATATTTGTTGTCCAAAACTTAACTTTCCTATGTAGTGTTTGGTGGAATTATTCCCCTTTCTGACAATCGGTTTTCGTTTTTGTAAATGTCGTTATCACTAGTTCCTTTGTTTTAAGTCGCCTTTTTTTTTGTTATGTTTTCCTATCCTGTCCTATTGAATTTGCGAATAGTGCAGGACTTGATATTTGAGGGGTGATAGTGAAGGTAATATTAAATGATAGCATAAATTATTTTCTCTAAATCGTGTCTCTTCTTGTGTCTGTTTTTCTCTTCACACAAGGCATCAGGTGCAACGTCCCTATTTCAACCAGACGTTGGTGCATAATTATTCACTCTGCCCATTAAAACAGAAGCCGCTCTTTAGAATGGGTCTGACTGCCCGCCTCCGTATGCCCGAATAGCCATCTTTATATACCTTTAGTCCATCTTTGGGTTATCAATAACAGTGCTATAAAATATACCGATCCTACGTTAAACGTTTACGCCCAAATTGTATATGTTTGAAACTCCGAAACAAACAAAAAATATGATAATATTAACAAAAGGACAAGAAAGAATACATCAATACAAAGAGTTAAAAAGAGTACATTTAATGGTCAGTCATGACATTAGTCTTCAATAATAGATAAAAAGTAAACACGCAAAAATACTGAACTCCGAGGAAAATTCAAAAAGGAAAGTACCAATTCAAATGGCAAAATCAAATGTTAGAACACATCAAACGAATGGATAACAACTGTCATATTCCTGGCTTGAAAGCTTTTTATATTGGGCATAGAAAAGCGATGGGTTGATTAAAGATCAAAATAATTTATCTGATTTTGCTAGCCTGGTATGAGTTTATAATATCAGCACATGAGTTGTGATTTGTCTGAATTTTAATCAGATTTATTTAAGAAATACATGTATCCAGGTTATTAAAAGATAATCATGAATCTCAACATAATTGGGTCAACATTTTTAATTAATTCTACATAGGCGGTAATGGTAACGTTTTCCTCCGTTGCTCAGTCCATATCGTGTATTTGAACATGTATGATGGCTCATATCGAAGCTGATACATTTATACATGTCTGGCTAAATTTTCAGGGTGGCAAGTGAGATTACTTTTTTCGCAAATTGCTGGACCCCGGAAGATGGTGAAAAATGTCACTCTCCACATGAAATAATCCCAAAATTCTGATCATAAAATTCAATAAAAAAATTGTCATTTCTAATAATTTATTTCCGTTCAAATCTACATATGTCTTTTCTCATCACATCAGCTCTATAAAACAGTTCTTTTTGTTCATTTATGTCCATTTTTAAAATCACAGCATCCACAATTGTATGGCGGACTAATATTGTTTTTTAATAACGTCATCTGAGTTCCTCATCGTAAGGTCCATTAGGGACTCTGACCCATATTAGATCAGCAAATGTCAGATTCCACTTGTATTGCAGTATGAATTCCTTCGGTACACCTTTTCGAACAATTCTGTGAATTTTTTTCCGCATCTGAGATAAAATAAGTTAATTTTTAGTATTTTTAAGTAAGCATGCTTATTACTGTTCTTTATATCTTTTAGTACAAAAAAAGCACAATTCCATATGTTATCAATTCACAATTTAGACATTGATTAAGACTTTGTATAGCTTAAAGTGCCGTTCAACAAACCTTCATTACCTTACTAACTTTATAAAAATCATCATGTTTAGATGATAAATCATGAAAATATTGTGTTTTACTGTAAATAAGGTAGATTTAAGGATTTTTTCACTCAGAAAATAATGTTTATGATATTTGTTTCTTTCATAGAAGGAATAGAACATTTTCATTTTTATATAACTGTTAAGATCATTCACAGACCATTCTAGTTTTAGTTTTAAATTCCATCAAGTAATAACCATTTTAGAGTTCTTTTTGTGTGAGTGTTCAAATAGGGAAAAATGGTGTTTTTCTTGGTGAAGATAACATTGTGACGTCATCGCTTTTGTGACGTCATGACTTTATGATGTCATAATTTAGAATTGTACAAACATAACAGAGTGTGTTTTTATTCAATTATGAAAGGGAAAAGGAAAAGAAACCAATATAAGGTTGGTAACCAAGCCCATCTATTGAGTTTTTTATCCCTAACAACAGATCAAGGTTGTGGTGTTATTAATGGTGTTGTTCCATCTACAGCTCCATCTACACCTCCATCTACACAGGTTTTAAAAAATGTATCTATGCAAGTTTCACCTGCACCCCCTAAACTTAAATTTTCTAATTCCACTACAGATTTGACACCTAAAAACACCACAGAATCTGTCTGGTTACCCCGCCTTACAGAAAAGGAATTCAAGCTGTACTCAAAAGAGAGTTACGATAAAAAATCTTATGTCGCCCCACAAACTGAAAAATGTGCGACTACAGTCAAACTACTAAGACCGCATAAATTGTCAGATGATTATTTAGATGAATATCTTGAGGAGAAAAGTACTGAAAATAGAACAGAAGATAGAAATCTTAATATTTTAATGATCAATAGTCTTATAATTTGTCATTTAAATAAAAGTCCAAAGTGTGTTGTTCCACATTTTGAACTGGTACAAGAGACTCAATGGGGTTTTGGTTGGATTTGGGAAATGAAGTGTACCAAGTGTAAATTTATTTCAGAAAAATATAAACTATTTATAGAAATTAACACAGGACGTCCTGGTCGCAAGAGTGCTACAATAAACTATGGGTTTCAGACTGGCGTGATAAACTGTAATATTGGTAATGATAGCGCGCGACTACTTTTAACTAGTTCATGTATTCCTCCTATGTCAAAAGAAACAATGCAGAGAATTACAAATAATGTTTGTGACAAGGTTGTAAAACTTGCTGAAAACGAAACTGAACAAGTGGTTGAGAGTTTCAGAAAGAGAAATCAAACCTTAGGGTTAAATAAAAATAGTCCTGTAAAATTACAAATGGATGGTACATCAGAGTGTGCATATAAAAAGTAGGCAAAAAATGGGACAAAATGCATCACAAGTTATTGGTATTGCCTGTGAAAATGAAACTGACAATCATGCTATCATTGGTTTTCACCTTATAAACAAACTTTGCTGGGTTGGTGCATGGTTACGCGGTAAGAGTTATGACATTGAATGTCCTAATCACGAGTACTGCACATCAAATACAAATAGGTATGATCCTTTGAGTGAGAAGGATCTTGGGTATGAAATAGGTAAAAAAATTGCTAAACTTGATTTACTTGTGGACTATTGTTCTACTGATGGGGATGCCAAAAGTGTAGAAGGTTTACAAGAAGCAATGCAAGAAATATTTGACCCTTTATGGTCAGTAAATAGACTGGCAGATAATATACACCGGGGTCAAAGTCAGTTCCGTGAGGTATTGCGAGCAAAATTTAGTGTCGGTATGTTCCCTGGAGCTACAAAGCCCCAAAGGAATGATATTAAAATAGCTTTTGCCAATGATTTAAGATTACGTTCACATGGTATAATGAAATGTTTATTTGCAAAATATAATGGTGACCGACAACAAATTTCAAAATGTTTGCACCGCATTGTTAAGTCTGTCGTGAATTGTTATAGTGGTAATTGTAGCGATACGTGTAGATGAAGCATAACACTATGTAATGGTGGTATAAAAACTAGTTGGTGGTACAAATCTATTAAAAGTCTTAGCAGTCATGGTTTACAAAATGGTTCTTTGAAACCAAATAAGACTAACAAATTATTAATAGAATCATTGTTAGAAATGAAACTGTCTCAGACTGCATTAAATCAGATGCAATTTTTCAGCAATACTTATAAGTGTGAGTCTGTCAATAGGACAATTTGTACATACCTACCTAAGAATAAGAATTTTTCACGCAATGCCTTAGGCCGTGCATCTGCAGCAGTCTTGAAAGTCAATAATAAAAGGGATGTTGCATTGGCTAAAATCCTAAAAGCTGTAGGTTGTGATCTAGGTAGAAAGTCTCGTGCTGTAGTGGCTCTGAAAAAAATACGTAAACGTGAAATATATGATTGTGCATATCAAAAAAGTTTACGTGTCAAATTAAACAGGTTAAAAGCTCGCAAAAAACAGGCTATCGATTTCTTGTTAAACAAGAGAGTGCGAAAAAGGTTGATTAGTGGATATAAAAAACATCATTTAGAACCAAAGCTATGTCAGAATTCAAGTCCGAAAAAATTCGTTCCGCAGCCAGGTTGTAGTTCTTGGCTAGATTAACATTTATATTAAAAGGTTACACAATATGGTTTTCTTTCAGCCTTTCAGGAAGCTACTGCATATATTTTATTTATTTATTTACAGAGAATACTAAATATCTTACAATATATTAAAACAAACACTTTTTCAGGAATGTATGAGCATGATTTGAGTTAGTTGTGTTTTTTTTTTAAATTAAAAAGTTTGTTTATTTTAAGTTTGTTATGAAAATGGGATAATGGTCCAAGACACTGAAATAAACTTTGTATCAGACAAAAAGACCACTTCATATCTCCAAATGCATGCATGCATCCAGCCACAGTACATCCATTTATTGGAAAAGACATACAATGACATGAAATAAAATTATAAACAAAATAAAACCATGTAAAATGAATATTACAACATTAAGTCATTCACAGTTTGCCTTTGTAACTCGATGTCATATTTGGATATTTTTTTTCATTCTGTTATTCTTTATTTTGTTTTTTGTTGTCTTATTTAAATAATGACTGTCATACTTTGTTCATATGTTTCACTTTCATTTAGTTCTTTACGAATGTTGCTGTTGATTGAATGACCGAGTTTTCTGACATAGTAAATGAGACCATAAAGAGTTACTCCCCTTGCACTGTAAAAATTAGTAAATACTGGTGAACAAAAAACACATAAATGTTTGACTGAGCTTATATTCTTGCATAAACATGTTTGCCATGTTTGTTTCAGTGTCTTGGGGGTATGAGGGTGGGCTTTTTTCCCATTTTCGTTTTTTATTTGTGTTAAAAACTCGTATTTTCAGAAATGATTAATGTGGAGGTAAAATGTGCAAGGCATGTATACTATAAAATCATAACAAACCACAGTTTCAGATTCAGCATGCAGTTAGTATAGTTTATGCCATGCACAATATATGTGGTGCATTGGTGTGAAGCTACACATATTTGTCTTTGATTGTTAATCTCCCGAGGTTCTAAAACAATATGGTCTGTATTCACACACAATGCATTATGACAAAGGTGTGAAGCATCTAAATTTTTGTCTAAATCAGTAGATTTCAATTGCAAAATTTTTGCTAAACGTGCAACATTCATTTTAGTACGTTTGGCGTTTGGGTATGTAACATTGATCATCCCTAGAATATAATTATTTCTCCTCTGAGTGGCCCCAGTCCAAATAATGCATGTCCCATTTTCTGCCTCTTCACTGTTTATAAGTATAAAATTGGTATATTTTTGATAAAAATCTAAATTATTCGAAGCCATTTTGTATTCTTTTTAATTAAATAGCACTAAAAGAGTGTAACTGACCTCGATTTCAGAAGCTCCCATCCGAAATTGTGATCATTGAACCATGAAACACTCCAACACCTTTGAAATAATAGTTCACAAATTGGGTCAACATTTTTAATTAATTCTACATAGGCGGTAATGGTAACGTTTTCCTCCGTTGCTCAGTCCATATCGTTTACTTGAACATGTATGATGGTTCATATCGAAGCTGATACATTTATACATGTCTGGTTAAATTTTCGGGGTGGCAAGTGAGATTACTTTTTTCGCAAATTGCTGGACTCCGGAAGATGGTGAAAAATGTCACTCTCCACATGAAATAATCCCAAAATTCTGATCATAAAATTCAATAAAAAAATTTCTAATAATTTATTTCAGGTCAAATCTACATATTTCGTTTCTCATCACATCAGCTCTATAAAACAGTTCTTATTGTTTGTTTATGTCCATTTTTAAAATGACAGCATCCACAATTGTATGGCGGACTAATATTGTTTTTTAATTACGTCATCTGAGTTCCTCTCGCAAGGTCCATTAGGGACCCTGACCCAATTGTGGTCACTCAATATTTATCAAATAACTTTTAACGTACTTAAAAGAACCAAGATGTTTGACCCAATAGCCACAAAAGTGCCGTTTGGTGATTGCTTATATGCATGGTCCAGTACAATTAATTCATCGTGCAGTTAAGCGTATAACCGATCTCGTCCAGTACAGAAACTTAGGGTCGACGTCACTGGTAGTGGAGTTTTTATTCTCCGAGGGTATCACATACTAGATGTCTAGCGAAAATACAAAATTTCAGTCCTTGTATTTATGATGAATTTATTTACAATCGTTGGGTCGATGTCACTGCTAGTGGAGTTTTATTCTTCGAGGGTAGCACACACCCCGAACTCACCACCTATGTGTTGACATGCATTATCATTGATATGGTCATGATTAAAAATTAAATGCTTACAAAACTTTGAATTTTTAAAATATGATGGATTTTCTACCTCAGGAATAGATTATACGTATCTGCAATCACACATTTTATGAAAATATGAAAAAAATATCTGTGCTGAAAAAACACTAAAAGAAGCAGAACAGAAAAAAAAGAATGTGTCCCCAGTACACGGATATCCCATCCGCACAATCATTTTCTATGTTCAGTAGACCAGGAAAATGGGGTAAAATCTCTAAAAATTAGAAAGATCATCATATCATAATGAATATGTGTAATAAGTTTTCAAGTTGATTGGACTTCAACTTCATCAAAAAATACCTCGACCAAAGACTTTAAACAGACAGACGGACGGACGAACGAACGGACGCACATACCATAATACATAATGCCCATAAATGGGGCATATAAATCAATTCGCCTTATGAGCACAGGAAAAAACGAGTACATCGTCTGTTTAATTTGTTATATGTGTTTGTACATTTAAGTATATGTCTATATTGTTGTTATAAATAATGAGTCAACGAAAATTTATCATCAATATTGTCAATTTCCTGCAGGAAGTTTTTCTTGTTTCGTTTTTTTTCTTTTAAACTGAAGTGTAAAGTCATAGACGTGGTATAGTGAGCAGAGGTTATGACTTAACATGTATCTTTATTGAAGTAAAGGTAAGATTTGTCTCATTGCAGGGGGGGGGGGGGGGGGTATTTGAAATGAAACATATATTAAATATATGTATGTACAACTTAACCTAATATCAGATAAAAGTAAATATAAGGAAATATGCATTCTGATTTCCACATCAGCAACATATGGGTAGTATGTAGCATATCACAATTTACATATCATCATTGAGATAACCTTAGTTTATCTCCAGTGTTATATCATTTAATCTTTAAATGATGTTAATGGATTTTATTGTAAGGGTCTATATAATGTATTATTCAGTTAAAGTGTAGAACATTAGGTAATAGAATGTGAATAGATTAGGGTTTCTTTTTCGTAAAGTTGTAGCATATTTACCTGACGATATCGGGATATAAGTATTTAGTCGGATCTTAACATGTACTTGTGATTTGTTTACAAACCGGTATTGATAAAAATAAAAAAAAAACAAATGTCGAAATGTTCAGGACTTAATTAAATCTGTATTTGGGTAAGATGATGCAAGCATACGATTGTTATTGCGTCTTACACTTTGAGAGGTAAATAATCTTTAACTACTTTATTAAAAATATTGTGTAAAAACGTTAATTATGAGCTATAAATGCCAAGTCGCTCGAGCGTTTTTCTGAGGAAGTTTTTAAAAATTTTAAAGAAATATTGTTTACAGTGGGTTAGCTTTCATTAGTCTTCACTATCCTATAGATTAACAACTTTTGGTTATATTTATAATTTAGAATCTTCATTGAAGGTGGATCACGAATGCACAGTTAATTAATTATATTGATGTACCATTTGTATGAAAGAGTGAGATTTCTTGTATATGGGCCGATTCGAAAAAAGTTATGCGAGTATTGTCTCCCTTTAACAGGTTCATTATTCTATAATTAAGTATAGGTTTCTGATATCATTTTAAATAATAACAAAATGTATCAATTCAATATATTACAGTTTTTGTTATTGATGTACGAATATAATTTGATAAATTTGAAACGTTTAGAATGATAACATATTAATACAAAGAACCGTTCATCATTTTTGAAAAAGACTATAAATGAAAGTCGAATCATTTATCTCCCCTTCATGATAGATTGATTGGGAAATTAACAAGAGTTATCGAATATTAATCACAGAGATGGACTAAGAAGCAATTTGTAATTGTAGCTTTTTTAACGTTAAAAAAATTTCCACTATAAACGAATGTTACTTTATACAAATCTAAGGACTTTGTTAGCTAAATCTACAAATTGTATTAGATATTAAAATGTTTATTACAATAGATTAATATGCTATAAATTGGTCAAATTCCTATATATTTTGTAATTTACCTGTCAAATATGTCTGTTATTTATCATGGTGCTTTTCTATTTTCGTTAGGTAGTGTTAAGCAAGCCATGTTATTTATTATTTGTCTTTTTTCAAGATAAGTCAAACGCAGATCGTTTATTAGTTTGATGTTACTAATCGTCGATGACTCTTACTGCCTTTTCAACAATCATATACAGTAAATGACATTTGGTTCAATTTACATCATTTAAACGTTTGTCTTCAAACAATGTAAATGATGTGGACGCTTATATAACTAACCTTGGTAGTCCGTTTTTGTTTTATGATAAATTCTTATATTTTATTTTAAAATAATGAGTACTATGTTTCTGTTGAAGCGTACTCGTTCTTGGATAGTTAAATTTTTTTATGTTAATATAACACGAGAATGAAATTTTAAATAGTTGTTAGATTTATATATTTTCCCATTTTTAGCAATTTCATATTCAAAATCAATTTTTTTAAGGTTATGCATTTTTAATATTTCATAACGATGATACATATGATTCAAACGTTTCCTGAAACAAACAAGGACTTTGAGTAAAAAACTTTTTAAGACATGATTTTTTCCATTTTTTAGCGATTTTCACATTAACATTCCTCAGACTCAAAAAACACACATTTCCTGTGGTTTATGACACGACGATCTTTAATATGTCAAAACCAGGTATTCAATGAAGTGAATTTGATATAAAAATCTGTTATTTTGAGGTTGGTCCGCTTTTTACCACAGAATCCCTGTACTTTATGTAAATAACGAAATCCGATTGCAAGCACGTCAACCTTGTATTAAGATGACTGCCAACTAGGAATTTATGCAGATATTTTTTAAGTTACAAAACAATCAAAACCATCTTCATTTCATGTGACACATTTATACCAGTACAGATAACAAAAGTGTATGATTTCTAACTAACACCACTAAGGTTGGGTTTCGTTTTCCTTTCAAGTACAGTTATTCAAGGGTTTTACACTTATGGAGAGTATTGTTCGATTGTTTAATACCAAAAAATGATGTTTATCAGAATAACAAGTTTACAATATTTACATACGGCCGCTTCCTTCTTTTTTAATTTTCCATTAATTTTACTTTCCATAAATCGTGGGAAAGCGAGTGAAATCTACAAATATATCTAACATGATACATAATTGATATAAAACCTAACAAAATGTAATTGAAACAGATTCAACTATGTATATAACTGTAAAACATATTCCAATTAATAACTACCTGTATATCAGTGAACATATTTTAAAGGAGAGGCGAAAAATACCAAAGGGACAGCCAAACTCATAGATTAAAAATAAACTTACAACGCCATGGCTAAAAAAACAAACAGACAAATAATAGTACACAAGACACAATATAGAAAACTAAAGACTAAACAACACAAAACTGGGGGTGATCTCAAGTTGTCCGGAAGTTAGGCCAATATTTCTGCTGACGTAAATGTTTCAGATATATCAATATATGCCCGTCATGACTGGTATGTGAAATTAATGACATATAATGTTTTTAAAAATGTACGAAACTGTTACTAATAAACTGTGAACTGGTTGTGCAATTGGTCTTATCGTCGCAAATATTCGTTTGCCATCTCTGCTACGCGTTGCGTCTAAATTTGATTACTTTGAAAAATATTCTACCGGACGTGGTTGTTTATACTCATTAACTATACAGGTTGGGTAATCAAATCTGACCGTAGTTATTTCGTTTGAATTGTTTTTATACGTTGTCCCAAGTATTAACATAACATGGCAACCGAATAGGTTAGCGTGGAAATACAACAGTACCTCAAGTTGAGGTACATGATAAATATAACACTTAACTTCGATAATTAAACTATTGAGTACAGCATTGTCTACTATAGCCATGAAATGTTACTTCAAGTTTGTGTTCAAACGCATTAAATTGTAACTAAAGTAGCATGTTACTGGACTGTAGAAACAACATTTTACACTTTCACTGATAATATATTACTTGATAATCATCGGTAAATAATTTAAAATTTTCAACATTAATATACTTACAAATCATTTTATATTAATATGTCATCAATAGTTGAGTCTGTTAAATCGGATATCTCTTACAGGCATCATGAACGTAAATGTCAGAAACCAGGACAAGTCTGATGATGAAAATCTATTTGGCATAAAGAAAACTACGTACTGGCAAATTTACGGTGTTAAACGTTTTCCGTACCGTGGAAAGCGTAAGTATACACCATTACTTTACCCATCTTTAGATGGAGGGATGGTGATCTCAAATGACGTTTTCGGACTTACAATCAGTCAGTTTGAACGGATGTATAAAGCTTGTTTAGAAAGAAGGAAAACAAAAGAACAGTGGATACTGAACCTTAGATATCCAGACAAATCATCAAAAGAATATCTAGAATTCTTAGAGAACTGCACAGAATGCAATGATGGTAATTTTTTAAATGTTATATTCTAAAACTTATTAACATTTAAGGTATAAACTAGGTGTTAATGTAAATCCATTCTAGAAACAGTCTGAAAATGTTTAGATTATTTAGATTGAAATAGAAAACCATCAGTCAAACACAAAAAAGCAACACCATGTCAAACAAAAGAAAGGACAAACAGCCGATACAATGCGTAATAAAGTAAATAAGAAGTAAATAACAAACTCCATGACCAAAGTGAGATAAGGATAACACAAATTGGTTATAAGTCTTTTCTTGATTATTTACAATAGTATAGACATGTGGAAGGGCTAAACTAAATTGACAAAACTGATATAATTCATGTTTTTGAAGATAAGTCAGTTTTATGGTGTTGAAATGTTTCGCTTGAACGAGACGATCTCAATGGCAATGTCTGTAAAACAAGCTTAAGATTGAGGAACATTAAATCTTCATATTTTCATGTTTGATATTTGTTAAGAATACAATACTTTATTCTGACAAAAATATAAGTGTATATAGAATTCGCAAATATATAGGTCGAATCGCATTAATCCAGAGAAGTACAATTTCACTCAATTAGTACGGTTGGAGATAAATCTTTTTAAGTAATGACATAACTCTTTATGAAATAGATTCGTCCAATTCGCTATTTTAAATTCACCTAAACAGAATCCCTTAAACCAAAGACATGAAAGCTAAATTACAGGCAATGCTTTGAAATCATTGTCTTTTCGATAATTAAACAGGTGATAAAAAATATGTATTCAAAAGAAAACTTAGCCAGAATACTTCATATCATAATTATGTACAGTTAATTAAATAGTTGTTTAGCCAAGCAATTGATCGCGGGAGACGTTATATCCAACATGTTCAATACAGTTCCATTTGTGGCTAATTGTCATATCATGCTATATATATATACAACGCTATACATCCACTGCGTCTACATAACACACAACATTGTACTATGATCAGAAAGAAGGCTTTTGAAATATCTAGTGGAGTTAATTTTCCGTATACGACGTAGTTGTATGGTTTCATGTTACATAAGTAAACCCATATATTTCTTACAGATCACTTGCCTTGGAGGGACCAGAGGGAAAAATACTTATACGATAATCTAATAAAAACAGTTGGAAGTGAAATAGATATGCGAAAGAGACAGCGACTTTTTATAATACAAGACATGATCGTCAATTCATCAGGTTCGATAAATCGAACACAAATCTTTAGTGGAAGTTTGTCAGAAGGATTAGATTTACCAGGCAGCGACATAGATGTTATGTTCGCAGTCAATCACTATAGAGATATAAAGAATGTTAAGAACGTCAAAGACCCAATACATCGTACTATATTATATGTTATGGAGACAGATATTGATCATCCCGGGTTTGCTAGAGTGAGAATATTATCGCAACGTAAAGGGGTACACCTTCGTAACCAATGTTCACGCTGTCCGCCAGGTACATGTACTGGTAGTCGATTTTATCTAAATACTAACGAATTTCTTCAGCAATATAAGAAAGAATATCCATACGCGGTATGTATACATGGTCCATGTATATCAGATGAAGACCAGACATTTGATTTTGCATTATGCCTAAGGAGTAAATATTTTCCTCAAAACGCAATTCCATGGGCATTACGTCATCAATGGCAATGGCCAACTAGTTTCGTTATTGATAGGATCATACATTGCGGGTGTTTGTTAGTACCTATAGGACCTAAGACCTCAACAGTTAAGGACGATTTATGGAGAGTGTCTTTCTCTGTGGCTGAAAAGTTACTTGTACATTCGTTTAATTTACCTCAACTTTTATGTTACGGTTTACTCAAATTAACACTAAAGCGTATAATTAACACAAACGATGAATTAAAAGATTTATTATGTTCTTACTTTTTAAAGACGGCTCTGTTTTGGGTTTCGGGGGAGGTGGATATTGACACATTTCAATTATCTAAGATATATCATTGTTTTTCTCTATGCCTTGACAAATTAATATTATGGGTGAACACATGTTACTGTCCGAACTATTTTATTCCCGAACATAATATGTTCCTAGGAAAGATCGATCAGACTAACAATAAGATATTACTAGGTGTACTGGAAAGTATACAGTGTAGAGGGATTGATGGGTTGATACAGAATATATTTCCGCTAGACAATGATCATAATTATGTATTGAGTACAAAGAGTGAATCTTCGTTCATTTCGCTAGACTTTATACTTCATAGAACTGTTCGTATATTCAACAAACACATGGGAGCAGGAGGAATTACAAATCTTTATAAAGCATGTTCTTGTATTGATTCTTTACTAAAGTCCGAATCATCTACGTCTATTATTGAAGCATGTAAATTTTATCATGCCGAGATTAGTCAAATAATAGTAAACCGATTACCACCACCAGATACAAAAGGTAACACTTTCAACATACGCAAATTGTATCATAGATTGTTCAAACACATCATCAAGACAGATGCTGTATCGGGTTGGTTGTTATACGCGTCGTTTTTTTATGTAACAGGACAGTTCAACGACACACTCAAAATAACGGATTATGTTCTATCGAGATATTCACCTTCTTTGGTGTTAATAGACTCTATATATCTTGGAGCCAACAATGACGTACAGAAAAACAATTACAGACATACTGTACATTCTTCAATGACATTGAAAGAAAGGCTGGTAATAGGCACTGCGCAACATGTTCTTTACAGACAGCACTCGCCATTAATACCAAAGGAACTACAGCTGGAGGTAGAAGACCGATTCATGCAAATACTACCAAATATAATGTGTTACTGTTTGAGATTTTTATGCTTTCATCATCTTGATAAAATATCAAACAGACAACATGCATTACGTGATTTATATACATCAGTTAAACATCAAGTTATTAGATCAATAAATACAGAGTCTAATTCATTAATAATACTTGGAGTATGCTTTGAAATGTCCGATGATAAAGACATGGCATATCAATGCTATGAGGAAGCTTTGCAATGTAAATTGAATGTATTTTACTCAGCAGAAGCAAGGAAATCAAAACTTTTAACATAAACTTTTAGCATCAACAATTAATGGAGTTGTATTATACATTTGTGTTACCAATGGAGGTATCTTATCTTGTCTCATCAAATTGATATATAAATATGGAACTCGTTCATGCAATATGTAAAATAACAAAAATACCGAATTTCTAGGAAAATCCAAAACAGAAAAGTTATTTTGCATACTTTGAACTACAAAGTTATTTTATATCTCTACCTGTGTGACGTTTACATTCTGACGTCAAACGCGCGATTTTACACCAGAATTAGTGTTAATCTAGTACTTTTGGGTTCATTTAATATACATAAATAAAACACAAAAATAAGTAAGCAATGAACGTATTTGTTAATTTTGATATATGTTGTTTTTTGTGCTTCTTGTTAAATATTTGTTTGTTATTGTTATGATTTAGATTTTGACACGGTGATGACCTTATTTTGACAATTTTACCTATTATGTCTCTTTTGTTCACGCATCGTTGTCAATATAATGGAATTTGATGCGACTGTCATACAAGTAAGAGATTTGGCGCTATAAATCTAGGTTCAATCCACCATTTTCTACATAGGAAATGTCTGTACCAAGTCAGGGATATAACAGTTGTTGGTCATTCGTTTGATGTGATTTATCATTTGATTTTGCCATTTGATTAGGGACTTTCCGTTTTGAATTCAGTTTTTTTGTGAATTTACTTTTCAGATGAAACGAAAATGAACAATGAACAATAAAAATATATATAGAAAATGATGGTATTTGTGATATTTTTTATTTTATTGATATATTTACTTCAATGAGACATAAATTCAAAACAAAACAACAACCAAGTCATATTAAAAGCAGTTGTGCATTGTTTTTCTTTCCACTTATTGGTTGCATGTTCTAGAAATATGTCAAAGGAAAGGAAATGATAAAATCAATTTTATTTATTGATTCTTGAATTCTAAATTGTATCCATCTCACACGTTTCATTGACCTAGTGCGAATTGAAAGTAACAAATTATATCAACATAGTAATTATTTTTAAAGGGCACTAGCTTCAAGATATATAAAAAATCTAAAAATCTTTTTGTTCAATTATTGATGAAAATGAAATAGTGAAATAATGATACGCTTTTAGCAGATCTTCTGGTTTAATTAAGTCAAAATAAGTTAAGATAGATAATGAATTATTCACTTGCAAGTGCATAATTTGACCTCATTGCATCCGTATTCATGTGGACTTTAATTTAATCCTTTAGCTAGAAATGGATATAGCATGCATCGTGCGAGTAAAGTCATATTAGGGAAAAATGTCAGCATTGAAAGCGATTGAAAGTTAAACCATTCAACTGATTCGATCCAAAAGAAATCATTCGTATACACATGATACAGGTGGAGATGAGAAATAACATATATTCCTAATCTACAAAATGAATTAAACAGACCTAGACAAATCCAATAGCACAATTTCGATTTCTGTGTTTATCGATATTTATGTTTATATCGCTAATATGGTCATCGTATGTCGTCGGAGGTCAACTCGATACTAAACGAAGCTACCTATACTTGGGCCTATGCACTGTAAATTGTTTATTTTAGTCTTTTTATAATTTAGATAAATGTTTTACATTGTTTTCTCTAATTGTTGTGCTATTTTCACATTTTCTGACCGGTGTGAGAAAAATATTACTCCTCACTAGTGAAAAAGTTCTCTTCAAATGATTAGTCAAAATTTAATTATGACGTCTAAATGTTTTGTTTTCTTCTGAATTTTCCTATTGTGACGTCATGAAAAAGGCGACAATGCATGATGACGTCGCATATAAAGAACACAAGTTTCTGAAAATGTTTGAAAATCAAGGATAAAATCATTAGAGAAACAGATTCCGACACTATAACTCGTGTATTACTATATATCTCCACTCTCGACAATTAAATTTTAGTTATTTCAAGAGCTCGGCAAGCCTCGCGCTTAAAATAATAAAATTTAACTGTCTCGAGTGCAGAAATATCGTAATACACTTGTTGCAGTGTAGGAATCTATACATAAATCAAATATAGAATTTGAGTCAAATCGATGAACACGAATTTGACAGCTGATAACCCTTTGAGCGTATGTCATTAGATTGGAATGGGAAATCAGAACAACATGGAACATTGAAATATCGGTTTCATTTCTATTTATATTCACATATATTTCCGTTTTGTGTTTAGAATATATTTTCATTTCATTTTGAAAGTTATACATAATCTCCTTCATTCCATCGTCAACTAATGGTTCAGTCCGAGGCTATCCGTTTTTAAAACATCCATAACTTTGTGAAATAGTCATCGTTTCCATGCAGAGCCTCGGTGGCCGCGTGGTCTAAGTAGTTTTGAACACTCTCAACTTTAGTGTTGCGATTTCAAACCCCAGCACGTCACATGCTAAGTTAACTTTGATCTACAATTTACAAGGATTGTAAATGTTTCTGCCGAAGGTCTGTGGTTTTCTCAGAAAATAGCCAATAGTTCCGAAATTGGCATTAAACCCCGGTCAATCATTCGATCATTATGTTTATGTGGATTGGTGACATTTGAAAAGTGTCAGCATATTTAGATGATCTAGTTAGGTGGATTACCAATAAAATATTCATCATTTAGTGACAAACTGACAACAATTACAAAAAAATACATCGACCAAAAGACAAACAGCAGTATACGAAATACAGCATATAAAACTACAACTGAGCAATACTGGGCGATCATGAAAGGTTAACAGATCAAGCACCTTCTGTGACACTAGTGGTGTTACTCCTGCATAATATGTTATATCAAGGGATAAGACATCACATAGAAAGCATATTAATTAACTCTCATCTAACCCTAGAACATTATCAAATTCATCACTCATCGGTCGGAGTTTTGATATCGTAACATGTTTTTTCTTGACAAAGGATAGACATAACCATTATATATGTTGTGTACAAGATGCAAGTTTGTACAAATTATAATTTGTACAGGGTTTTTGTACAAGTTATAAGTTTTTAACACATACCTTCTTGCAACAGGTGATACAGGTTTATCTACTAACATGTACCAGTGTAATGTTTTAAATTCAAATTTATATACTTCAACCTAACATTTAAGTGCTATTCTCCTTGTCTTCAAACTGGAAATGAGAATACCTGAATGGTTTAAATTCTAATTTTATTTTTCTCCTAATACCATATTTATATCCATACAAAGTCTTTTTCTGTCTTATAACGCATCACACGGTATAGCTGACTTAGATAAACCCTGAAACCAAATTTCAGAAATCCTTGTATTGTAGTTCCTGAGAAAAATGCGACGAAAAATATTCATGGGACGGACGGACTGACTGACTGACTGACGGACTGGCGGACTGACGGAAGGACGGACTAACGGAAGGACAGACAGAGGTAAAACAGTATACCCACCCATCAGTTACTCTTAATGGGTGATCATTCTACTATACACGTCGTACGTGTCAATCTGCTTATGGAAGTAGAAATAATGGTGATACCTTTAAATAGGATATGACACAATCCAGAAAAAGAGAGTACACACAGTAACACATTTTTTTGTCATTTTTTTATTATTTTTGTTTTGCATCGATGAAGTTGAAAATCGAGAACTAGGAATGCTGTTTTAGGTGGTGGCATCGCCAATGTACTTGTAACGGGGTCAGTTAAACGAGAACCAATAGTGGAGGTGGATCAATGCAATTTAAATTGCAGTTGCATTTGCATTTGCACACGTCCTGTCCGTAAAGATTTTGCCCTGTACCTTCAGTCATGAATCATTTTATTTTTTTTCAATCTTGACACAGGAAAATCGACATAGTTTAGTATTTTTGTGAGTTTACTTTGTACATTGTTTGTTAAATGCTTTCGGTGACTTTTGATAGCTAAAATAATTAATCTTTCGTCTGAGTAGGATTGGTAGGTGACCAAGTAGACTAAATGCTAAATCTACTGAAAGTTTCCCGCTCGAATTTTTTTATAAAATGATAAAATGTTTCACTACAGCAATCAAACGTCTGGTATAAAACATTTTATTTGAAGATAACACATCATTTATCCAAATTAATTGGTAATAGAAACAATAGAGCACTTGGAATTTAAACTTTATTTAAGTTAGCATTAGAAAATGTTTTATACATAATCTGTTTCGATTTCCTTTAATACAAGTGTTAACTCTTATGAATAAGTATCGTCACATCCTTTAATGATAAACTAATCAATAGAAGATATGATCTGGACGAGTACTTTACAGTTCGTCAACATGGAGATTTTGTGTTTCTCTTGGTTTCAGTTTCCTTTAACAATTGATTTAAATTGTTAAATTCTTATCATTTGTAGTTGTAATTCTAACCTTTTTATTTTCTATTCGTGTGTGAGGGTAAAGATAATTAATCACCCAGTTCATTTATAAGATTTTGAGTTAGAAGCATGTACGAGCTATTTGGTTTAGTTCGATTAAAAAGAAATACCGACAGAGCTAGATATTACAATTATCTATATAATTACTAACACAATTCTATCTTAAAAGTATTGTATTCTTTTTTTGGTTATTAAATAGATCAAATATCGTTATAATATACCTAATCTTGAACTATATCCTATTTTGTTTTTTAAATTTACCTGAGACGTCACTTTTGTGCGTCGATCTAGTCGGTGACATACAATACGTGGTACTGCTGTGGTATTCTTATATGCTGACTTTGGTTATTTAACGTGTTCGTTTTTGTTCTGTGGTTAGTCACCACTAAGCTGTTGACATGAATATCAATTATATGGTTATTTTCATAAATTTACTGTTTTGTAAGCATAAATTATTCTAAATTCTAAATACTAAGGAATTTCTTATCCCAGGCAGATAACCTTAGCCGTATTTGGCACAACTTTTGGGAATTTTGGGTCATAAATGCTGACCATCTTTGTTTGGCTTTCTTTACTATTTTGACCTGGGCGTCACTGATGAGCTCGATATAGACGAAGCACTTGTCTGACGTATCAAATCATAAGCCTGGTACCTTTAATAGCTATAAGCATGTCGTAATGTTCTATTGTATTGTTTATTTGTGTATTTCTCTGTACTGAATGTGCTTCTAATTATTTGTATTGTAGTTCTGCCATGTCATGTTGTCATTTTAGTGTTATATTTAACATTGTCATAAAAGCGTGAGGTTTGGCTAGCCACAAAACAAGGTTCAACCTTACATTTTTTCCTTAAAATGTCCGTTACCAATTCAGGAAAATGGCAATTGTTATCTTATAGTTCGTTTCTATGTTTGTTGCATTGTCGTTTGGTTTTTTGTTGCACTTAGTGTTTCGGTTGTTTCGTTGTTTTCCTCTTATATATTTAAATATTGTTGAGCTTGAGAAACTTTGTAGATTTATTAAATCTATTTCTGTGAGAGTCTATCCTCCTGGTTAATACAACTATATGTTTAATTATCATTTGTGTAAATATTTATCATATTGATTTTGTATTTCACACATGCTATATCTTATATAATATATGTTATATATATTATTGTAATATCTTCTCTGTAACTATGCATTTAGTTTATGAGAATAAAGATCATTCATTCATTCAACAGCGGTATACTATTGTTGCTTTTATTTAAATACTTCAGAGTATACTGAGATAGTCAGCAACGAATGTATATCATGCGGCTCTTTTTATAAATCTTACGATTAAGATTTATAAATCCATGATTTTTATGTCTACATACTTTTGAAAGGCATCTTAATGATTTCAGTATAATTGCGTGGTCTGAAACACTGAAGATATGATTGTCTCTGGGTTAATGTTATGGACATTTAAATTCCGTTGGAATGATGAACTTATAACATACTAGTTTTGTAATCTTCCTCGAATTTATATTGTATCTCATAATATTTGAGCTCAAATAAAGATGAAAAAAATTAAACCTCACAAAAAAAACCTAAACAAATGAAAAGTTCATCTATATACATTTACAATTATTTGGCTTTGAGCGTTTCTGATAAAGGTAAATCCAGAAAAGCACTTCGGACGCATGAAATGTTTAAACGTGTTAATTTCGATTTTTACATCACTGGGTTGATTCACCTGCTGGTGGACTATCAGTCCCTGAGGGTATCATCAACTCAGTAGTCAATACTTCGGTACTGACTTGATTTATAACAAACCTTTCTAAAATGTTTTTCCTATATAACTGCGATAGTTTTCTCATATAAAATAAATACGATTTAACAAGTCACAATGTATGTCAAGAAAACCTGAAACATATTTCACAATCATAGTTAACGCCATGTTTAATGTTATAGGCCTAGCATTTCTATAATTTCATACCTGTAATAAAATCAATTATCGTATACTTAGCATTAGTATGATAGCTTTTGCATATTTGTAATAAAAGGAGAAACACAAGCTATAATTTCACACCCGTGCTGATAACTCATGATGTCCAGTAATGGCGGACAAATAGCGATAATGTGCATTCGATCCAGTGGTTACTCTGTTTGTACAGATTAAGCTGTTATTGAAAAAACTGATGTAACATGGCTAGATCCAATGATATAGATCTTCAAAATGATGACATTTTAGTACTTGATAATGTGGATCTACAGGAAGTAACAAATACCATTGACAATTAATGAATCATCTCATAGTACAACATGATGTAGTAATAATGATCATAAAACTGTCAATACTTCCTCAATGCTTCCAGCTTCCAAACACAATCTTTCAAAATGCCTCTATAGGAAATAGTATCATAAATTTATATGGAGGTAGTGATGTTATTGTTGGACAATTTATTTTATTGGACAGTGTATTTTTTCGATTCCTAATTTCAACTTCTTTATTTAATTTTGTTTTAGTTATTTCATTTGTTTATTGCCTTACATAAAACAAGTGTCGGAAGTATATGATAAAGATATTAATACATGGCCTTTTCCAATCTGTCCGGGTATCATCCAAATTTTGTATTGTTTCCAAGAGAGTCTACTCAAGGTGACATTTTGAAGAAATGACACTGCGAGATGATGGATGAGACTTGATAGTTCCACGAGCCTGTGTCGGTCATCTTATTTCTATGCATACTAATGAGAAGCGATTCATGTGAAAAGAAATATGGTGATATGGCAGATGTGATTCCACTTGCCTGCAGGACGTCAACGGTCTTAAGTAGTGCAACAATTCAGTAAACTTCTTTTACGGTTCCTATGAAGGCAATATGTATGATGTTCCCCGTAATGATACTTATTACAGACAATGTTTCACAGCTAATTCTATAAATAGTTATAATGGAGATTTTCTGATCTGCGAACCATAAAAGTTTAGTTATAATATATAATAACAAACCGAGTTTCTCTGGTGAAATTCGAACCGATTTTTTGCTCTGTGATTTTTGGAATACATATACTACAAATTATACGTAACTATATTTTTAACAAACAATCCAGGAAACTATGATATTCATACTTGATTTCAATGTAATATAACAATAAGCATTGTGTACTTTTATATTTAGTTTACAAACGCTGCTTTCTATGTGATCAGTAAAGCAACTGTTGAAAAGAATATTGTTTTGTCTTATTTCAAAGGGAGGCACTAAGGCCACACCAATTTAATTTCTTGTTCTACGGATTTTTGGACTCCAAAATTTGGGGCGAGCGAGCGATTTGAAAATTTTAATAAAAAACTATTTAATTTGCAAATTTTTGAGGCAAAGCTTGAAAAGTAAAGGCGAGCGATTATAATTTGTTTTTGTAAACATAAAATAGTAGGTTTTGACAATATTAAAACTTGATTTATCACTTGTACTTTTACATTTCTTTAATTTCTGAAGTATTTATTCCCTGTTCACCAAGAAATAATTAAATTTGGTCTATGTATGTGTGACTGACAATGAGACAACTCTCCATCCAAGTCATAATCAGTTTGGGGGCAATCCCTTAATGTTATAAATATCCCTTTTACATGTTTTATGAGGGATCAATATAAGTTATAATATATGTGTTTATACAAAAGGGCTCATATTCTCTCAAAGAACTTTATATGTATCTGGAATTAAATGGTGAAAACATGTCCAAGAATTTTGTAATATTCCTGGACCTTAACCATGTTAAATTAACAAATTTACTTTAACAATTAATATTATTCAAAATAAGTGGACCCCTCTGTTAGAAAAAGTTGTTTAAAATATGATGTAACTCTCCTCTTTTTGAGTACACATTCTAAGTTTTCAAAGGTTTTGTATAGAAGAACTATACAAATCCTTGGTATTTCTATTTTCTTTTCTACATCAGTAAAATGACCCCTTGTCTGAGGGAGGGTTGTTTTCAACCTGCTAATAACAAACACAGGTCAAAGTACGGCCTTTAACACAGGGCTTTGATACAGACCAAACAGCAAGCTATAAAGGACCCCAAAATTATTAGCGTACAAAATTCGAACAGGAAAACCAACGATCTATAATTTATATATCCAAACGGGAAAATACCAATGAACAACATCAACAAACGATAACTGCTGAACGACAAGCCCCTGAATCTATCAGGACAGGTGCATGAACATGCAGCGGCTATGGATAGTTTTGTTTCGCCAGCATACAATATAATTGCAGTTGAAGGCAAATCCTTCAGAAGTTCTTTGTACTTTATTCTAACAACGAACAACTTTGATAGGGAATATAATAGGTAAGGGGGAAAGAAACCATTTTTTGTTCTTTACAGGTATTTCCGAATTTATAGCACTCCCACTTTGGATAAATAGGTTTCATGCTGAAACAAATATTCTCACAGATATTTACACAGTGTTGTGGGGTGCTTTTATGTTTAAAATCGTTATATACAGGTTAGACTGTGATTTTAAAAACAAATATTGATATTTTTTTATATTTACAAAAAAAACGGTGCGGGAAATGAACATGATTACATTTCCGGATGCGGGAAGCGGGAATATAAAAAAAATAAAAAATTCTGTTTTGAAAAAAATATGTGCGAGCGGGTCCGTCGAACAAGTAATCAAATTGATGTGGCCTAATTATGACATTTCAACGCTGAATTGATATTTCACGAACCTGTATATTCAAATAGGTATCTATAATGAATAACTCATTGTTGCTAGTGCTTTACCCGAGCAGGATGAATTAACTTTGATTAATACTTATCTGAAATAATAAAATTAACGGTACCAATTTTCTTGCACCAGATGCGCATTTCAACAATACATGTCTCTTCAGTGATGCTTGTGGCCAAAATATTTGAAATCCAAAGCTTATATAAAAGATGAAGAGCTATAATCCAAATTATCCAAAAAGTATAGCCAAATCCGTGAAAGGAATCAGAGCTTTGCATGAGGGAGATACATTCCTTAATTTATAATAATTTCTATCATTTTGTAACAGTAAAATTTAATAACACAAAAAAATCCGTATTTTCATGCCAGTACCGCAGTACTGGCTACTGGGGTGGTGATACCCTCGGGGACTAATAGTCCAACAGCAGAGGCATCGACCCAGTGGTAGTAATAAAATTAACGGTACCAATTTTCTTGCACCAGATGCGCATTTCGACAATACATGTCTCTTCAGTGATGCTCGTGGCCAAAATATTTGAAATCCCAAGCTTGTATAAAATATGAAGAGCTATAATCCAAGTAATCCAAAAAGTATAGCCAAATCCGTGAAAGGAATCAGAGCTTTGCATGAGGGAGATACATTCCTTAATTTATAATAATTTCTATCATTTTGTAACAGTAAAATTTAATAACACAAAAAATCCGTATTTTCATGCCAGTACCGAAGTACTGGCTACTGGGTGGTGATACCCTCGGGGACTAATAGTCCAACAGCAGAGGCATCGACCCAGTGGTAGTAATAAAATTAACGGTACCAATTTTCTTGAAGACACTTTAATCACGTAAAAGTTACAAACAAAAGATGCTTTTCAATAAAATTACTGCTATTAAATCACTTTGAATTACAAATCTTAATCAGTTATGTGTACATATTGATACCTAGTAGCATTGTGAATTATTTACATTATGCGGTGATGTGGACATCTGATCTCATTTAAAAGAAAATAAGACAATAAGGAGAATGATGTGGTATGATTGCCAATAAATTAAGAACCAGAAAATTGAAATGAAATGAATGTAAGCAATTATAGGCAACTGTACGGTCTTTAACAATGAAAAAAAAACCATACAAGACAGCAAAGGTTCCGTGAAAACATTTCAATTGAGAAAACTAACGGCATAATTTACAACAAAAATAATTTAGGAAAAACAAAAAATAACAGACACGAACCATCAACAACCGCTGTACAAGAGGCCACTCACCTTGCACGAGCTCATAAATAATGTGGCGGGGTTAATAGATATAGGAAGATGTGGTATGAGTGCCATGAGACAACTATCCTTCCAAGTCACAATTTATAAAAGTAAACCATTATAGGTCAAGGGTACGGTCTTCAACACGGAGCCTAGGCTCAAACCGACATTTAAACATGTTTGAAGGAGCCAACCATTTCCCTAACATAGGGCAGCGGTGAAACGACGCAACACAAGAAAGAACTTCACAAAAAAATAAAGAAAAAACTAATATGAGAAAAAAAACCGACAACAATGCACTCAAGTACAGGCTTCTGAGGGTTAAACATGTCTATTGCCTCTAAACCCTCCCTTTGAAACTGGTGTAGTAGATCAACATATGAGCAACCTATAGTAATCAGTTAAAAAGGTCTTAACTCATCTGCTAGATACGCAGCAGAAACACAATTAATAAAAACACAGACTGAACGTGGCAAGGAATCTTTACATCTCTCACAGCAAATAAACTCATCGTAGATAGATACCACGATTAAAATTTTACATTTACGCCAAACGTGCGTTTCGTCTACAAAAAACTCATCAGTGACGCTCGAATTAAAAAAAATTTAAAAGGCCAAATAAAGTACGAAGTTGAAGAGCACAGAGGACCAAAAGTGACTTAAAGTTTTAACACTGGACACTTTAAATTTGCAAAACACTCATTTGCAAATCCGCCGCCGCCTCAAATAAGAGCTACAGTGTCATGTATATAACCAAAATGTGCGGAATTACATGGGATTCAATAATTTCATTAGTTTTCTACTGTTACTATTATATTTATTTTGCTATTTGATTTATAAAAACATGGGATTTTCAATATCCCATGGGACAGGGCAAAATCCCATGGGATTTACCATTATCCCATAGGATTTGGTTAAATCCCATGGGATTTGTTTTGGTCCCATGGGATAATTGTAGTCCCATGGGATATTTGTTGTCCCATGGGACAAAAAAAAATCCCATGGGACTATAATTATCCCATGGGATTTTTAATATCCCATGGGACAATTAAAATCCCATGGGATTCAAATTATGAATATATAGATATAAATATACAGAAATGTGTATGTTACAATGTATTCTATTTGGTAGTAAATTGTTATAAGATGAATCTTTTTAATTGAATATCTTTTTTCTTTGGAAATGTTAATTCAACATATTGTTCTATAACTGTTCAAAACTAAACCTTTAAACAACAAAGTAGATAATGTGAGTATCAATATATGTTTATTTATGAATTATAGAATACTTTCTTGAAACACTATTATTTACCATTTGAAATCAATGAAAAACTCTAAGATAAGGCTGAACATACTAGTGCTGTAAATTCAGAAATTATTGCGTGCATTTATTATTGGATTTTTGTCATTTAAGACTAAAATGAGATTTTATTTTTTTACGATTTTGAGATCAGTTTAATTCATATAAAATAGTTCTAAATGGGAGTTTAAATTATTGCGTTTACAACTGTGTTGCAATTTTTGCAAATATAAACCCTCACAATAATTCTTGAAATTTACAGTAGCTATTTAAGTAAATCTATTTTTTTCTCAATATCCCTCCACACAAAACATTAATAGTTTCTTATCATCCAGCATTGTGTGATTTTATAGTCCACTTTTTGGTCATTCAGCACAGAACATTGACATTATTGTGGTTTCAATATCTTTTGGTATGTAATAGAACTTTAAATCATTGACTGAGTGATGAAAATAATAGCTGATCCAACTTTTGTCTTTGAATTTTATTCTGGTCTTGTTTCTATGTTTCTTCCATGTATTCTAGGTGATGAATTTCAATCCTTCTGAAAAAGAACCAATAAAATCTGAAGTATTATATAATTTTTTTTGCATACATGTAGCAATAATATGATTTTTAATAAAAATAGCTATGCTGCATGGATTTCACTGATTGTTAAAGGTTGTCCAGTGTCATCAGTTGCTAACCTCTTACATCCTTTGGTCTCTGATGGAGAGTTGTCAAATTAGCAATATACCACATCTTCCTATTTTAATACTACCGGTATATAACAATCAATTAATTTATTCTTCTTTATAACATTTGGGTATTTTCCCAAGTTATATATATCATATATATAAAGATCAATGTTAAAACTTTAGGCAATTACAATAACATATTCCATTATTCACTAGAATTTTCAATATATTATACAAAATGCAGACAACAGAAACAATATATCTTTAAGCTTTTGAAGATCTGACAGAGTTCAATTTGTCTTTTATTCAATGTAAAAATACCTTGAAATCTTCGGACATATTGGAAATTATAACATTGACACAAAAAAAATATATATTGTTTTATCCTTATTTTTTGTGTTGTTGGCTTGCTGTCTCATTTTACAGTTATACATACATCAATAATCTTCTTCTTTATTAAAAGTAAATATGGGATATTTTTTATTTTATAATCTGAAAATATTATATTTCTATCGAATAACTTATTACCAAGTTCACAAACACCAATGTGTTTGTCAGATACTAATTTTAAGAAAAACAGCTAACTAAAGGTTATCTATTCCGGAAGTAGAAAATAATTATGAACATATCAATGATAACTCAAGTCAACACAGATATGCTGACTACTGGGCTGGCGATACCCTCGGGGAAATAAATCTCCACCAGCAGTGACATCGACCCAGTGGTTGCAAATAACTTATTTTTGTCCATCTGATGAGTTAAGCCTTTTTCAACTGATTTTTATAGTTCGTTCTTATGTTGTACTGTTATACCACTATCCCAGGTTAGGGGGAGGGTTGGGATCCCGATAACATGTTTAACCCCGCCACATTATTTATGTATGTACCTGTCCCAAGTCAGGAGCCTGTAGTTCAGTGGTTGTCGTTTGTTTATGTGTTACATATTTGTTTTTCGTTAATTTTTTTTTTACATAAATAAGGCCGTTAGTTTTCTCGTTTGAATTGTTTTACAATGTCTTATCGGGGCCAATTATAGCTGACTATGCGGTATGGGCTTTGTTCATTGTTGAAGGCCGTACGGTGACCTTTAGTTGTTAATGTCTGTGTCATTTTTGTCTTTTGTGGATAGTTGTCTCATTGGCAATCATACCACATCTTCTTTTTTAATATCATCATAGATTGATACCAGGATTAAAATTTTATATTTACGCAAGACGCGCGTTTCGTCTACAAAAGACTCATCAGTGACGCTCGAATAAAAAAATGTTTAAAAGGCCAAATAAAGTACGAAATTGAAGAGCATTGAGGACCAAAAGTTCCTTAAAGTTTTGCCAAAAACAGCTGAGGTAATCTATTACTGAGGTAGAAAAGCCTTAATTTTTTTCTAAAAGAACCCACAAAGTATAGATCTGAGAGTACTCACAAATTAAATACTTGTTTTGTGCATGACGAATTTTGTCAATCTGAATTTAAGATTTTATTTTAGACGTTCATATTAAATAGCATTTCCGGTATTGTGGTTTTTCATTTTTCAAACAAGAAACAAATCCAAGTCGTTTTTGTTAATTGTGATGTAATGTTCAGTCAAAGATTGCTAAAAAGATTGTTCTATATATATATATACACTTAAGACATTGATTTGGAAAGCAATAGGCTCTCAAGTTTGTTTGCGATTTAACCTTATCCTTATAGTTATATAGGAAACATTCTGTTTTCCTTGCTGTCAAAAGTTATTATACATATAACCGTGAGAATAATCATTATTAAATATTTTACCCTTGTGACATCAAACAAAAATAAATATACTATAACAGTCATTACTAACTGCATTTTAACAACATTTGGATAAAAAATTAGTATCATATTAGATGAATATTCTTATTTTTGAAACAAATATGTGTTTGCTATCACATAACTTTTATAAACTGTACGTGTTTGTGTCGTGTGTATTGCATATAGTTAAGAACAACATTTATAATTGTTTCCAAGGGAGGCTACCCATTAAGGAATTATTACATAAATGACAATGTGATGACAGTGCGCAATCCAGAGAATTGTGTATCGCTCACCTAAAATTTAAAATCACTGTTGAAAAAGTGGTGCATCACGGCATGGCTCTTTTGAAGCTGTGGGAGCTCTTATTTTCATAACATATTATATTCAGAAAGCTCTAACAATCTAATTAAAATATTGATCTTTGATTACGTCATACTACATATGAGTATAACGTAATCAGAGATCAATATTTTAATTAGATTGAAAGCTCTTAGTACATTTTTACAAACAGATGGAGAAATACAACTTTTTTACTTGTTCTCACGACGTTTTGAAACAGGTACGCGCACGACTTTCACGAGTTTAAAAATCGTGTACACCATTTTTAAAACCGTGCGGACCAGTTTTTGAAGGTCGCTTGTGTCCAAGATTTTAAAGTCGACTATGGACCTTTTTCAACTTTTTATAGTTTGTTATTATATTGTACTGTCACACCACAGTCAATGGCATGTTAAACCCAGATACATTCTGTATGTGTTTGTCTATCCCAAGTCAGGAGCCTGTTATTCAGTAGTTTTCTTTTGTGTATGTGTTTATACATATGTGTGTTTCGTTCATTTTTTTGTACATAAATTAAGCCGTAAGTTTTAGTGTCATTTCGGGGCCTTTTATAGCTGACTGTGCGGTATGTATTTTGCTCATTGTTGAATGCCGTATGGTGACCTTGAGTTGTTAATTTCTGTGTCAATTGGACTTGTATGCATGGAGAGTTGTCTCATTGTCAATTGTACCACATCTTTTTTATATTGAAGCTTTTAAACACGATTTTTAAAACTTGTGCTCAAAAGATTGAAATGAAATTATTAACACTAAACACGGCACTTAAGGGACTCCGTGGAAAACTGTATCAACTATTCTTCATTTATATATTATATATAAATAGAATTATACAGAATATTTGATTTCTTGCGTTCGTGAAAACTCATTTTATTTTTCCTTAATTGCAAACGTTTAAAAAAGAATGATTGTTGTCATGTTTCAAAAGAATGTGACTGAATATGGAATTAAGAAGAAATAACATATTTTTAGACGGGACAGGAAGGTTCCAATGAATCTTTATTGTAGTTCATGAGTTTGAATTTCTTTTTATTGTATAAGTGCTGTCAATTTCTTTAATTTTAATCTAACGACTGGTCGGTGGAACGAATTACTGCACATTTAACATCTACAATAAGACTTTTATATGTTCAGGAGATTTTCTGATCTCCTACTTTCAAAAGTATTTACTTGTCTCCGACACAGAACACAGCACTGTAACCAAAGATGATATATAGTTGTGAATTATAATTGGTCGTGCATTGCGATTTAATAATGTTGAAACGTTATTATCGACATATTTTTTACAACAATCAGGATAAGTGTTTTCATACTTTATTTTTATTCAATCTGTCAATAAATATTTTGTTTGCTATTAAATCTTGTATAATACATTGTTTTATTTAATGTTGTATGTATGGCAATCTTATACAAGAATAACATTTGTAATATTTTCAAGGGAGACCACTTGTCATATTGAAAAATCGACCAATGAAGGACTAGCATGAGTGGCTTCGAGTCGACTGTATCACTTATCTGGTATCTTAGCAATGTTGATACATGAAGTATATGCAATTGCAAAATAATACAGACAGGTCTGTGACTCTCATAAAAACTGTACGAGAAAGCAGTCAGTAATATTTCAGTATAACTTACGATAAATATTTATTGTAAGATTTTTTTGGGAATGTGAAGAAAACTTCTGTTTTCTATTCTTCTAAATGTTATGACATTTACTATTCTTTTAAAAGGTGTGCACTGTCTTTTTATATAAGGATTCACGTGCAGCACAGGGAATAAATTATCTCGTCCAGTAAAATTATTTACTTATCTCGTGCAACGCAATTGTTTTACTGAACGGGTCCGCATATCGTGCAGTACGTTACATACCTGGCCTTGCGGTCATAAAACTTTCGAGTCAGTTTTTTGTACTCATACTCAAAAATCAACCAAACAAAATGCTGAGTTCATGTTTGGAGCACGATTTTAGTGCTCCAAGCACTGAGAAAAGTTTTACGACTTCAACCCCTGGTCTTCATATTAAGTAAATTACTGTACTCAATTTCCTGCTGCTATGTCTGTGGTCTAGTGAATCCGTGCATAATCATATAGTTCAGTGTCCTACTGACTTTGAGCTACGGAACTCGTACATGACAGTGTGTGTCGTATTTTGTATTATTGGTGTTGTGTTGTGCAATTTATTACATCTTTATGAACACATGGAATTTACTGATATCGTGCAGTATTTGGAATTAACAGTGTTGAGCATGTCTAGTAGATGATGCTTAATCATTGAATCCGTGTATTATAATTGTTCAGTGACTTTTAGCAACGGATCTCGTACAGCGTTTCACTGATCTCAAGCAGAACCAAAATATCTAAATATCAGCACATCGACTACATCTATGGCCAATATGGGAGTCTCGGGATGACACCCGGGCCGATATGGAAAAGATTATGTCTTAATCTCTATATCATGTTTTTGTTTGTCATCAAACGTTTCATTCGAAATACCCCAGGTTAAAAATGTGGAAAACGTTAAGGAAGACGATAATAGAATGGACGAAAGTCTGCAGAATTTACCAGACTTTTAACTTCGTGTGTGTATGTGAACGAGATCGGCAATTATTATACACTATATTAAACAAGATCAAAATGTACTGTAATAGTTGAGATCGGTATATTTTAATATACTTTACTGCGTGAGATCGACGAGATAATTTATTATACACTTTTGTACTGCAGAAGATCAGAACTGTTATGTGCTGAATGACAGCAGTGAATTTATGTGCTGGACGTGATCAGTAATGCATTATTATACTGCACGAGATCATCAAGTTTCTACATATACTGATTGAGATCTTAAATGCATCATTCTAATGCATCTTGGATATAACATTTTTTTTTCATTGGCTAAAAGATGCCGTCAAATCCACAGTTGACCAGGCGTAACTAATAGGGACCCGCCATTTTGTATTGATCAAATTAACAAAAGCTCAATTACTACTATATATAATCGAAAATAAAACAACACCTACCTCGAATTCGCCGTTTTAATGAAATTTTATCCGAATTTGAAGCGTACAGGTGACGTAATAACCTCCAGTTTGTAAGTTTTCATTTGTATGAAGTCACGTTTAGCCATGACTTCTTTGTGCCAATCATGAAGTTTCGCGGATTTTTTTCTATTTGTCAAATTTAGACATTTTTCAGTTTTTTTTTCGTATTTTTCCTTTTGTAATGCATTAGAATCGAAATAACAGTACTGTAGTTGAAAAGTTGAAAATTTTGATTTGACGGTCGCAAATCTCCGTTTTACTGTCTCCGCTACGCGTCGCAGTAAAACTGCATTTGCGACCGTCAAATCTACAATTGACGGTGGCAACTCTTCAACTACAGTACTTAATTATAATCTGTATGAAATTAGAACTTTTAAGTACTGGACGATATTAATAATTGTATGTTCTGAACGAGATAAATAGTACATAGTACATTATTATACTGTACGAGATTAGTAGTTTTATGTACTATAATTGTATGTACTGAACGAGATGAATAGTACAGTACACTTTACTGCCCGATATGAAAATTTGCTGTACTTTTCGAGATTAGTATATTTTGATACACTATACTGCACGAGATTAGTAGTTTTGTGTATTCGATGAGATCTCAAATACACGATTCCCATGCGCGAGATTATAATATGGACGACACCAGTTTTCCACTGTACCGGATAAGACTTACTATACTGCACGATATCAGTAAAATACTAAACTACACATGAAAAGCAAAAAAAAACTATACTGCATGGAAAATGTAAAACACAATACTGCACGAGAAACGTAAACCACTTTAATAGTATTATTTTAACTTTTAGTTTCTTATGTACAATTTGGAGTTTAGTATGGCGTTCATTATCACTGAACTAGTATATATTTGTTTAGGGGCCAGCTGAAAGACGCCTCCGGGTGCGGGAATTTTTCGTTACATTGCAGACCTGTTGGTGACCTTCTGCTGTTGTCTGCTTTATGGTCGGGTTGTTGTCTCTTTGGCACATTCCCCATTTCCATTCTCAATTTTATACTATACTGCAAGAGAAATTTAAGAACACTATACTGCAGAGAAATGTAAAACATTATACTGCACGAGAAACGTAAAACACGTTACTGCACGATATCAATAAAACACTATACTACACATAAAAAGTAAAACACTATACTGCACGAGAAATGTAATACACCATACTGCACGAGAAATGTAAAACACTATTCGGCAAGATAAATGTAAAACACGTTATTGCACGATATCAGTAAAACAATATACTAAACATGAAATGTAGAACACTATACTGCACGAGAAATATATAACACTATACTACACGAGAAAAAAGTAAAACACTATACTGCACGTTATCAGTAAATCAAAACACCATACTGAACGAGAAACGTAAAACACTATACTGCAAGAGAAATTTAAAACACTATACTGCACGAGAAATGTAAAACATTATTCTGCACGAGAAAAAGTAAAACACTATACTGCACGTTATCAGTAAATCAAAACACTATACTGCACGAGAAGGGTGAAATACTATACTGCATGAGATTAAAAAAAAACACTATACTGCACGATATCAGCAAAACACTATACTGCACGATATCAGCAAAACACTATACTGCACGATATCAGGAAAACACTATACTTCACAAGAAAAGTAAAATACTATACTGCACGATATCAGCAAAAAACTATACTGCACGTGATCAGTGTTACGCTTTGCTGCACGTGTAACAATACACTATACTGCGCGAGATTAAAGAATGAATAAATTATACATTGTACTGCGCGAGGTTAGTTTTTCGCTATACAACACGAGACAGCAATACACTTTACTGCACAAGACAGTAATATACTATACTGTACGCGATCAGTTTTGTTCTATACTGCACGAGACAGCAATACACTATACTACACGAGATCAGTTTTGCTCTATACTGCATGAGACAGCAATGCACTTTACTGCACGAGATCATTTTTTCGCTATACTGCATGAGACAGCAGTTATACACTATACTGCACGATATCAGTTTTGCTCTATACTGCATGAGACAGCAATGCACTATACTGCACGAGATCAGTTTTGCTCAATACTGCATGAGACAGCAATGCACTATACTGCACGATATCAGTTTTGCTCTATACTGCATGAGACAGCAATACTCTATACTGCACGATATCAGTTTTGCTCTATACTGCATGAGACAGCAATGCACTATACTGCACGAGATAGCAATACACTATACTGCACGAGATCATTTTTGCTCAATACTGCATGAGACAGCAATACAATATACTGCACTGACCGATATCAGTTTACTTTACGACTATTATACTGCACAATTTTGTTTATACACAACTCTGCATAGGATGATCATTTATCTATTTCACACGAATAAGGAATTCATGTATTATACTGTACGACTGTCGAGAAGTTAAATAAAGTTCCCTATACTGGGCGAAATCCTTATTACAGTACACTGCAGTGATCATTTATGCACTATGCTGCAATATATCAGTTAATTACTAGTACTACACTATATATGAGATCATTAATTATTACACTATACTGCACGAGATCAGTAATACGCAATACTGCACAAACAACAATACGCAAAACTGCGCGTGATCCGTAGTATACTATACTGCGCGAGATCAGTAATACATTATACTGCAAGATATCAGTTATCAACTATTCTGCACAGTGTGGGAACGGAACTGTACGGTTTTCTAATAAATTGGTCATTCGGGAGACTGTCACGCGGGGCTCTGACATTTGCAAAACAACAAGTTGCTTGATGGAAACTTTGATGAACTCTTATGCTACTATAAAACGTTTCTGTTTCAAGTTTTGATGACTAAAACATTCTTTATGTAAATATGAACCAATAAAATAATAAGAAAGATATATGCATCCCAACGTTTTCCTTAGAATGGTGAAGCACCGTGTAAAACGATCAAAATTGTCACACAACAGCGATCAAAAATGTCAAATAAACATCGAAAAATCAATGTTTGATACCTGAATTTTCACATGTACCTTTTCTGATATATAGTCTTACCTGACTGAAAGTTTCAAAGCCATTGTCCCAATAGAAATCCAAATATATTCATTTTCTCCATGTCGGATATTTTTATTGACTGTACAATCGCTTGCAAGATTGTAATATCACTCGGAGCCTTCCTGTACAATCGCTTGGAGCTTTTCTTTTCATCGTTTGGACAACTAGACTACTAAGAAAGGAGGGTAACCCACTTTACCTTGTAATGACTTCACGACCCAGCTAACAAGCAAGCTAGTTAAAGGTATTACATTTATCTACACACTCATTGCATTTTGCTGTAATAGTTTCTAGTGGCATATGACTAATTATAACTCTTTAGTAGATAATGCTTACAACTATCTCTTCTGCCAGATTAATGATCAGTTGACAGTCTCCCGAATGACCAAATTATTAGAAAACCGTACAGTTCCGTTCCCACACTGTGTATTCTGGCTGCGCGAGATTGGTGATACACTATACTAAACCAGATTAGCTATCTAGACAGCGTGGTGAGAGCTTTTGCTTCATGTTGAAGGCCTTGTCACGACCTTTATGGGAACTTGCAATAAAAGCTTCGTTTTCGTTGCTTTAATTCGCCCTTGTTAAGAACATGTATGTATTTTTTTCCTGATTAAATACACCAAATCACCTTTGTCCATGATTTTGTCTATCGAAAAGAGTTGTCTCCCATGTAAAAATTTAAAAAATCATTATTTGACATAATTGAAAATCGAGCCCTAACCAGTGCAACTAAATAATTAATCTGATGATCGACAAGAACAAATAATATATACTTTTAAGATGTATACCACTTGCTACAACTCACAACGTTCCACACCAATTTAAAATATGCCAGTTTAATGAACATTCAATCTCAATTGAGTTATTATTAACATGTGAAAATTCTAAGATCTGTTTTATTGCTTTTACAGTCGGTTAGTTATTGTTTAGTGAGACGGAGACGAGATGGTCTCCGAATAAGATATAGAATAAAGACGCAAACATAACATCTTCGATCACAGTCAATTCCAATGTGCCTTGTTACAAAAGCTACCCAATATTCTTTTCACTCAGACTCCAGTTTTTGAAGAACATATTATGTTTTAAGTTTGTTTAAAAGAATACAGATCTATAATGTTCCGAAAAGGATAAGGCTGCAAATTAAAGTGCTTATAATACAGGTGTCATCTTTATCAATACACAGAATTACCTTTCAATTTGAAAAAAAAAGTTACACAAGAGTATAGTTACAGGACTAATGGTTGTATGATGTCTACGTGCACAAGGTGTAAATCGTTTTTATTACATATATATATATATGTTTTCGAGACAACTTAAATATTCACTCTTATAAAAATAACAAGTCATCTTTATCAGTACACAAACAGACCTTTCAATTTTTTTAAGAAAAAAGTTACATTTTCTCTCGAAACAACTGAAATATTTAATCATATAAACAACAAGAATGACACCATCCTATTACTTTTCCACCAAAAAGGACCAAATTTATTTCTTGACCAATTAGAAAGGCTCCGTTTAAAGCTTCTTTTAATACAAATGTTGGTCCGAATACTATTTGATTCGGAACAATATCACAATACCTGGCATTTTTTTTTTTAATCATTACCGAATTTGTACTTTTATCGGTAATTTGTACATTTTTCCTTTGATGTGTACTCGCTGATAATGTCAGTATTATTGGACTGGCTGTGATATAAAAATTATTGGGTTAGTACGCAATTGACATGCGCGAATACAACGCGTAAGGATTTACTTTCCCCTTTCATTCACAAAATTGCGCGTGATTTTTTTCGCATAAACGCACGAGATTTTTGGCGAATGAAACACTTTACATTGTTTGAAACTTTCACAAAGATAGTTTAGCCTTTTTGAACGATTGATGTAAAAATGTGAACAAAAAATGCATGAAAAAGCCGATAGACTTTTAAAAAAAAATGCGTTATCTATAATTGATATAGAAAGTACAACTAATATATCCACGTCCATGATATTCCAGTCCGAGTTTTTATTCAAACATGTTATTTCATGCGCTATTTGTCCGCCATTACTGGATATCACACAGGTTCCCGTAAAATTTTGACGTCATAAAGCAAAATATCTGACGCCACACTGGAAAAGTGATTGTTGTATGCGTCAAAAGTTCAAGCGGCCGGGTCAGCCGGAATTAGCGATAAGGTGTATACATAGCCTGGTGCTGTTCCAAGTAGTTTTCTTTTTTCTGTTTCTTGAGAAGTATTTGTTGTACCTGTTCAGTCACTATAAAGTGTTACAATTCATATGTAAACGCAACACATAAATATTGACCAAAAAGGTACCGCTATCGCATGAGAGAAGCTAGAAAAAAATGGTCAATTTCAAGACACATATTCTAGAACAAAAAACAAAAAAGTGAACTTATTCATTTGCGGATCTAGGATAAATTTTAAAAAGGGGGATAATCGGGGTCACCAAACTATCATGTGACATGTATAAAGGTCTGCCTTAACCTGAATTGTGGCCTTTATAAAGGGGTGACTGACCTGGGTCGCCTTCCCCTAAATTCACATCAGAAATTAAAGGTAACCACAGGGCCTTTAAACTCCAAGTTTCATATTTCTGGTCCGTGTTGAAAATAGATGAACAAGACCTTGACAAAAGCAAGAATTATAAGCTAAAAGTTTATAGTCGCCGTCAGCTGAAATTCGTAGCGGTTATCGGTAAAAATAATCTAAACTATCAATCGCGTTTACTCGAGATATAGTTTTTTACATTCCATTCAAAAATCGCATTTAGAAAAACCACTACTGACCTACCTTTTAAGTGATCGCACTGTAATAATCCTGACCTTCACATTTTCCAGAATATTTTCCATTGTAATTCCGCCATCTTCGTTTCTATGAGGATCATTTGTTTACATGTGACATTCGTCACTGTACGCAGTTTCCTGAAATGTTCCTTTCATTGATGTGATAAGGTTTCCCGCGCTTTATGCAAATTTTATGAAATTGAACTCCACGGAAACACTTCCGGTAAAAACAATGGCTGATTCCACCATTCAAAATCGTCTATGAAAAGTGAAGGTCAGGATTATTACAGTGCGATCACTTAAAAGGTAGGTCAGTAGTGGTTTTTCTTTTTGCGATTTATGAATGGAATGTGAAAAACTATATCTCGAGTGAACGCGATTGATAGTTTAGATTATTTTTACCGATAACCGCTACGAATTTCAGCTGACGGCGACTATAGTGACGTCTATTAAAATGTTTGAAATAATTATGAAGTAGACAAGAAATGAGCTTGTTCAGATAATTTACAAATAACAGTCAGCTTACAATGCCTCCTGAAATGTCTCCTCACATAGTCCAAATAATCATGACGAAAAAATATAATAGCCTTTCAAGACGTCATAATTATTTGGACTACTCCTTAGTGCTTTCAGTTTCTTAAAATTATTTGAAATCAATGTTATCGTTTTCCGTTTTCATGATGAACGCTGAGCGAATAATGACAAGATAAAAAATGTAATTTTATCCACTAAACTAAGTAAAATATAATTATAATAACTTGTTGTTGAACTTAAAAATGATGATCGACGAACAATCTGCTGATTGATATCGTATCATTCTACTGATCTGACTTGCCGGTATGCTCGAGAGGGGAGGGGGGGGGGGGTATAGGACCTTTATCGGGACGCCGGTATCGGGTGTTTTTTAAGCTCGTGATTTACTTTATTTAAATTGGGGACCTCGTGATTTCGTGTTTTTAAACCCGGGATTTCGGGATCAGAACCCCTCCTATCCCCCTTCTATGTTGATGCTTTGTGAAAAATAGAAATTTGACTTACCGGAATGCTACCATTATATTTGCCATTGTTACAGTCATGTCCAAAGCAGAATATTAATGAAAAAATGCAGTAGTTCCTTCCAATACTGACTTTGTGCAAGAGAACGCCATGTTTACTGCACTGTGACAAAATTGCAAATGACGTAATGCAGCCTGTGACGTCAAGTGTGATTCGCCGTGATCCGACGCGAAAAAGAAGTTCGTTTGTTATTTTCTCTATTATGTAGTGATTTTTATTTATTTTTTTGAATTACCGATAAACAGAATAAAAGACTTTTTGTTTTTGATACTGACTTTATCACAGAAAATATCAGGCTCGCCCTTCGGGCTCACCTGATATTTTACTGTGATAAAGTCAGTATCAAAAACAAAAAGTCCTTTATTCTATATATATTAGCCACACGACGTAACCCCCACGTTGGACACAATATGATGACCCTGTCGGATCACATGCATTCTACCCCGGATTGCGGCTTTAGTTGGTTTCTTCTGAATTGTTTTGTCGAGTTTGTTTCTCTTTTGTCGTGTATTAGAAGTTTCGATTGAGGACAAGTGAGTTTCGAAGAAACAATCCATATCGAGTGGTAACAATAGAGAATAATTTTACGGAAAGCGAGTACAGAAAGTAAGAAAAAGTAAGAATCGAGTGGTTATTTTTTTAATACTATTCCACTAATTTACAGACATGTGATGAGAGTAATTAGCATGTTTTAAAATATCAAATCCACCTGACACATTAATTATCTTCCCTTACAAAACATCAAATATAAGAGTGTGTAAAGAAATAGAGTCATCGTTTTCAGTATACTGCAACTAATATAAATTAACTTCAATTTATGCTATACAACATATGATAAGTTAAACGTAGAATTTTTTTATCGACTTATTAAATTTGTAATTTGTGCAAGATGTGATTTCGTGTCACCCTCATTGATACTTTCAACTAATTTCCCATTTCTATAAAGATTTGAGAACAACGAGAGAGAGAGAGAGAGAGAGAGAGAGAGAGAGAGAGAGAGAGAGAGAGAGACGTATATTTTGCTTGTCTTGTTTTGAAGTCATATTTTCTATTGGATTTGGATACCAGCTGGAAATAGTTATGTAAAACACTTTCTTAACAGTAATGTAAGTTTAATTAATAATGCTTTTATATGATTTTTTGTGAACTTTACTTCTTCATGTTCAAATATTGAGGTACGAAGAAGTGAAATTATAATGGAGAAATTTACGTGGAATCCAAATTACCTAGGTGATAAAATGAGAATTTCGTTGATTTGGACCAGAGGTGATTTGTGAATGTAAACAAAGGCCTAGGTGTAAAACATAAGTCGGGATCAAACAAAGACAGGGACACTAATCGATTAAAAACGTGGCAAGATAAAATAGAGAATTCACCAAACTACGACGATCCCGATACTAGTGATATAGATAGCGATAGTTCAGATGAATTTATGAGTGAATCTAGTAATGAAAATAAGCAAATTGACAAGGTAGATCTCCCGCAAGTAGCCCCCGAAATGGTTCACATTAAACCTGTTACGAAAATTACTCAGCTGGTACGAGTATCTATAAACAAGTCAATCAATAAAGACAATTTATCGCTATTTTGTGCATTTTTCGTTTTATCCTTTTTTGTGATAATTTTCATATCATGCTACTCACTTAAGATGGAAAAAATATCGCTAGAAACTAAGCAGGAACGTGGCGTTGCTAACGAAATTGACATGAAATTGACAACGTCGTCATAGGTTAAATAGCGATAAACAGATTATCATTGGTCATCTCAACTCGATTGCCTTTCTCGCTTTCGTCCCGGCTCAAGCGAGAAAATCAATCTCGTTGAGATGATCAACGGTAATCTATAAGAATCGCCACCTGTAAAAAGAATGTGTCGTAGTTCGATATGTGGAACGAGTACGGAAGTTAAAACAAAGTGTACACACAAATTTAAAGGAATTTCAATGTTCAGAAATCGATAATGAAATCAAAACAGTCGCAGCAAAATCAATACTTACTGGGAACAGTCCGTGTAACGATAGCCACTACCAGAAAATAGTTTATAACAGACGATCAGAAGGTGATTTTGTGTTAGGAAATGATAAGAAGAGAGAGACAATAGTTATTTGCAATACAAGAAAACATATAATTCGACATGTGAATCTTGATACAAACAAATCGAAGTATGAAGATATTATGTATAATGTAAATAGATTTAGAGATGTGAGAAAAACGGACGATGAAGAGATTAATTGTTTTGTTTGTCATGTTCCGATATTTGAAAGATACGCGGAAGTTAACTAACTTTTTCCGTGGTGTTTTGTGGAATGAACAGTCGTTGGAAAAAAACAAGATCCGTTTCATACGTGAATTAACTCTTTCAATATAATTTTTAGGATGTATAAAAATTTAGGTTTGAACACCAACCTATTTTTATTAGGACTAAAATTTAGGTAAATAGAACATTTGCGTATGCTAACATTTTGTGTTTTTTTTTTCTTGAATCTGTTCAACTGCTGTTTTATCGTTTTATATATAAATATTTAAATTTAAAAAAAAAAGAAAGAAAGTATATATATATTTCTCTAATTTTTGTGCTATTTTCACATTTCCTGACCGGTGTGAGAAAAATATTTCTCCTCACTAGTGAAAAATCTGTTCTCGGCAAATGATTAGTCGAAATTGGATTATGACGTCTAAATGTTTTGTTTTCTTCTGAATTTTCCTATTGTGACGCCATGAAAAAAGGCGGCAATGCCTGATGACGTTGCATATAAAGAACACAAGTTTCTGAAAATCTTTGAAAAAGAAGGATAAAAATCATTAGAGAAACAGATTCCGACACTATAACTCGTTTATTACGATATTTCTCCACTCTCGACATTTAAATTTTAGTTATTTAAAGAGCTCGGCAAGCCTCGCGCTTTAAATAATAAAATTTAACTGTCTCGAGTGGAGAAATATCGTAATACACTTGTTGCAGTGTAGGAATCTATATATATATACAATTAGTTTATTATAGAACAGATTAATTAATTAGCTTAAATGTTTTCGATATCAGAAAGACACGAGGCGGATAGCAATATGTGTCCGTGTTGGTTTGTTGGATGAACAGTTATAAAAAAAAAACAAGACCCGGTTAATACTCCCTGTGACTGGCTGCAAGTGCATTTTTAGGTCTTAGAGCTGCACATTTTCATAGGCTGACATGCTTTGCATGATTTTCTGCCAGATGTTTTGAATGAGCTGTTTTCACGGAAGTTTACATACCATACCCAGGGTCATCTTTGGTAGCAAATCTTTTTTGAGGTAGTATCCTTGCGGTTTCTTCTCTTTTTAAAAGTTCGGTTTACCCTCTTTACTCACTGTGGTACCTTTCTGTTTCCCTATCTTTGAAATAACTCTGGTGGCTATTCTCCTAACCCTCTTAATGCCAAAGCGACATATATGTCGTGCGGGGGTTTAATGCCAAGGCGACATATATGTCGTCTCCAAAATTTAAATAAGTATACCAATTAAATCAAGACATTGCACTTGTTTTACACCATGTCTTCAATTATATATAACTGTACTACTGACCATAGGTCATTGACGATTACGTTGAGTACATGACGTCATATTTATGACGTCATAGTGACGTAATAATCAGGGTGAAATTTGGGTGTGCAGGGTGAAAATGTCGTTTACAGAAGACGGCAATAGTGATGCAGATATATCCGACTCATTTGTCACGGATGCTGAAGATTCCGAAAATGAAATCAATAGACCTGGTAACCTGAGAAATGGACCGTGGTTCACCATTATAGAGCCAAATTCTTTTGTCATAGATAGACTGCCATCATTCAGTCCAGATCATGGTCCTGTTGGATTTGATGCAAATTTATCTCCATATGATTACTTTGAGAAATTTATTAGTGAAGATGACAACAGTCTATTTGATATCATAGTTGAAGAAACAAATAGGTATGCTACAACAACGTTAAACGCTAATGACCCAACCCCACAAGGAAGAGGAAATAACTGGAAACCAGTTTCCAAGCAGGAACTCAGTGCCTTTTTTGGTTTACTGTTAGCAATGGGAATAGTCAGGAAACCTTCTTACGCTTCATATTGGGAAAACGGAAATAAAAATGCACTAACATACACTCCAAATTTTCCCCAGATTATGTCAAGAAACAGATTCAAGGAAATTTTGAGGTTTTTACACTGCAATGACAATGCTTAGCAGTCGAGAGAGGCCAAGCTGGTTATGACCCACTCCATAAAGTTGCTAATATCATAGAATTTTTTAACAGAACTTTTGAGGAAAATTACAGGTAAGAAACGAATATAAATCTTGCAACTATATAAAAAAAGCACAATTATTATTGCACAAATGTCTGCAGAATTTGTTTGATATTTTAAAATAGTGTTTTTAAAATAATTTACTTCATTATTGATTCAATTCACTCAGTATTTTATCAATAACTTATTCATAATGTATGTATTCTTAAAATATTAACTTATTTCAGACTTTCACAAAATGTTTGCATTGACGAAAGAATGATTGGTTTCAAAGGAAGACACTTTTTGAAGCAATATATTGCTAATAAAAAGGCGCACAGATGGGGTGTCAAGGCATGGGTTCTTGCTGAATCAGGCAGTGGATACACACATCAACTAGAACTATACAAAGGCAAATCAAATGAACCTCGTCATCTTGATGGACAAGGGTATGCTGTTGAAATTATATTACTATATTTTTTTATTGTGTCATTTCAAAAGAATAATTCAAGTCTGGAAATGATTTTTGTTTTTTTAATTTTTACATGTATCATCATGAAATTAACAGCAGTCAACCTTTTTCTCAATAACCACACTAAGCAAAAAGACTTATCTCCTGTAACACTCCGGTTTGCAAAGAATTAATAAATAAAAACGCACGAATTTTTGATTGTCCTGTATATCTTAGTAATAGTAAGTTCGTTGTATTTGTACAAGTGGTACTGATTCGTAAAATCGGTAGCATCAATAATAAAAATTAATAAAACGACTATAGAGAGCAACATGATTCTTCAACCAGACTGTAATTAAATGTAATGCACAATGGTAAGTTATTTAAAAGTTCCATGATTAGTTGTTAATTTGTAAAAAAAAAAAAACAGTTCAATTTATAATTCTCAAATTTTTACATACCGTTAACTCAAACATACAATAGTATAGTGTACAACATACGAGAGCTGTGAACACTGTGAACTACATGTACATGTATATTCAAAAAAAAATATAATCATAAAACCGTATACCGTACACACATTCTCGTAGGAGGCTTTTGGTGTATTATAAAGACGGTAACCATCGACATGAATTTCTGACTTATTTTAAATAACATATTTAAATTCATTCTAAAGTGTAATAAACGTTGCAGTAAACATTGAATGCAATGCCATGTATATTCTAGATACAAAGTTGTTATGGATCTGATGAGGCCCCACTTTGGAAACCAGCACCATGTGACCATAGACAGTTGGTTTACCAGTCCAAAATTAGTCCACGACCTCAGAAACAGGGGTAAATATTGTACTGGTATAGTCATTACCACAAGAAAAGGCATGCCTTAAACTTTCAGAAAAGCAAAACTTCCAAAGGGGACAATTCTTGCAAAGTCGCAAGGACCAGTTATGTCTGTTTTATATAGTGATCGCCGACAAGTGTCCTTGTTAACAACAGCTGGAAGTGCAAAATAAGTTTTTTTATTGAATGTATTGTACTATTCCTCTTTTTCTTCTTCCAAGTAAGGAACCGTATTCATATATTAATATGTATGGTTCCGCGAAAACTAAGCAGAGTGTTGGATAGCTGTATTCACAATTCATTCCAAAAGTTCTCAATTTAATAACCCGTGATCACGTTTTCATAGAATATCTATTAGGAAAGAAGGATTTAAAATTATAATCATTCATACTTGTAAGTACATGCATTGGAGTAATCAGAATATTTGTTTTATATCAAGATCTAGACTATATTAAAAAAAACATATTTCATATTTTCAGAATGACCCGGAAACCTAATAGTAAGGGGAAAGTTGTGAAGGCGCCAGCTTTGGTACACAAATACAATGAGACGATGGGTGGCGTTGATCTAGGTGACCAGTTTATTGCACAGTATGAACCCCAATTTAGAAGTTTGAAATTATGGAAGAAGATTTTGTTCAATCTCCTCATGACAGCAACAGGTATGGTTTATTCGAAATTTTGAGTTACCGAAAGGCTTTAATTGAAATATTCAAAGTAAGTATACGAGCGCTATGCAATTTGTTTGTACTCTATCTTAATTTTTTTTTGGTGTGACGGGTTTAGTTCTGATGATTTTACAAACATGTAGTCCTATATCATACTGATAATTAATTACCTTTTCTCAAACTAAACTCGCATACAATTCAAATATGACTTTGTTTTCCGAAAGGTATTAAAACATCAATTTAATAATATTATTGTATTTTGTTTTCAGTTAACGCCTACATATGTTACAGAAATACCTTTGTGGTATAGAAGAAAATGGACCATTTGACATTTCAGCAGGAAATAATACAGGGTTTGATTGGACAACACAGAGAAGGACAGACACAACCGGGTAGACGTTGCTTACTTCAAAGTACCAGATTTACTGCTCGGCACTTCATAGAATGGATTCCCAACAAAAGGAGAATGAGATGTGCCGTTTGTTCTGGCAAAGAGAACAGATTTTCGGGGACAAGAATAAGAACATAGTGTCCGGACTGTGGCGTTGGACTTTGTGTTGGAAGATGTTTTAAACATTTCCACACATTGCAGATTTATGAGGAATAAAATGTTTGCGTTTTAAGGAAGAAACAACTTCAGTTAATTGGACATCAGTTTTATAGTCATAAATACTCAAATGTTATCAAATTCCAAGAAATGACAAAATATCATTAGTATACAAAAACACTCTAATCAGCTGATCTATTCTTGATAAAACTTATAAGAATAAAATGCATATGAAGTACATGTTGATTTCTTTTTGTTCTTTATTTGTATTTAATAACTTCTCCGCTGAAACAAAATATGATTTTTTTTGTTCATCTATAAATATAGAACAAAATAAGTCAATTTCTCTTCACCTAATGGTAATAATTGTCACCTCTTTTATCAAAGAATACAGCTGAAGTAGTGAAGACTCAACTTTCTAAATTAAAAAAAAACCTCGAAAACGACGACGTCAAAAGAATTCGGCACTGGCGACGTCCAAATGTCATTACCTATTGGTAACGTCATAACGTTGTTTTTTTTTAAATCTGGCATCAAGAGGGTTAAGTGTCAATGTTTTACTAAACAATCTTTTGCTTTCATGAAAAGGGACTTTGCAATTGTTTTGTGGGAAATGTTGCCTTTTGAAGATGACTTGATGTCTGTAGGTATGCCATATAATCTCATCTTACCAGATTTGATACCTTTTTTTCCATAGATCTTCTCTTCATTGGTGTGGCGTTTTCAACTAAATCCTTCACAATTTTGGCAAATGTTACAGGTGAATTTAAGGTTCATCATAACAAGTGGACAAATATGGCTGTATTTTCACCTCAAAAACCACTCTGTGTAGAGACTTGCATGTGCTGTTTGGAAAGTTTTAATGCCTAGCATCCACTAAATATATACAAGTTAAATGCATTTTGTGTTTAAGAAAGACAAAATCTTTCTTGGTTTTTGATGGGCATTTTTTTTTCCTTTCTGCAGAAGGTGTAAAAATAAACAAACACCTGAATTACTTTGATACTGTCCACTCACAGCTGACTCAGATAAACTCTTTAACTCACCTATAGTTGTGAAGATACCTCTTGTCCATGTCAATTAACCCTCTTGCTGCCGACCGTTTTTCAAGGTTGCATTTCATTATTATATGCCGGAAAATACGACAGAACAACGTCTGTGACGTTACATGCCAAACAACGACGTCATTCGATATATGACGTCACGACATAATGACCAATACATTTGGGACCCACTGGAGAAAACATAACTCTGTTTTATCTTCGGTATTTTAATTGAAAGAGATACAGCATTGATGAGAAGCTTGCATAAATTTATCCATGGACATATGTGTCCCTCCGGCACTGCCGGTTTGGACATATGTGTCCCTCCGGCAGCAAGAGGGTTAAGGACAATCAAAACAATACAAACCGGTTTTTTACCTGAGGGAGCATCTCATAGTTGTACAACAACTTAGTTAATTAATGAAGGACAAACATGCCCATCAAAATCCAAAAGACATTTTATCTTTCTGAAACACAAAATGCATTTAACTTTATTATATCTAGTGGATGCCAGGCATTAAAACTTTTCCAACTTCACAGGTAAGTCTGTACTCAGAGTAATTATTGGTATGTAAATACAGCCATATTTGTGCGTTTGTTATGATGAACCTTAAGGCAATGAAGTCCTTGTCTTATTTGTAACATTCCATTGAGTTTGTTTTGAATTGAATGCATTAGCTTGCTGATCTTGCATAAGTTTACCTTTGTTATTGATGTTTAAATCAGCGTCTTCCTTTTTCTGTTTTCTATTTGCAACTTTCTTTTCTCTCTTTTTTTTTCGGATCCACATCATTTTCTGATATGACATATTACTCCTTTCCAATCTTTTTTTTTATCTCTTTTGTATTGCTGACAACTTTTTATTTCCTTCCTGGTTTGCGTATCTGTAACCTTTTTCTTTGGTGTCCAGTTTACACTCTCTGATTTCGTTCTATGTACTGAGCTTTCCTTTCCCTTGTTGTTCTAATTGTTGATGTTTTTATCATTTTGCTTCACCAGATGTTTTTTTTTCTTCAATTCTTTTTTTTCAGGATTTTCTGTATTCTTTTTTGTCCTTTCACGTTGTATTTTAAGATATTCTGAAAAATTTAGAGTTTTTCTTATATTGAGCAGAATTACTTTTAACTTGATCCCAATGTCAAAGAACTACCTAAAAATATATGCAGGTGTAGAATGTTGGTCTCTGGTCTTGAGTTGTCTCACTGGCAGTCACACTACATCTTATTTTTATATATGTGTAGAACGTGGTGTTTCATCTCATCAATCAATCAACCCTTCAACTTTATTTTATTTTAGGCATTTCGGGACCAAACATTTAAATAAAGTATTCGAAATTGCCTTGAAGGCTTCATACATTTTTTTATTATATTTAAATATTGTTCCCCTTCCCAAGTTTCTGTCGAATGGTATCCAACTGTCCAATGCGGGGTATTTACATTATTATTATTGCGCACATCCCATTTACGTTCAGATTGTTTAAAGTACCATCAGATTTGTCAATGGTGAATATCGTTTTGACCACTTAATTCTTTAAGTCTGTTAGAAAAAAATGACCGTCTGTCATATTATAACGATAGGAAAAGAATTTCTGTCAAATTTTGACGAATGAATGAGTAATGTCCGTCAAAATTTGACGACAGCAATCACAATTTTTATCCATGTGCTTTCGAGTCAAATTTGGCGCGTTTACTGGTGTTTATTTCTTTAAAATATGTACAGGATGGTGTGTGTAAAATTATCGGTTATAGGCACTGTTAGAAATCACATTTTTGATAACTTTTTTCAAGCGTCATTATTTGCTAACGTTATTGATTTGTATTCATGAGAAGAAATATACTATAACCGTGAATAGTCGTAATTCCAATAGTTACAGACAGTTGTAAAATACGACCTCATAAATTACCGTAGCGTAAGTCCGTCAAATTTGTTGCGAACACAACATAATTTTATCTATAAATAGCCAAAAAATAACTCGTATTCTTTTAAAAATTATTTGTTATCCTTAAATGTTTCACAAACAAATCTTCCAACATTCCGGAATGATTTTGGAATTCGAATTAGTCGATTACAGCCCATTTAGATATTTGACAAACACTTGTGCACTTTTAAATAGAAGATGTCTTCTACCAATGTCGTATCTACCTTACCTTACGAAGTAGAATCACAATTTTCATGGGTTTCCTAATCACTTGCCAAAGTAGTCTCTTTTGATGCAGCAACCTAGTGAAGGTTATTGCTTTCATCAATTTCCAAGATAGCTTCTATTCGTTTCTTCTAAAAATTGTCTACTTAACCCCCCGGGTCCATTATGAACAAGGCTTGAGCAACTAAGTTGTCAAAGTTCAGTTCTTCACCCGAATCTGAATGTAAGGCTTGAATGAAATAAGTGGGAGGAATGATTCATTTCTTTTAACCCAGACACAAGACCGACCAAAGGAATTTGTAGCCTTCGGTCTGTGCCCTCTGTGCATCTATTTGTTCCTCTACCTTCCAAAGGGACATGACGCTGTTTGACACTTAATTAACTAAGTGCATATACTGCCTTTCAATTTTCCGCAACCCTTCCTCTTTTAAGTAGCCCCATGAGGCCATTGTGATGTTATGGTAGCCATGGGACGCCACGAATACTACACAGCTACAAAACGTAATATAAAACTTTACTCAGCAATAATTTTTGCATCTCAGGTGATAATCAGCTAAAATGGCGCCCAATGAGAATCAGAAATGACAACAGTTCTTATAAAATATAGCAGTATTCAAAATCGTAAAAAAAATGGCTAAAATGTTTTCCGAATGATAAACAGGGTTCTAGGAAATATGTAAACACACCTTTATAATGTTAGTTTCTATTTATGTTTTGCTACAAAGGATTCCCCCGTCTGAACATGAGATGCGGGTGTTTTTTAACAAATAAATAACCAAAAACTGATACTTACTGAACTACATGTTCTCAACAATTTATTGATGCTTATCCGTTAAAAAAACACGATGACGTCATCGGATTGACCACGACGTTTCACGAATATTATTGCAATTGACGGTAACTGCTTGTCGACCAGTATCGTTCAACTGTTCATTGCAAAACTTGATTATTTTTGCGGATCCTCATTTTGGATTTTCTGCTTTTAATTTGCAAAATGATACTTCCTTTGCATAGTGCCTCCAAAACGCTTCTGGATTAGGGTCCTTTGAATCTGGTATCTTCTTTTTCTTTGCTAATACAAAACCTCCATCTGGAATGGTGTTCATCGGTTCCGCCATCTTCAAACTGGGCGAAGGACAGATTCTTGGATCAAATCGGGAATTGTGATAAAGTGTATTATTGTATGACGTATGCTGACGTAAAAAGTTCAAGCGGAACAGATTTCAAAATACCTAGATTGCTATCAGGTGTACGAGACAACTATCCACCATAATTCACATGACTTAGATTAAAGACATTATAGGTCACTGTACGGCTTTCAACACAAAGAAAACCCATACAATATAGTTCACTTTAAAAGGCTGTTTTTTTTCTCAAGACAATTGAAACAAAACATCTAACCGCCTACATCAAATACATATAATGAAAAACAAATATGATAGACTTAAACCAGCAACAACTATTGCAATAAGCATGACTCAATACCTTTTTCCGAGGCACACAAACGAGTAACACTAATGTAAGCACCATGTGAATATGGCGATTTTTTTCTAGTAAAATCAGTGTATGTATTTACGTGCAAAACAGTTGTTTAAATTTCACGTAACATCTCTATGAACATTATAAGGACTATGTTAGAATTCAATACAAGCAAGATACTTAAAACTGTTGCTAAAAATTATATTTATTGATTCGTACACACAATGTACATACAATGTATCTTTTATTTTTAAACAGGAGCTAAGGTTTAATATGCAGAATCAGGAGAAATTGTGTTTTGAAGTAAGATTTTCATTACGAATGACTGTTATTTCATATTTGATTCAAATATTTAGCATAAACAATACATTACATTCAAGATCAAACGCAAACAATACAGAAAAGATATGTTGATAATTGAATACATTATTTCTTTTGTGACAAAATAGAAACAAGTTGTTTACTTTAATCATTTCTTTATTCAAACAGGGTGTTTTCATTAACAACGTATGTGTTTTCTTTTGAAGTGTTTTCCTTTGATATACAGTAATGCTTTCATCAGTTAATTATCACATATGTCACCAGTAGCAACAGTTGGAACAATCTTAAATCATGTCTGAAATCGCCTTCTAATTGAATTGCTTTTAATATAACAATGACATACCTGCCAAGATTTCAAAATTCCCATGGGGGTTTTACGTTACGTGCAAAATGGCTCCCATAGTCCCACAAGACCTTCAAGGGGGCCTTCAAATACATGTTAATGTTTTTTTTTGGCTTCTCACTACTTTAACAAGCCTATAGCCATTGTAAAATCAATTGTTTTGTTGACAAATTTGCTCCTTCAAAATTTCCATTTTGGAGTGTTGTGATCCCGAGTATATCTCAAGACCGATATATACCTTAGATGGTCGTTCGTGCAGCCAGGAACGGCCGATTGCTCTTCTAGTCAGAATAGTCGTCTGTATTAGCCATTGTAGTCAACCGGAAGTGGATGGTTTCTGGGTAGTGCCTCGGACATCTCTAGATGGTCTGTCTGATGACCTAAAACTAACCCTCCGGATACTACACTCCCCCCAGTTTTATTAATAAGGCCCCCTCTACTGAGGGGGGCCCTGTGATTTTCGCCCAAAATCAATAAAATACGGAAATAATACCAAATTTAGAGAGAATATGCATTAATTTAAAAAAGTATATACCCTATCCCCCTAACAATTCTTTTAAAAACTATAAAACCTATCCCCCCCAAAACAGACCCTTTGTATCCATGGGTCTACGGATTAACTAAAGATACTACAATGGGTTCACAACAAATTGGGAACCCAGACAACTGTGAATTGTTATTGTCTGGATCGTATGCCAACTCTTCCCCGTCTGTATACAAACTAGAACCGGGCCATTTAGTGGTTGCAAGTCCACTATATAGTTTGACCCAGGAGGTTGTGCCGATCCTTTCTCTGTAGTGAAGAGTCTGGTCTCATTTTTTCTCACTTACACTGTATTTATACCTTTGTTTAGGTAGGGAATTCCAGGGTCCCACTGTCTTTTGTTGGGACCCGATCGAACTGTGCTCACGCAAAAGACTGACGTCCCACTGTCTACTGTGGCGGCTGCTGTTGATTGAAATACCTAGTGCCAACATTATCTGTTTTGAAAAGTAGCCTCAATCCCAAATCGGGGCTTTTTGGATTAATGTATACAGATTCCTGGTTGACAGCATATTTGAAAGTTATAACATTTTCATTGTTGAGAGGACTGTTGCTTTCTGTTGCGGCTTTTCTGCCAGTTTCCCCCGTTGAGGAAGGGTCCTCAAAATTGAGGGATGTATGACTGTTTTCAGTATTGGCAGTCATCTTGGGCCTCCTCATCACTTGCCAACGTTGTCTCTGTTGTCGCAGCAACCTTTTAAATGCTACTGTGATTCTCAACTGCCAAGATAGCTCATATGGGTTTCCTCATAATATTGGCTACTGAATCCTCCGGGTCGCCTGTGAGCAATGCTGCAGTAACTAAGTTGCATTGGGGCACCTCACCTTTCTCTACTAATGGTATGGCTGGGGTATCCACCATCAAGGAATACCCCTGGTTGGCCCTTATTTTCCAACAACCACTGTCTGAGTCCTTTATTAAAGTGAACCTCCTGTCCACGTCAACCTTAATCAGTTTATGAATATCAGGTAAGGAGTACCCGGCAAAGCCTGGGTCCCTTTTAGGGATTTCCTCAACCAACAAATACCCATCTGGAAAAAGGCTGTGGTCCAACTCCGGTGCACCATGCCCCAATATTTTCCAGAGACATTTTAATAGGTAGCAGTCCAATCCGGCTGAAGGAGTTGCCTCTTTGTCAGAATTGAAGCACTGCTCTGACTCAATCTCTGCTCTAACCTTCACCGACACTCTGGGCTCTCTGTTCCCCTCTCTGTCCCTGGCACCTACCTCTGGGCCCACTATAGCTACCTCCACTTCTCTGCCTTGGGGTACAGAATCAACTACTGAGAGGCCTAACTTCATTTGCGGGGAATTACTCCGGCCTTCTGAGTAGTCCCGTTTAAGTTTAATGGTCCTGTTGTTGGTTTGCTTGACTGAATTGTGGAGGTAACAGTTCTATTCCTCTCCTTTGAATCAAGACAGTCCTTTTTAACATGTCCAGGCTTAAGACAATGGTAGCACACTCCCTCCCATGGAGGCCCTCTATCAGTGGAGGGACCCCCTGAGACGGACTTACCTCTATAGTTGGGGCATTCCATTTTGGAATGGCCCCTCTTCCCACAGTGGTGGCAACTTTCTGTCCCTGTCTGTCTGCCAGGTAAGGAGCTTCCTGCAATGGGGCTTGTGAGGAGTTGCTTCAATTGGTCCATCATGTCGTTTAATTTTTCATGGACTTGACCAAGTTTGTTTTCAAACTTCTTATCAGACTTTTCTAACTCCACTTTCCATGTACTGGCTGGGGCCCTCTCAAGGGCCATGGTATCCCTTACATGAGGCCTCTGATATTCAATGAAGACCTCATGGTGGTCTCCAAACTGCCCATCAGTTACCTGTCTAACCTCACGCCTATTTGGCTTGCCATATATTGCCTGTGTGTTATGTTTTATCTATGGCCTCCTCAATACTTTGGAGCTGAAGGTTAGAGATTTGCACTCCCAACTGTTTGTTTTCAATGCCCTGGCACAGACGCATTACGGCTTGCTCGTACATGTAATCGTCAGGGAGGTTTCTAAATGCCCTGGTGGCCAAGGATAACACTCGATCAGCCCTGTCCTCGAGAAACTCCTAAGGGGCTTGCCGGGCATTGTTAAACTGGACCTGGGCAGTCACAGGGAGCGCCTTGAAACCAAAACGCTTGTGTAGCTTCTCCACAAGCTCCCTATAACTGACCTCCTGGTCTCTTTCTGTTATGAGGGCATAATACTCACTGGCTTTTCCCTCAAGACACCAGCAAAGTTGGTCCTTGCATTCCTGTGGACCCCATTCACAAACCTCTGCATACCTTGCAAATTTTGTGAAATAGACCTGCCAGTTGCCCTTCTCGTCATACTTAATATTTTTTGGGACATTGGTGACTTTAGAGACACCACTTGAAGTTCCTCGTGCCCAACCTCTGTTGTCAGGTCCCCTTGTGTTTTCCATAGGCCTATCCTCATTATATGGTACTGGGTAGGCCTGTTGTCCATAGCTCACCCCTGCGGTGACCCCTTGTGGGGGCACCGCTGTATACCCTTGATTATACTGGTTCTTGGGTTGCCTATCCCCATAGTCATGTGATGGGGTCTGCCTTGTGTCCGCACCCCTATTGTCTTGCCTCTTGCCATACTTACTGCAGGCCATCTCATACTGTCCCCCACCAGTGTAAGCTGGTTGGGTACAGGGTGCTCACCTCTGACCTGCATAGTTGTTTGCGTGACCCATGGGGTGTGAAGGTGTGCCCCAATAGTTCGGGGTAAGTTTGTCCCACGCACTGTCTTTACCTGGCCAATACGGCTTGTTCCCAATACTACCCCTGTACATGTGGTGAGGGGGACTACCTTGGTTTGGATCACCAATATCATGTGGACTCCACTCTTTTTTCTAGAACTGTTCCCTGTAACTCACATTCCAATTCCCTGTGGGTTCAGGTCTAACATTAGCATCCCCGGGATATGAACTATATTCAAGGAAGGCAGAGTTCATCTGGCTGGGCCCTTCCAAGGGCCCGGGACTTTGCCCCTGGTGCCATGCTTCTTGCCTAAATGCAGATTGGACTTGTTCTTGGGATGGTGTGCCCTGGAGGGCAATGTGTCCCCTGTCGAACATCTCACCATGCCTGCCTTGGGCGTGAGGTGGTGGCTCAATATTTTGGCCACCTCCATTTGGGCTGAAGTCCAGCCTGGATAAGAGACCCCTTGTTACTCGTAGGTGGGATATTGTGGCCAAGTCTGATTTGATCACAAGGCCCTTGCTCTCCCTAATGTCCATTATTTGCTTCCCAGTTTTTATGCCTATACCTGGGAGCTGGAGTAACTCTTGAAAGCTACAAGTGTTTAGGTTTACAACCGACATTTGTACCGGTTACTGACCAACAATTTATAACAAAGTTTATTTATTTAAAGAATAAAAAACAACAAACAACACTTAATACCACAATTTATTCATTTAATAACACAGATACATGTACTTTCGCTTCGGGTAACCCGTCCTTCTGGTCTGCGGTTAACAGAAGTAAACAAAACAATAACACAACGACTGGTAACCCGTCCTTCTGGTCTGCGGTTATCAGAAGTAAACAAAACAATAACACAACGACTGCTTACCCGTCCTTCTGGTCTGCGGTTAACAGAAGTAAACAAAACAATAACAAGTCGACTGGTACCCAGCTGTCCCTTCAGGGTCAGAAAGGTAATCTGACGTCTACTTGGGCAATCCTTACTCCTAAACAACCGTGAAATATTCCTCCAAAATACTCCACGAGTGCCTGAAATGACTTATTCCCTCGCTGGAATAAACCAAATAACCTTTCCCCTCCTGTCTTACTATTTTTGCCGTCAACAACCGGCACGGCAAAAACATAAAAAATGTCCGTTAAAGACGTTACACTGTCCGCTGATTGCTCAAAGCGCCAATGTTGTGATCCCGAGTATATCTCAAGACCGATATATACCTTAGATGGTCGTTTCTGCAGTCAGGAACGGCCGATCGCTCTTCTAGTCAGAATAGTCGTCTGTATTAGCCATTGTATTCAACCGGAAGAGGATGGTTTCTGGGTAGTGCTTCGGACATCTCTAGATAGTCTGATGACCTCAAACTAACCCTCCGGATACTACAGGAGCCTCCATGGGGAAATCCCCCGCAAATAGTGACAGTTGGCAGGTATGCAATGAGTTGATAGAAAAATTATGATAAACATTTTGCATTTTAAAATATTAGTAGTCAGTTAGAAAACTATACGTAATATGCTGGTACGTTTTTATTGTGATAAGTGATGATCCAAACGATGGGGTCTAATTTTTGAAATATTTTGCAGAAGTTTGCAAAAAACGGCCAAATTTGGTAAAAAACATAAACCTCTTTTCAAGAAGTACACTCTTAACGGATGCCACACTTTACTCCAAAACATATAGATACACTATAATTAAATGAAAACAAATAAAAACATATTAGACCAACAAAGGCTAGAGGTTTTGTTTTTTGACAAGTTTCGATATGCAGGTTTACAATTTGGAAGTGACGCAGGTTCTTATGAATGTTTACATACAGGGTTACTGTTATTCAATATTTAATTCACAAATATTTATCATAAACAATACATAATATAACATTCAAGATTAAGGGCATACAATACAGAAAAGATATCTGGATATTTGATTTTTTTTGTGACAAAATAGAAAGTTTTTTATTTAAGTCAATTTATTTGTCCAACAGTGTGCTTTCATAAACAACACATGTGCTTTCCTTTGAAGTTCATTAACGATTTCATCCGCTAATTCTCACATATGTCACCCGTATCAACAGTTGGGATAATCTTAAATCGCCTTCTTATTGAATTGCTTTAAATATTACAATGAACAGATATCATAAAAAATGTTTTACATTTTAAAATATTAGTAGTTAATCATGTTGCTCACTTCTACTGACATATACATACAAATTTTAAACTTTAACTTTGTTTGGATTCGTGTGTTACTGGTGAGTCTTCTGATGACGAAACAACTCGCGTCTGGTGTAAATACAAAATTTTAATCCTGGCATCTATGATGAGTTTATTTACGTAATATGATGGTACATTTTGATTGTCATACGGAAGGATCCGAACGAGTGGGTATTTTGTCTAAAATGCTTTGCAGGAAGTTGGCAAAAACGGCCAAAATACTCCAAAAAATATAAACCTCTTTTGAAGAAATACACTGAAAATGGAAGCCACACTTAACTCCAAAACATAAAAATAAACTATAACTGAAGGAAAAAAATAAAAATAAAACCAGACCAATAAAGGTTAGGGTTTTTTATTTATGACAGGCGCAAAAAAAAAAAACCGGCAAGGGTTAAACATGTTTTGTGAGATCTGAACCCGCCCTCTATAACTCTAGCAAATGTAAAATATACAACAAACAGCAATGCACTCTGAGTTCGAAAGAATTCAGAGTCCAATATCAGAATATGTAAAAGAAGAAACTAAACTAAATGACAATGATAGAGACATTTAACATAGAAATACTAGCGAATGTTATATATTTTACAAGTAAGGACGCAACACATCATCTGCCAATCTGTTATTTATAGGCCGTTGTAGTCTCTTTTTCAAAACAAGAATAAGCATATGTTTGGAAATTAGAGACTTTGTTTCCTCCCTTATACTAAACACTGTTTTGTAAGATTAATTTAGTAATAGACGAAATAACCTTCCCTTGGTTTAATATATAATTCCCATGACAATCTCATGATAATCAAAACGTTAGTATTTGTTTCCATATCTTTTAAATCCATGATGTGTTTTACCTGAATTAAAATATCCGTGTCTCCAAAACAAAGTGCGATAACAAGTATATCAAACTCGAAAGGAAATTCACAATAAGAAAAAAAAAACAAGTTTAAATCCCCATTTTCATCGGCCATTGCTAGTTTTATGTAAAGAGTATGGCTGAAATTTCTTTTCGTTCCGTTTTTCATATATTGTGGATAAATTTATTTTCGTGGTAATTAATTTTTCTGTCGGCTTAAGGAAAAAATGATATGTTCGCGGATAAATTAATTTCATGGTCTTTGCCGTATTTTACACAAAAGCCTATAGATAATTTGAAATTTGCCAACCATTTAATTTCTTGATTTACTTGTACCCACGAAATGCTCGACAATTGGTATATAACGAATAATAATGTAGTTAAACAATTGGTCTTGTAAAATTTTTTTTAACTATCCTGAATTTACCTTTTGTGTTTGGTTACTTTAATGTTTGGTTATTGTTATCGGCCTGTGCATCGTGTTTATGTGATTATTTTGGTGTTTTCTTTGTTATTGCACTTATAGCAGTTCACCATCTTATCTACTTTAAAACCAAAGATACCAGGTTCGATTAAACTGGTATGCGTAACATTGTAGATGAATATGGGATTCATACAATTTGCAAGATAACTGAAATAATTTTATGATATGCTTGACACAACAAAAACGTATAAAACTATCCGTGTTTTATTCATCATTTAGAAGTTTTTATCACACTTTGAAATATAAACAAACAAATGGTAAACTTGATATCGTAATGAAAATAGTCGCATGTAAGTTGAGTCACATAGTTCCAGTGCAATATGCAATGATGGTTAACGTTAACAATATAAAGTGAATGTTATGAATATCGACAACAGTAGATCATGTATAATGCATATTATTTCGAGACTTGATTTGTTTTCTCTGTTACATAAAAAGGTGTTTTACTTTTTCGAAAACTAAGGATTCTCTAATCGCAGGCATAAATTACCTTAGCCGTGTTTGGCACAACCTTTAACAATGTTGGTATCTTGATGCTCTTCATCTTATGTAGACGAAAAGCGAGTCTGGCGTACTGAATTATAATTCTGGTACCTTTGATAAGTATTAACCCATTCGTTTGATGTGTTATATAATGTGGTTTTGCCGTTTTCTCAGGGACTCATCGATAAGAATATTCATCGGTATGTTTTGTTATTTATCTTTTTCTAACTTTTTTTTCTTTTATTATTATTATTAAGCAGCATATACCATGTTTAGAGTCTTTGCAGTATAGATCAAAAGCATGTTTAGAGTAAGCTGTGACGTACATACAACTGAAGAAAGCTGAATAATCAAAAAATGAGAAAAACATCATCTGTTTCAAACCATTAGTACACAGCATGTAAATCCTTCTGTTACGTTTATATGATATAAAATAGGAGACACCACCTACAGATCATCATCATAGCCATTGGTTTGCTCTCATACACTAGGTAAGTGATCATACATTTTCTTAGAAACAAATAATATAAAGACGTTACTATAACAAATAGTATACAGACGTTTCTTAACAAAAAACTTCCTGATCTATTCTCAAGGTGCCGAACACCTTGACTTTAATCAATTTGTTTCGTTTAATTTCATAAAATTAAGGGAAAAAAATTCTTTGACCCCTTTAAAAAATAAAAAATAAAACCTTCAACCACACACTTCGTCGGAAAAATTTCATTGGATATGTTTCAAATTTGACAAATACCAATTTTGATCATTGAGAAGTTTGATTTTTAAGTTTGTGTTGTTTCTTATTTATTATTTATAACTGCATGTTGATGTAAATGTCTTTTGGTTTTACAAGTCTTTGTTTACTCCTTGGTTTTGATTGTTCTTCTTTACATTAGAACATAGATAAAACGTTAAGCTGATTTGTACAGAGTTATCTTCCGGTAGTCTTCTTCTTCTCTACTTACTCTCCGGCGCATGCCTGTATGATTTTGTTCTGAGTTCATTTAAAATTTTCTTTTATTAATTCATGAAATATACAATGTTTTTAATTTTAATTTGTACCTCTTTTTATATATATATATATTGTTAACAAGAAGTGTGATTTATGTGAGCTAATGTTTTAAGGAGCCCTTCCTGAGTAAGTGCATCCTTAAAGCTGTTTGTAGAGGTTTGGTAATTTGTTCCAATCTTTGACTGTCTGGTTGAAGAATGAAAAACTAAAGCTGTCTTTGTTACATTGACGCTTTCTGTAAATTTGTTGATTGGTAGATCTTGTTAAGACTGGCTTTTTATGATTATACCGTGTGTTGGTACTGCAATTTTATTGTTAATAACAGTATCGAACATTTGGAGTAATGTAAGGATATCATTACATTGATACAAGTGGATTATCCGATTTATCAAATTGAGATAGTTAAAATTTATAATTTAAGTATCGAGATTGGATAAATCCGATAATCCACGCGTTACTATGTAATAATCTGTTTCTCTATTGATTAAAAGATAAATTTTCTTCTTTTCGAAACCAACATACCCTTCGAGTGCCTTCCACTTTCCACGAAGTTGTCAATTTCATTTACACCTGTTAGAACATTTTGATCAATTAAGGGAGCTGAGAAAAGTTATGACCCTTTGACTCATCCAATCATCTGCTGGGATCACCGGCAACCACACGTTGGTTAATTTTTTTTATACAATTGGTTCGGAAAGGAATATATTCCATGGAATTAGAGAAATGTATTTAATCTCACGTCAAACGTAACGAATATAAAATACTGATTGTTGTCTGATACTCGTATGTAAACAGTCTTGTATGCTAGAAATTGGCGAATGGTAATCTCGTGAATTCCAAAACATTGCATAAGTGTAAAACGGAAAAAATGAAATAAACGATTAACAAAAGCCAAAATTAACGTTTGACCAAGATTGAGTCAAATCTGGAATTGTTTTAAGATAAAACTTAAATCTCTGTTTCGCTTTCCTCACATTCGCCGTACAGGCTCAAGCGACAAAATCAATCCCGTATGTCAGTAATTGGCTGATGGTAATTTTTAAGTCTCATCTTTGGGATGTCTTTTGAAAAAATGAAGCTATCGAGATTTGATAAATTCGATAATCAACGAGTAACTATGTAAGAAAATGTTTCTCTAGTAATTATCAAATTAAATTTCATTTTTGATTAATGAAACTCCATGTCGAGTTCCTTCTTCATTCCACGACATTGTCAATTTCATTCACACTTATCAGCATATTTTATTCATTCAGTGAGCTGATAAAGTGTTTGACCATTGAACTCATCCCTTCATTTTCTGAGATCATCGACAACCACACATTGATAATATTTTTCATACAATGGACCATAAAGAGTTGAATTGCAATGTTTATTTCGACATGTTGACATCAAAAATTATAGATTGGAGAAAATTGTAATTACACAATCAATATAAATAAAGGCAACAGTAGTATATCGCTGTTAGAAACTCAAAAATCGATAGAGAAAAAAAACAAATTCGGGTTGCAAACTTAATCTGAGTGAAAAGCATCAAATATAAGAGGAGAACAACGACACAACAGAATAGAAAAATTAAAAAAAACTAGAAAAAAACAGAAAGATTATAAGTAAATAAATGCAATATCTACATTTTGTTCTAGGAGTAATTATTTGACGGACGTTTAATGTGTTAACATTAGCAATATGGTGGGTGCCATTTGTGCAGCAGGAAACTCACTTTTCCGGGCACCTGCGACCACCCTCAGTTGTTGGAGTTCGACGATTGTTTATTCTTTTCTATGTTGTGTCTTGTGTAGTATTGACACATCTTCTGATTAAGCACCCTTTTGTTTCAGATACATCGAGATAAACACAAGAAAATGATTCTACAGTTACGCTTTCTGATATTAATGATAGTACATGTATCATCTGTTGATAGCTCCTGTGCAAGTAAGTGGGTTACAAATGCAATTTCATTTTTTTGATACTGTGTTTACTCAAATATTTCATTTAATGAAACGAACGTCGTACATACAAATATTTTGACAAGCACAAATGTTTTATCCGACATAGAATATGAGAATATAATTATTTTTCTCACTGAAATGCATTGTCGGTGAAAGATACAACGGATTGAAAGAGATAAAACATCGTGGAACTGATAATATTAACAACTAGAACTTCTATTGAAAGTAAAAGCGGATGTTATCCTCCCAGGTGCACTAAGTAGCAGTAATTTTAAGCAGTTAATTCTGAAATTTCATGATTTTGCAGTTAGTTCGGCAACAGCGGCTTTTTTTGGAAATATCTAATGGACACATTTTTGGCCAGATTCATCAAGTTGGAAACAGTTTGATTTTTTGGTATATGATAGTATATGATGAAAAATTAAATCTTTAAATGATAATTTAATATATTTTTGTAGGAAACTTTCAAAAACCGGCGTTTTTGGCAACATTAACACGAAGAGAAACGGAGTTAACATCTAACAGCGTAGTTAAATTTGATGCTATTATAACAAACGTAGGGAGTGGATACGATTCAAGTTCCGGATTATTTACGGTTCCACGTAAAGGGACATACCTATTTGCAGTTAATTTCGTCTCTGGTGTAAGTAAGCACTGGCTCGAACTGAACCTGCTGAAAAATAACAATTTGATTGTAAAGAGCCATGCTGACGCGACACCATGGTCATCAGGATCACTACAAGTCATCCTAGAACTGGAGGAAGGAGATCAAATCTCTATCAAACATCCTAAACCTAAAGGATTTATTTTAGGCCACCGTTATTCGATGTTTTCTGGCCATTTTCTTTAAGTAAAATACATAAAAAAAGATTGTAACATTATTTGTATCTTATTTCTTTTTATTTTAAAATAGTAAGCGTAATACAATGAAACTTTATTAACATATGATACAAAAACTATAATACAATTTATTTACATCATCAAACGCTGTTTTATGATTTTTAAATTATAAATATTACTTTTGTTTGTATTGTTTTTAATGTTTTTATGTTGGTTGGTTTCAGTCGGTCCAAAATCTGACTTCTCCTGTTTACGATCAGAATTGACTTTTTGTTGAACCATCAAATAAGACGTGTGGATTGAATATGTAAAATGTGTATAGTCGTTCCCACAATCCATGATTTGCCATTGAACTATGAACTTAATAAAATCTATAAGATATATGGTACGATTGCAAAACAAACTAGACAACTATGCACCAAAGGTTTGAAAATTTTTGTGACGTAGATGTAGGAAATTATAGGCAACCGTACGTAGTAAGCTGTAAAAGACCTCTTCATAAAAAAATGTAAATTTTGAAAACAAGAAACTAATTATTGAATTTATAACACAAGAATTTACGAAAAAAAATATGAAAGATATCAATCAACACTTACCACTTTACTACAGGTTCCTGATTTGGGAAAAGTATATGAAGATTGTCGCGATGTAAATCATATCGGTGAGCCTTCAAACCACCCTAACCGGGAGTGGTGTACCAAGCAACATAAGAAAAAAACAGAATATATCAGTTGGAATTGGTTGAACACAATATACGGGAACATAGCCCAAAACACAACTATCATTCAAACAATACACGTAAAACACATAAAAAAAGATTACTCGTATGTACGGAAAGCTACTTTAAAGCCAATAAGAACTTATACATGAATCATGTTTTCCAAAACTGAAGAACTGTTGACAATCAAGAATGGAAATAAACTCATCATATATACCAGTACTAAATTTTGTATATACGCCAGACGCGCGTTTCGTCTACAAAAGACTCATCAGTGATGCTCGAATCCAAAAAAGTTAGAAAGGCAAAAATATAGTACGAAGTTGAAGAGCATTGAGAACCAAAATTCCTAAAAGTTTTGCCAAATCGAGCTAAGGTAATATATGAGTGAGGTAGAAAAGCCTTAGTATTTCAAAAATTCTAAATTTTGTAAACACATAATTTATAGATATAACTATATCAATGATAATTCATGTCAACACAAAAAGTGCTGACTACTGGGCTTGTGATACCCTCGGGGAAATAAATCTCCACCAGCAGTGGCATCGACCCAGTGGTAGTAAATAAACTCATCATAGATACCAGGACAAAATTTTGTATATACGCCAGACGCGCGTTTCGTCTACAAAAGACTCACCAGTGACGCTCGAATCCAAAAAAGTTTAAAAGGCCAAATAAAGTACGAAGTTGAAGAGCATTGAGGACCAAAATTCTTAAAAGTTTTGTCAAATCCAGCTAAGGTAATATATGACTGAGGTAGAAAAGCCTTAGTATTTCAAAAATTCTAAATTTTGTAAACATATAATTTATAGATATAACTATATCAATGATAATTCATGTCAACACAAAAAGTGCTGACTACTGGGCTTGTGATACCCTCGGGGAAATAAATCTCCACCAGCAGTGGCATCGACCCAGTGGTAGTAAATAAACTCATCATAGATACCAGGACAAAATTTTGTATATATATCGCCAGACGCGCGTTTCGTCTACAAAAGACTCACCAGTGACGCTCGAATCCAAAAACTTTTAAAAGGCCAAATAAAGTACGAAGTTGAAGAGCATTGAGGACCAAAATTCCTAAAAGTTTTGTCAAATCCAGCTAAGGTAATCTATGACTGAGGTAGAAAAGCCTTAATATTTAAAAAATTATAAATTTTGAAAACATAAATTTTATAAATATAACCATAAAATGATAATTATTGTCAGCACAAAAAGTGCTGACTACTGGGCTTGTGATACCCTCGGGGAAATAAATCTTCACCAGCAGTGGCATCGACCCATTGGTAGTAAATAAACTCATCATAGATACCAGGACTATGTTCCTTTCATTAATGGTACGTTAATTGAAACTATTTGCCATTCGTATAACTTAACTGCATAAATACTAGTTCAATAATTTTCTGTACCTAAAAGTCAATGTCAAATGCTTATACACTGTCTCATCTAAATTGTAAAAGTCAATCTAATGTGAATATAAAAAAAAAAGATGTGGTATGATTGCCAATTGACAACTCTCCACAAGAGACCAAAATGACACTGAAATTTACAACTATTAGTCCCAGTACGACCATCAAAAATTAGCAAGGTCCATACCGCATAGTCAGCTATAAAAGGCCCCGACATGACAATGTAAAACAATTCATACGAGAAAACTAACGCTGAATTCCTTTTTTAACTATGCATTATTTCACACAGTTGTTGAACATATTTATTCTGATGAGTCTTATAGAGACGAAACGCGCGTCTGGCGTACTAAATTATAATCCTGGTACTTTTGATACTAATTATTCTATCTTGAATTGCCTTCTATGTTTGTTTTCATGTTTTTGATCATTTGTCCTTCCATTTTACAATATTAAAAATTCATAAGATTACAACAAATGTGTCTGTTAAAGGACTTAACGCGAAATAACAAATTAATAATTCACCCTAGCATTAACATATTTCACATGACATATACAGTCCGCCAAAAGTTAAGCACCACCGAAATATAACTGGCAATATTTTTTTAACTATTGCAAAAAAATATTAATGTTTGGTGTTATGAATTACCTTTAACATACACTAAAAACATTCATTACGACCAAAAAGATTGCACTCCGATAAAGCAGTCAACCAACCTTTTATCAAAGGTCATATGTGCGTTTATAAATACACTGTTTCTCCAGGTGGTCGTGTAAGTGTTCGTACATTGGTCCGTCGACTTTATAGAGGCAAACGAAGAGCACGTCGTGGTGTATAGAGACCTGTACCTTCAAGCAGGCACTCTACCGTCAGGTTTAAATGGGATAATGAACATCTATGCTTGAACATAAGAACCTGACAAAACACTCATTGGTCAGATGGGAGTCAGTTTCCTTTACTGCCAGAAGACGCCATAATACGAATTTCGCAGGGGAAAAAAACGGCCTATGACCAAAAACAATATTTGCACAAGGACTGCATGCATTGCTGGTTGTGTTCCAGTACGGTGTTGCTTCTTATACCGTTATAAGCTGGGTATGCATATTCTGCAGGGTAACATAAACGGACAGACATACAGAGATTTGGTGCCTTAACATATTGTAGTCCGTCATTTTAGTAATCCCCCACGTGCGTCAACATTGTCAAGACACTTGTACCTGAATGACAATGCTATACCACGCAGGGAAAGAATTTTAACCGAGTCCAAAGAGCAACCAGCCATTTACACTAATTTTTGGCCTTCCTTGACTCCATGCATGAACCCTATCAAATATGTCTGAGATGCCATTGTCGGAAATCTCAATCGCAGAGATTCACCTTTACAAAAGTTTGTCGATTTAAAAGTGGCATTTGTTGTTTAATGCAACAGATTTCCTCAACTAAAGTTTTGAAGGCTTGTACCGAGAAAGATAGGTCGTGTTATGAAACTGTACCGGAAATGAGGTTGTTACACATGCTATTGACTTAAATATTGACATTAAATTTGCCAAACATACCAAAGATTATGTGTAGAAAATTTTAATGATATTGGGTGATTAATTGTTGTAAAAAAATAAAATCACAGTGAAACTTCAATTCCATTTCTTAATTGTGTAATTTACACTATTTCTATGAACGAAAAACCTATATGCATAGAACCTTTATAAGTGACCAAAATTATATTTGTGGTTTGTTTATGGTATACATTAGCAAAATTGCTATATGATTGTTTTCTATTTTTCGAGGAACAATTGATTTTTTAAATTTGAAAAAAAATCGATGCAATAAAAGTAGGTGGTGCTTAACTTTTGGCGGACTGTATATGTAATACTCCAAGTCTAGACCAAAATGTAGCTAGATGCATTTTGTTCGTTATAATTCCATGCTTGTTTTTTTTATAAATTTATATACAAAACATTGAATTACAAATGTTAAATACTAATGCAGAAGAAAATACAGTTTACATAACTAAAACAACATAAAATCAAAAATCAAACTGTTTCGGCAGTAAGTGCATATCCTGCTCAATTTTTGCCAAAGATGGCTTAGTCAAAGTGCAATGACAACGTTATGGATTTAAACACAACTGTACCAAAACAGTTCAAACTACGATCAACAACAAAACCCATACGAATGGTCACATTCGTAAATCACCCTTGTATGTATACAGCTGCGTTTCATTCCACGATCCAAAAAATAAAATCCACAATATACTGGACTCCGAGGCAAATTCAAAAAGGGAAGTCATTAATCAAATGGCAAAATCAAAAGCCATAACACATCAAACATAAATGCTTAAATGCATTTGACACCTACGGCCGACATTGATATAGTTTTTAGAAATAACAACTGTTAAAACCCTGCATATTCCCGATGAAACAAAGACAAAACATGTGATATGATAATTTTTAGGGAAATAAGATTGAGGATAGGAAGCATTTGGGGATAAGGGAGGTGGACTTTTACTTTCCTATTCAGTTTGTTTTTCTCTGAGAAGAAAAGTAGTAAACGTGTTTCAACTATTTTTTACGGCCTAATTCTAGTTCCAATACTGTTACGTATTGTCATGTTGAATGTTATGTTATGTTTGTCTATTCGTCATAACGTTAAAAATAGTATGTCTTGATAGAACATATTTCAGAGAAACATTGACATATTAAATGATCTGTGGTTTCTATGATGTTGTCATGTATTCAGAACGGATCAACTAATATGTCCACAGTGGGAGAGGGTCTGTAGAAATACCGAGAAACTGTTGGATGCCGTAGTGGTATTAACCATTTATGGATTTAAAAAACTCTAAAGAACTTCTGGATAATTTAAAATGTCAATATTTCTCTGAAATAAGATTTATCAAAGCTTTTGATTTTCCAACCCTATAAGATAAGATAAAGAAAACTTTATTTTGATTCGGCATAGGTACAAATAAGCAAAACAAGCTCCAGGGAGCTTTTGACCGAATATAAAAACATATAAATAACATAAAAACAGTGCATTTTGACATATAAAAACAACCTGTAAAACGAAGATGAAATCTCGCATACATAGCATGCAATAAAAATATGCAACAAATTCGAATGAAGTATATAAAAACATGCTTGACCAGAGCAACCAAAAGCACAAACATAATAAACAGCTCAAGAATTATCTGCAAGCAAAACAGCGCCACTCCAAATATAGAATTAAAAATCGTCTATAAGAAAAAATGGTAGCATACGCTTTAAATTTATTACTTTGGAAATGCATATGGCATATTTTATAAATAGTGTGCAAAAAGTTAAGATATGCTTCACAGGGGAACAAGTGATCATGCTGGAGTTTCCTTTTGACAACATGAGTGTTATAAAACTAGGTTGAATCACCACTTATCACACCGCGTCAGGAATATGACAATTGTTGTCCATTCGTTTAATGTGTTTAAGCTTTTGATTTTGCCATTTACTAAGAGACTTTTCGTTAAGCTTTTTCCTCGGAGTTCGGTATTGTTGTTATTTGACTTCTGAGTAATTGAATTGCTATGGTAGAATAATATACTCGTTGTTTGTTGATGCTATGAAAATGCTTCACAAGATGTTACTTCTGCTAATATTTCCACTAGTTACTCAAAGCACTTTTTTTATTAAATAAAGATCGATCGATTATCAGTTGCCAAATAGAGCCAATAAAGTAACAAATCATTTAAAATGCATGTGTTATACAGTATTTAAATGTACATGCGAAGAAATTTATTATAAAATATGAAGTCGTTGTTCTCCTTGAGATGAATAATTCTCTTAAGATTAAATGTTGTCCTATTCATAAGTAGAAGCGTCGGTTTCGATGAGTTTTCGAAAGTGTATATAAGTCGTATTTCGAAAAGGTATATATAAAACACAGAGGTTGAAGAAAAATATATATCCTATGTTTGATGTTTGCTTTGTAGTGTAACATCAAACATTTTTGATAATACTTTGAAATAGTTAGCCACTTACAAAGATTCTACAGTTTTATAAGGTAATATTTTGGTTCCTCAAATATAAAATCTAGTTGACTTTTCTCTTTGATGTCAATATAGGCTTTTAGTAACATTGAATTTTGTAATTGCCTTATACTAGTACATGTTATAGCGTGTTCCACAAATATCTGACAATCTGATTTTTATACATTTTCTTCGTTAAGCTCTTGGGTGTCTTAAAGTTGACAGTTATAAGAGTAACAGGCATAGACCCAAATAGGAATATTTTATCAGCTAAATTGAACGGAGGAAATCTAATTCTGTATCTGTTACACATTGAATTGTTGAGCATCATTCTGGTGTCCATAAAATACAGTGCGTACATGATTCTCCTTGTCCTAAATAACCTACGTAAACTATGTATATATGAAATGTTGTGGTCTGTGTCCTGGATCAGTTGTTTTTGAGCGTGTTGAGCTGCATTTGGGGTCTATAAATTTCATGAGAGGTGCCGTCGATTGCTGAGAACACTGTGTGTTTTTTCATGTCAATCACTAATAAGTCAGTATCGCTCCGTATGCAAATAAAGCCAATCTATGACCACGAGTAAACCGTTTAAAAATTAAAAGAACCGGAATTGAAAACGCCAAATTACGAAATAAGAACTTTAAATAAGCTTGGAGTGATTTCTTTTTATTGGTGTCCCTACCCCCCTTTATTCTTGGATCAGTTCTGTCCTGCAGTCCCTTTACCACCGGTCAGTGTTTTTAAACTGAAGATGTAATATTTAATTCATTACATGCATTCCTTTAAGTAATGAAATTTTTTTATCACAAGGGAATATTTGTTGTGTTTAATAAAGATTCCAAAGAACTACAAATGTACGTTGAAATCAGTACTTTACAGTTTTAACATTATTCACTAAATGGTAAATCAGTTTTGTCTTTCAATACGATGCCCCATTGCAGTCTGATTTGTAAACCTCAAGGTGGAATATGCACATTTCCTAACACGTCTATTAGAAGAACTAAAAATAGGAAAAGGTATTTCCATCAGATTTTAAGAAAATTTGCAGTCACATGACATTTACCTATTTGAAACCTTCGTGTATGCCCAGGTACGAATAATTATTCTAACAGGTAAGTCTGTATATATCGAAGATTAATTTTAATACTTTGTTGCTACAACAGAAAAACATGTTTTGATTTCTCACTTTTGTACAAATGCTCCGTATTTTCAAAATAATACTTCTAATAACTATACTTACGATTTATAAGATATATCTGCTACTATATTAAACGATATGTTCAAGGTAACATGCTCAATCGAAGAAAGTTACCACTTGTATGTTTCTGGAATGGCCTCTATCAAGTGCACTAGAAACTAAAGGTTCAAGAATATCAATGATATATTCAATAACATTAAACTAAAAGTTTGACCAGACTTCTCAAGACTGAGATTTTCATTAAGACTTGCAATCAAAGATTTGCTAAAGATAAATCGTAATGTAAAAAGATGTGTTTTAGGAGCAATATCGTTAGGTGAGTTCACCTCCAAGTGCATGCCTTAGATGATCTTTTGATAACGATAACCCCATTTTTTTACAATCATGTTCGATTCGATAACACTTGATTCGTAGCGATTAATTATTACTAGTACTATCAGATCTGTACTTAGTGTCTATGTTTTTTTTTGTGGTTTGAATGACTGATATTCTGCTACGTCTGGTTTGTGTTTTTGTTATTTAATTGATTTGCATCGATATGATGAGTAAATCACTTTTTAACTGATTATTACAGTTTGGTTTTATGTTGCACTTCAACGCAACAACACTGTACCAAGTCTGTATGTGCCCGTCCCAAGTCAGTTACTGTAATTCAGTGGTTGTCTTTTTTTATGTATATCATATTTGTTTCACTTTCCTTGTTTTGTACATAAATTAGCCCTTGGTTTTCTCCTTAGAACTGCTTAACATGTGTCATTTCTGGGCAATGTATAGCTGACTTTGAAGTTTTTATTTGCTCATTATTGAATACCATAAGTTGACCTTATTTTCAAACTACTATATCTCTGTTGGAGAGTTGTTTCATTCGAAATCATACCACATCGTCTTATTCCTAATAAAAATATAAAAATAATGTTCTGTTTTGAATTGAAAGGGTACATAGTTCATCTTATATCTTCACAGAATTTAAGTATATAAAAACACACCATAATCATCACACAGTGTGAGGTTTTTTTATGGTTTTTTTTAAGGCCTCAAAGTTTTGTATTAATACTTAAATAAAGCATTCATTATCTCCTATTTACAAATGATTTTTTTCTTGTAACATCGTCAACACTTGCGACTGTTCTTTTGTACATGATGTTATATTATTTACTATGGCTTGTATTTATTGCCCGCTATTTATACAGAATAAGGTATTGTCATCAAACAATACAACTAGCTCATTTTGTTAAAAGATCTACAAGAGCATGAAATTAGGTCAAATAAGGTTTATCAGATATTTAATTTTGCAAAATGTATTTTGTGCCATATATAGTTTTTTTTAGATACAACTAAAATTAGAACAGGTATTTCCATTCAAAACTTTCAAAATATATTGCAGTCGCAGGACGTCTTTCTATTTAAGACTTATCTTTACGACTAGGTAGAAACCAATAACAAGGCTGAGTTGCTACAACAGCTAAACTTGTTATATTTTATTGATCGTGTATACATGTTCCACATGTCAGTCTGGTATAATAATACAGTATGATTCATAATATATCTGATATTTAGGTAATGTTTATAATGTTTAAATGATCATGCGGAAACACTGGTATTTTTTTCTTAAATGACATTATTTAAGTGCACTAGCAACTAGAAGTGGATATAAAACATCCAAAAATAAGTTGTATTCATTCATTTGTTCGTTTTACATGAGTGAACGAGTTGAAACTTCAAATGCAAGTGAAATGACAATTCTGCTCAGTTACAATGAATTGGTATTTTAAACATTTTCCTAACGGTGATAATGAATAAAATCTTTTTTGACACGAATGATAATTTTTTTTTTTAAATATATAAATATTTGTGTACCATTCTTGGTAATTATCAACATACAGCGTTGACAATATTTTGCTTTCTGAGGATAACATATTAAAAAAAAAGTAACGGCATTTTTAAAATTGTATTTCTATTTTTAGTTGTTGGCTAGAAGATTTTAGTCTGTTTTATTTGTTATTTCACTGTATTTTTACGTGTATGGACTTCCTTGCTTCGTGCTAATAAAGTCAGAATCAAAAACAAAAATGCAATGCTTATATCTGTAATGGAAATGCATTGTCGTAACAGTGGTAAATTCAGTAAATTAATATACGTCATCAGGGACCGCCCATTTAGGGGAGATCTTTCTGTCTTAAAGTGAAGTCCTATGCTCTTCTGATTGGTAGATAATGTTTGTAATAAATATTTTTTGGTAGATGGATCAAAACTAGAGTTGAAAAAAATTTAAAAATAAATGCTGAATGTACTATTTTTTTCCCCTACAGGGTTGTAAAGTAATGAGGGTCAGTATAGAAATTCAGTGCGAATCTACATTGTTTGTAAACAAGGCCATGTGAATGCCCAAAAATGCCGCATGACCCTATGTTTTTATTGTTGCAAAAGATGGGGCTACATTTGTACTTTCATGAATGATATATGAAAGTTTTTAATTTCTAAAGGTAAATCAGGTATAAATTTATTCCCACTCATAGATTAGCATTAAAGTCAATCGGAGATTTTTTACTGAATTTACCCCAACACTAATGTTATGTATCCGTAGACACAAAACATCTGGTAACGTCTGGAATTTATCAGTTCAAACTTGAACTTCCATTCCGGCAATTAATAAGATTTAATCATTCAGCATTAAATCAATTTAATAAATTGAGAGTATCGTCTGCTAAACTAGAGTTAACTTTTCTTTAATTTTGACGGACTTAAGCGTCTTTTGTTAACCTACATTTTTCATAAGCGGTTTTCCCGCTTTTATTTGGTATAAAATTGCATGCTTTTCGTGATTTGTTCATTGCGTGATTTGAACTCTGAAGGAACACAAAAACCCACCCTATCCCTCCCTTTAGAATATTTTTTCTGCTGTTTGTTGTATATTTTCAGATATTGCCAAAAGAAGCGTCATGGATTGGACAGAATGTTTACTGAATACATAGTTTTACTGAAGGGCTGAATTTATCACAGTTGCCAGTGGCGTCTGGTAGCCCAGTTGCCATTTGGAGAAAACACATGATGGTTGCCCTTCAATGTTTTTATCTTGGACATTAATGAGAAATTGTCGATGAATGCAAATTCGTTGGCCGGTTGATACATAGTTGAACTGTCCTAATAAATCCATGACAAAAAATTGCCAAAATTCAAACTTACTATTTTTGTTTTTTATTATGATCATATATTAGTTTGTCTTACAATTTGTTCACATTTGTATAACGAAGGTAATCTGGAGTCGTTGGAAATATTACGAGGGATTTCAACGAATTTGGGTGATCTTTTATCTGGTATATCGTATTCCTAAATTGACTTCTGTTGGTTTCTTTCGAATATTTAATAAACGTAAACATATCACTAATGTTTTGCTAATTTTACGGTTCAAACGGAATCGTAGCCAGTACCAACTATATGTGATATCGTATCCCTTTCGTGAAATATAATCGGCTCCTAGGAGTCGATATTAAGAATTGAACGATGGACAGTCAGTGCGTGAATTTTTCTTGCTACCTGATTGGAAGATATTACGAGACGTGAATAATCAAAGTTTATTGATTGGTTAGGACAATCTAAACCTAGTAAATGTCCTTCCATCCCGTAGAGTATCGGATTTGTCCTCTCTATTTTAGCAATTAGATTTTGCCTGGTCATTAATCATGTTTATTCATGATATTGGTACACAGGTAACTTTTATCTATAAATAGTCGAATCTTCTGGAGTTTCGTAAACAACAACGTTAAACGATAAACGTGTGACCTTACGTGTATGGTAAAATTTGTTGATTGATGCACGTGGCTATTCTAGTAAATGAATTAATCTACAAAGCGAGAGCACTTTCCATTTTCATCAGCTAAGAGTCGACTAGCCCTTTTTGAAAGGATAATGCTTGCTCCTATAAGTATTGATATCTTATTAAACATCTGATGATACACTATTCAATTCGCCGTTTCAGAATCTAATGCATTCTGGGTAATATTTTCAAAAGTGTACACCAAAACGTCGTGATTGGTTAAAAATGTCATAAACAATGGAAATTCAACGAATGATATGACCTTATTTTTTTGGGTGGTACGAACAATGATATTACCCATAGTTCTTCAACTTCTGAAACGGTCAATTCTCAGGACGTAAGTTTTGATATTGCGCAAACTGCTACGTTGTTGGATTTTGTTGTAGTCAATATGTGTTTGGCGTGCTTCTTGTTGCATTTCGATGAGGCTCTAAGTAATGTCTATCATATAAATTCCCTTTTAAATCTAGAAGTCTTGCGATAAAATGTAAAGACAGGTTATTTTTGGAATCTCAATGTCTACATTGTCGATTCAAGTTCGTTAAAAAGTCACAATGACAGATTAGTATTTTTAAATACATTTGTTGAAAACATAAACAAACCTAACACAAACATGAGCTTCTAACACAGACACCTTTAAAGAAATCCAGTGAATGAAAATGTTTTTATATGGGGACGAAGTCCAAAATTACGGTAGAAAAATCAATAAAAAAAAAAAATTAAAATCGGGAAAATTTTCCCGAATTTTTCATTTTACTAATGAACTCAAAATCGTTAACTTTTTTTTTCAGATCTACTTCCTGTTCCGGTTTTGTTGCTTCCTGTTCCGGTCTTGTTGGCATGAGACTTTAATTAATACAGACTTCGTCCCCATTCACAGGTAATGCCTGCCTCATATTAGTTATTAAGATTATAACACAATGTTGTCTTCTGAACCCCTTTTTTGATATTTTTACCTATTATGTCTGTTTGTTTTGTTCACACTCCGTTGTCATTATAATGAAATCTAATGTGACTATCATACAAATGAGAGATTTAGAAAGCTATAAAACCAGGTTTAAACAACGATTTTCTAAAATATGAAAGTTGTTATCCATTCGTTTGATATGTTTGAGCTTTTGATTATGCCATTTGGTTAGGGTTTTTCTAACTGACTCGGTATTCAATATTTTTTTGTGATTTGACTAAATTCAACTTTTTTTATACGTCCTTTAAACTTCTGAAAATATAGGAAGACAAAGATTTTACATTCTATAAAAAAATGTTGTCTATATATATGAGTAGAATATATTTTCTTTACTTTGAAGTTCAATTCAGTTTCAAAACTTTTTATTTGACGTAAGCAATGCTTTTGAAGGACAATTGATATCAGCGTTTTTAATATATAATGTTAAAGTGAAATTAATGTTTGTTTTTTATTTAGAAAAAAAAACACAAGAAAAAAATGGAAGAGGAAAACTTAAATCCTTCTAATGACGAAACTTCAACAGGTAAGTATGTGAAATATATCTGTATCTACCAGCATTGGGGTATACAACAGTTAACCACATAGCATGGGGTTCCGATTGGATTACTTTATATCGCATGGTAAACTTCAACAATATGTATATCAATATGTTTATTCGATGCTTAAATGTAATTATGTCTCGACCTCTTGCTTTTATATAACTTAAATGAATTATCATTATTCTATTGTAAATTATCCACCTATAATTTTGAAAACAATTACTGGATCATCAAGCAGTAAGTTCGTTGCATAAAAATTAACAAGAGTAAAAGCTAGTTTTAGATTTAACAGTAACAAATAAAATCCAAAACCTCCACGACAAAAAACGATGCATGTGATAAATTATAAATATACAAGCATACAACAATTTACAAATGTCATGTTTGTATTTATTCACAGAAACTGACTTGAACGATGTTGTAATACAATGCTGTGAACCCTGCTCTACAAGAAATATAGAATCTATTGCCCTTCAGTATTGCCAAGATTGTGATGAAAAGTTTTGTGACACGTGTACTGCAAGTCACCAAACACAAAAGGCTACAAAAGGGCATACTATTGTTGACATAAAAAATGTTCAATTCAATAGTCCTAAAAAGGAATGTGAGCCATGCTCATTCAGTAATAAATCAACTCCTGCGACCTGTGCATGTGAAGATTGCGAAGAATTTCTTTGTGCACAATGCAAAACATTCCATTTGTCACAGAAACAGAATAAAAACCACAATGTAATTTCTATATTAGATGAGGTGCTGTGTGAACCTTGCAAAAGTGCTGACAAAAGATTACAAGCTTCTGGATACTGTCTACATTGTGAAGATCCAGAGCCTTTGTGTCATTCCTGTGTAGAACAGCACACAGCAATGAAGTTAACAAGAGGTCACGAGTTGTCGTATGATATAGCTGATTTTATATTAAGGTAACAATGTAATAAAGGTCCGTTGATTCTCCGCACTACAAACATGGGGATATGATATTTGTTCATACGTTTGTTAACTTATTAATATTCTTTTTTTTTATGTTATAAACATCTTCCTATGCGTAATGTTAAGAAGAAAGTTCACTACAGGTTACACGGATTACATATTTGTTTACCTGACGGGTCTACAGAAAACACATTAGTGTCTCCAGATTCAAAAATGTAACAAAAGCGAAAACATTATTGGGAGTAGTAGAGCACTGAGCACCCTAAATTGTATAATGATTGCCAAATACAGCTAAGGTAATTGCTATAGATTCCTTAAGTAGAATATCCTTCGTATTTCGAAAAAGTGTTGGTAATTAATAGGTATGACGATATCAAAAATAACAGTCGACATATTAAACAACTTATAAATAACAACACTATTTTGTTCATCAAATTTAATTTGTTTAATTGAACATTAAATAACTTCGTATTTATAATCTTGTAGATACAAAGGCAAAGACGAAATGAAAGCAGGTTTGAATTTATTACCTTTCTTTCCATGCCATTACAGCTAGTACCATAATTTGGCATCCGTTGTCGTCATTAGTCCCCATATCGGCTCATTTGTCCATCGTTGTCATAATCTCTATCATTGAAACAAAAAACAAAACAATGGTCAACCAAAACTTTAATGCATATCACAAGGGTATCTGTATAATGATAGTGATACTGTGATCAAATTAACCCATCAGTATAGCTGTCATTGCTGAAAAATAGTACGTGTTGGTATCAAAATGAATGTAGATTTCTTATTGAAATCTTATAGATGTGATATTGAACTAATTTAAAGTTAATTATTCCTATTTTATATGGAACAGTAAATTAACTGTTCAACATTTTTTAACACAAATCTGTGAATCTTGACAGAACAATTCCTCATTTATTGCAAGTAATCAACTGATATCTTAAGTTTGTTTTTGAAATTTGATCTTATTTTCAATACTTGAGAACCTAGTCTGTTCAGCCTTATAGTAAGACAGTACCATGTTTTAGTAATATCTCTTTTTTTCTTTCTATGATATGATCATAAATCATTGAAATTGCATTGAACCATTACACACATACTTAGCATAACCAGGTCATTTGAGTCCTTGGTTGATAAACTTAAATGCTTCAGTAGATTGCAAACTAACAAAACATGAATGAATAACATCAACAGTTGTATAAATATAATATGATATTAGTATTGCTGAAGTCGACAAAAGTATCTACCAATTGTTAGTAAATTAACGTCACTACAGGTCACCGTATATCTTTCGACATTGAGAAAATCCAAACGAACACTTCATAAGATAGAAAAAACAAAACATCCAGTTTGAATTTCATGACAAATCAGCCAGATCGGTACTAGCAACAAGAAACAAATTTTAGAAGAAGAAAAAAACAAATAGTGTGCTGTTATTCCACTATGTTAGTTTCAATGAAATCAAAAGGAATAACACAAAATTGAATATTGTTTTATGATATAAACTAGACCCTTTGTTTTCTCGTTTGACTTTTTTACACTTTTTGTGTCTCATAAGAAATCACATACTATATTCTTGTATTATTATATTTTTGTATAAAGGATAAGCAAAATCAAGAAAAGGAACAAATATTTGTATGCAGGATATATAACCGTGTAATTAATTAATGATGCCAACAAAATAAATGACTACAATGATATATATTTAATGACAATTTTTAGTTTGAAATTTGTATACAAACGGAAATATGCAATGTCACGTTATTTTTCTATTTTATATTGATCTATACGATTTTAGATCCGTACTGTTCACAGAACCAGCGGGCATGCGAGCCTTGCACTTACCGCAAGAAAAGCGTTCTTGCAGCACACAACTGCAAAGAATGTGAGGAATTCATGTGCGATTCTTGCATATCACAACATAGATCAATGAAGAATTTTTCACAGCACGATATAGTAAACGTCAACAACATTACAATGTCCGTTGATATGTGCGAGCCATGCAAATACGACAAGAAGGAAAGACAGGCGACACATAAATGCGAGGAGTGTGATGAGTATTTATGTGGAGAATGTAAGACGATTCATCTTTCACAGAAAATGAATAGAAATCATCCTCTGAAACAACTGTTTTCGTCCATTTCATGTGACAATTGTTCTGCTAATGGTTGTGAAGTCATGGCTTCTGTTTATTGCAAGGACTGTGACAGTCCACTTTGTGATTCCTGTGCTGAATGTCACAACGCAATGAAAAGAACGAGAGGTCACGTGTTATCTAAAGACTTGACTGTCGTTATGTTAAGGTAAACAAAATAACTCGTTTAATTTTCCGCCATGTGAATGTCCCTATCACACTTAGTATTTAGGAAAACCCAAATGTTAAAATAATATACTAGTGATAATTGTGTAAACGGAAAGATGTATAAATACTCTAAATGACATTTGCTTCACATGTAATAAGTGAATGAACTTTAGATGCATTAAAAGAATCTAAAATGGTATAATTTTAAGGTAAATATAGATAAATCAACCTTTGCCTTTTTGCAATTCTTTTTATTTATCATAATTATGGATTACACAACAATAGCAATTGCTATTTTCATCAAACATGTTAGGAGTTTCAATAAATTTTATGATTAACATATATAAAATCAATACAAATATGGGGAATGCTGTTTTTGATAGTTTATCAAACAAAGGAAACACAACAAGACCGATGTCTGTGACAAACGAAGATGACAATTATTCAGGAGCAAGACCAAAGACCGGACCTTTTCTATCGGGTAAAGTATTACATATCATCTATAGACTGAAGTGTCTACACAGTAACTGTGCGGTTATAATTTGACTGCTAATGAATTGTCTGAACAATACTGAGTTAATCGCAAGGGGAGAAATGAAAGGAGTAGGTTCAGTAAGACCCCTTTTTGCCCCCAAAATATAGCAGTTTTACAAAATTGTTAAAAGATATACTTCTAGTTATTTATTGGACAGTAGAATGGTTCTGCTAAATGAATATGAGCTGTGTTTGACAATATAATGCACATATATCAGGTACTAGCATCATTAAGTCATGCTAAATTACTGAAATCTTCACAATTTTAGCATTTTAGTTATATTTTAGACGGTTTCCGTCCTAAATGAAAGTGGCCGCATTCGTGTTCATTCTTAATATTGAAATGTAAGTTGTATTTGGTGATAATACATAACATATATATAGGTTGAGGATGAACACGGATGCGGCCACTTTCATTTTTGACAAAAACTATCCGAAAAGTGACATTTTTTTACATATTTGAGCTAGAATCGGAGCGTTTTTAATGAGTAAATAAAGTAAAATCTTTTACATATACTTATACTTATTGAATCAACTACAATAGACACTTAAGTGTTTAAAAAGTGTCTAAAATCTTTCGTCAGATGAACTTTAAATTTGAGGCCAAAATCGGCCCTTACTGGACCTATTTCTTTGACTGATATTATGCATAAATATTAAATGTTCAAACTATACAGATGACGCTAAGATCAAAATTACATTTTCAGAACAAAATTCATTTGCTTGATCAAGTGTAATATGCTAATGCTATTTTTTCATTTAATACTCATGTTGCCTTTTTCATCAATGGTTTCTATTATATAAGAAAGCTATCAACTGTGTGCCTTTTATCTACAAGAAAATGCTTCAATATAGTGGTCAGTAACTTTATACGCATGCTTTAGAATTTATAGATAGAAACCTCTGTAATCTCATAATTCTCGTTAGCTGTTATCGACTTGTTGTATTCTAAAACTACTTAGGGACGACATCAAAAGTTCAATGAAGGATAAAAAACTTAATTCACATAGTTTTTTCACTGACCCCCCCCCCCCCCCTCCCCTCTTAACTTAATTTGGGAAAAATTGATTGACCAATAGGGATATATGTAAAATCGATTTTAGATTAACAAAACTTGTAGCAATGTTGACCCCCCACCCCCAAACTATTTGATTTAAGTTTTTTATCCTACATCGGTCTTTTGATGTCGTCCCTTAGCCAGTCGTAATCAAACATGCAAGAATAATCTGTGGATATCTATCTATTATATAAAGGTGTGTCAGATGATTATGCATGATGACGTCGAAGATTTTGAAATCATCTGAACCATTATCCCGGCTTCATTTCCGATAATATCACATAATCGGAGGGAAGAGATCACTGCATTTGTACTTACATGATCAATACGCAATAGAATTACTCGTATTAAGCAGGACTCACGTACCATTTCAGAGACCCTGAGACCATCCCTGATAAAGTTCGTGTTTCTGATTTTTACAATATCTATGTTCGGTTTGCTAGATTATACGTGTTGTCTTTCTTTTCCTAGTTCTTATATCCTATAGGGTTGTCTGTTTGACAATGTTTCAAAATAGTACAAAGTAAAGGTACTAAATAAATGAACTCCGAGGAAAATCTAAAATGAAAAGTACCTAATCAAACAACAAAATCACAAGCTCAAAGAAATCAAACGAAAATAATCGACAACAACTGTTTTCTTCCTGAGTTGGTACAGACATTTTCTTATGTAGTAACCCATTTTGAACACACCTAAACCACAGGTTAAAAGATTAGTTGACGTCCAAAATCGTTTTTTTTTTCTTTGCAACTAAGAACATTTGAAACAATCTTGGTCATAACCATCATAGTTTTTAAAGGTGTGATTGTATATATTTTTTCTGTCAACCAGCATGGCCGGGATGAAAATAGAAATAAGGCTTAAATCCTTCTTTATATATATTACTTCTGACAGAAAAATTATTGCAGCTTTTCATTATTGCACACTTTCTTGAAAACTTGTTTTCTGCTGTTTGATCGGGTTGGTGTGTCTTTGACACATTCCCCATTTCCATTCTCAATTTTATTTAATAGAGAAAAATTGTAGTCGCATTATTGATCAGTAAGACAAGAGTAACACATAAGTCAAAATTGCTAAATCATCTTTCAACTCCTACTAACAGTAAAAAAAAGCCCTATTCAACATCTTTGGCACTTTTGCAAATAATCTTGAATACCTTATAATATCCATAGAAATTTTAAAAAGAGAACACATCTAGCAAGGCAAGTTTTGCAAATTATTTACATGCCCGAATTTTTCACTGGAACATTTATGTAACTAAGCGCCTTGTACAATAGATTTGTACCATTATAATTGTTTGCGTTTTTATATTGTCAAAATTGAAAGACAAGAAATTAAAAGTTTACCAGAGCACTTAACAATGATAGTTTTATTCATAAAGAATAGTTTCATTCATAAAGATAAAAAAGAATACTATAACACGTTATTGGGATGATAAACCACGTCAGTGATTTGCTTTTGCTTACTTTATTAAAGGTGCCCAAAATGCACAAATTGAAAAAGGCATTCCTGTTTGCGAACCCTGTAGCATCGAGGACAGCACAGTAAACGCATTATACTTTTGTGAGGAATGCGATGAAAATTTATGCGAAGAATGTTTTAACTTTCATCAAGCACAAACAGAAACCCGTCAGCATAAAGTTACTGGCATATCAAGAAACAAAATCTTCTGTAAACTATGTCGTTCTCTTAAACGAGATTCCGAGGCTACGTCATTCTGTATTGACTGCCATGTTCCAGATCCTCTTTGTGAAGCTTGTGCCCATAAACATACTAAAATGAAATTGACGAAATCTCACAGGATATCATCAGATATTTCCCAGCTTCATTCAAGGTCAGTTGATAAAATCTATTATGTGGGGTGTCATTTAATATGGTGGAAAATATACAGATATACAAAATGTGATTACAGAAGTTTCAAATGTGTTTTCTATTTATCTGCCTGTTGAAATTGAAAGGTAATTTCACAACTTACATCGATTTATACCAAAATGTAAAAATAATTGTGAAAAATCTTGTTTTTGGTTATCTTCTTCAGATTTCCGAACAATGAGTTTGCCATGCAAACGCTAGGCCTTACAGACGAATGTTTGAATCAAGAACTAAAGGTAGCTGTATAAGTGATGTAGATTAGATAAGTTATAGAGTTCGCTACTGACCCCCTACAGTTCGATAAAGGGTTTGTAAAATCCATATGGGGTTAAGGACGGAGACCAAATCTCTATGAAATTTTAGAGGGAATATGGCCATTGTTATATCATAGTTCGTTTCTGTGTGTGTAACATTTTTACGTTGTGTTTCCGTTGTGTCGTTTGTTTTCTCTTATATTTTAGTGTGAATTCACATTACTATAAGACGTGTCACGGTACTTTTCTATCCCAAATTCATGTATTTGGTTTTCATGTTATATTTGTTAATCTCATCGGATTTTGTTTAATGCTTAGTCCGTTTCTGTGTGTGTTACATTTCAATGTTGTTTCGTTGTTCTCTTATATTAAATGTGTTTCCCTCAGTTTTGGTTTGTTAACACAGATTTTGTTTTTTGTCCATAGATTTACGAGTTTTGAAAAACGGTATACTACTGTTGCCTTTATTTATTTACCCTCTATATTAAATGTTGAGGGTGGGTCAACAGCTTATTTTGCGCAGTACACAAAATGTACCATCATGCAAAATTTGTTTTCCTCATTATTTGAGAAATTTGTTTACCGATCAGCCGGACTACTATGCTCCGTAAGGGGCAGTAGTTAATCGTATAACAAATTTATTGCACGCTGGACTTTTTCTGCATCGTTTTGTTGAAAAATAAACAACGAAACACAACAACATTAATAGATGACGTCACCATTAACAGAAGACGTGACGTCATGAACCCCCTGTGACATTTTCTACCCCCTTTACGAACACATTTGGGTCACCACGTGACGACATTAAACCAATCACACGTAAACAATTACTCGCTGTGCGATAATATTGTATAAGAGTCGTATCACCGAAAGAAACACAACGTTATTGTCATAGTTTAAATTCAAAATATTCAACACCTTGTAAACGTTAAAGACATTTCTTGATCTGTGATCGATATTATTTTCTTACAATAAAAACAATCAACGAAAGCTTTGATTAATTTTATCAGCAATTATAAATTCAATGCTTTGAAAAGAGAAATACACAACTAATATTGAAACATTTGATTTTTAAAGAACCCAACAAATGAGGAATTGGGAAAGCCATACTCGTCAGAAAGCAAATCAGATAGTACATTGCTACAGTGGCGAGCAGAGCGGGAGCTGACGGAAAATGAGATTTATCAAATTATTTTGAAGGAGCATCCGAATGGTAAATGGATGCCATATGTGTCAAAAGAAAGATGTAGCAAGCCAAGGTTTACTATTACAGGGCTCAAGGCAAATACAGCATACATTTTCAAGGTAAATATAATTGACGATAGTACTGGGAAGGATGGTCAATTCACTGCAGAAAGTGACCCTATTCACACAAGGGAGTCGCCAGCACTGGGTGTTTTGCAAAAAGCAGAACAAATTGAATCTGGTCCACCAAAAGTTTACCAATTGCCAATAAAAGAAAATATTTCTGCCAGAAACAAGAAAGCAAAGACCAGAAAGTTTTTTCTAGGTAATTTTTATAGCAATACATATGATTAAGTCGTTTAAATGTTACAAAAACTATTATCACGCTGTTACATTAGTGTTTATAACCAACGTATAGTCGGCCTAAGCCATATATTTTCAAAAGTTTTTAGTTTCAATGTTCTTGGATATCTTAATGGATTTGACCGCTTCTAGCCATTGTGATTCTTGGTTTGGCATAATTCACTACTAGTGAACTTAATTAATAGCTGGTACCTTTGACGAGTTTTAATGAATTTATGATGAAAACTAAACTTATAAAAGAGGGGTAAATATACCAGAGGAACATTCAAACTCATAGATTGAAAATAAACTGACTACGCCATGGCTAAAAAAACTAAAAAGACAAACAGACACACAATAGTGAACAAAACACAACATATAACACTAAAGACTTAGCAACACGAATCCCACCAAAATCTGGGGGTGTTCATAGGTGCTCCGGAAGGGTAAGCAGTTCCTGCTCCGCATGTGGCACCTGTCGTGTTGCTCATGTTAGTACAAACCCGATAATAGATCTTATTCGGTAGGTCACATTTGTGAAAAGGGAACGTAATTGTAGTTACGACATAAGGAACATATCCGATATTATCTCTGATACGTATATTCTATAACGACCAATCAACTCGTGATGACAATATAACTAATTATTATGTCATTCTAATTATTTTGTCTTTAACTAGTATCTTATTATTGGTAAGCTAGACATAAAACAATACATATATTGTTGCATTTTTACATTTTATTATAACTGACCTTTCTTTAGGTTCACAATTATTATCGGTTGCATTTTGAAACATATCAGTAATGAGGGTGCTTACTTTACATTATATTTTAACCTCAATGAATACATATACATCATAATGAGACTTAAAAATATTCAAAAACAAAATGCGATTATATTCAAAAGGTAAAGAAGGTATGGACGCGATAGAACGCACTGTCATGATTGTTGGCGCCACTGGATCCGGGAAGAGTACCTTAATTAATGGAATGGCTAACTATATAATGGGAGTGACATGGGAAGATTCATTCAGATTCACACTTATAAACTTGGAGGCATGTGAACAGGCAAGAGAGAATGATCAGGTAATATGAACTTTTATTTGTTTAGATGATGAGCGTTTGTTTTACATAAAGGCAACAGTCTGTTCAAAAGTCATAAATCGATTGAATCCGGGTTACAAACTAACACCGAGGGAAACACATGAACTTTAAGAGGAAAACCATGATATAACAGAACACAGAATGTATAACAAAAAACAAACAAAAATGCAACATTCACAAACTATGAGCTAACGACAGTCATACTCCTGACTTGGTACCGGTTATTTTGATAACAATAGTGGGTTGGACCTGATGTTGTGGCTAGCCAAACCTCCGCGCTTTCTGGCAATATTACATATACCACTAAAATGGTAATATTACAGAGTTTTCATTTTATCAAGAACACCTGAAAATATCATGTACATGTTTTAATGTTTTATATGGTAATGTTTTATTAATAAATAGTTTTCTACAAAGAGAAGAAAACCTAATAAAGATAAAAGGACGATATCACTTAACTTACAGTCTAATTGTCTGTACACACGTTGTCTTTGTTTTTTTAAGAATACCTTCAAATGTTGCATTAATGTTATTCGGTTGGTTGGTATCTCCATCCTTTAAAATAATCTATTTTCCGTATTTAAAATTCGTCTAAAATTTAGTCTATATACATTTTAAATATGTGAAAACTGAAAGACCGAAGTTTTCATCAAATAACGCCACAGTTTACCTATATTGTATTTGCAGATTATAAATCACCCAATAGTAAATGAAGACATAATAACTGACATCAGTGAAAGACCGATTTCGCCCTTTACCTCACGTTTAGCAAGATCTTTTAAAATGATAGCTATCGTTATCATGATCCCGAAGAAATAATATTTTTTAATCAAATCAGTTAATCTTCAAATTATAATCGATATGGGAACAGCTGTTAAACATAAACTAAAATAATATTTTAATTGTAATCGAAGAAAACCAATTAGAACGAATGTTGATATCAAAAGAAGTAGTGCATTGCTAGAAAATAGTAGTACGTCCAACTATTACATGTGACATTGCAGGTAATTTATAACTTAACTTTGATTCGTTCTAGGCACATTCACAGACCGAGTGGGTGACATGTTATACAATTCACAATGATGTTTCGGATAGAGTAAACTATACCATCAACTTAATAGACACTCCTGGATTTGGCGACACCAGAGGCTTAGAACAAGATGCAAAAATAGTAGAACAAATTCGGGAATTATTCAATTCCAAAGGAGAACGGGGAGTTGCAACTCTGGATGCCGTTTGTTTTATACTGAAAGCGCCTGATGCAAGATTAACAACAACTCAGAAGTATATTTTTGAGGCCATCTTGTCGTTATTTGGAAATGATATCAAAGATAATATATGTACCCTTTTCACGTTTGCTGATGGCCAACGATCTCCGGTTCTAGCCGGAATACAAGCAATTGAAGGAATTCCACTTCGATATGAAACTTATTTTACTTTTAATAATTCAGCTCTGTTCGTAGATAACACAATGAATACACCAAACAACCTTTCTCCGTTCTTCTGGGACATGGGAATCAAAAGCTGTCAAACGTTCTTCTATCATCTTACCATCCTTCAAACAAAAAGTCTTTCTCTTACTACTGAGGTATTGAGGAAGGCAAAAGGTTGAAAACACGGTAATGAATCTACACCAGGAAATAGAGGTAGGACTATCACAAATCAATGTGCTGGAAAAGGAAGTGAGGATATATTTCGCAGAATGAGCAAGCAATACTGCAGAATAAAAACTTTGAATACTTAGTTGACGAAGATTTTCAGGAAAAAATTGATTTAACCGGAAAAGGACAATATACAACCAACTGTCTGACATGTAACTATACATGTCACGAGAGCTGTGCGTTTGCTAATGACAGTGACAAGGCAAAGTGCTGTGCCATAAACAGAGAAGGATCATGCGTTCAGTGTCCAAAGGGTTGTCATTGGAAGCTGCACCATAATACACCATATATTATTAAATGGTCGAAACGCCAAGTGAAGAAGAGATATGATGAAATGAAAAAGAAATATGAAGAGGCAACTAAAAAACATTAACCCAGGAACAAGTATTAGAACAGATGAACCAAGATATAAGTAGGCAAGAAGAAGCAATTCAGGTTATGATGGAAGTCATTTCAAAACTAAACAATAGGGTAAAAGAAATAGCTCTTCGTCCTGATCCTATGAGCACTGTCCAGTATATAGAACTGATGATTGACAGCGAAAAAAGAGAGAAGAAGAGTGGATTTGAAGGAAGAATTGATGCTTTGGAGAAATGTAAAAAAACGTGCTACATATGGGAAATCAGTTAAGATATTTCGAGATCGTGTCCGTACCACAAGGCAGTCGATGGCAGTCGGTGACGTTGCAGATGAAATTCTTAAAGATGATAAATCGCTGATTGGTAGAATCAAAGGATTTTTTGGTATCGGTAAAAAATGACAGAGAGCTAGTTAGGAACATTTTTACCTTGATATACTGTACATTTGTTTGAAACATTTATAAGCTGGTGAAATCTTAGACTTATATTTATCTAGTTTACTGCACAGGTATAGTGTCCGGCTAATATTATATCGTTGTTATTTTCGAGTGATCTGATCGGTCTTATTCTGAGTGTGACCACGATTTTCTTTAAGTAAAAATTATCATAGTACATATAAACAAATAGACACCTTTTCTTTCAACTACACATAAAAATTCAAACGACGATATTTAGTCATTTTAATTAAAAGATAGCATAACCCCTACAACATGTTGTGTTCCCGAATTTTAATTAAACTGTACATTGCTTTTATATAAGAATTGAATGCTTCTTTTCGTAACTTCATTGGGATGTAAAAGCGTTGACCGAAGAATATTTTGTATGAAGCGCGGAATCATTCTAAAAATGTGCGCACGGTCAATGCTTTTATAACCATATGAAATTACAGAAAGACGCATTCAATACTTATAATTACATTTATTAGCTAGGATCATGAAAACACGACTTTTATCAAGTTTATATCCAATTTATCTGTGCACTTTATTGTGGGACCTCGTGTCATCATAAATGATAAATTTTATTGGGTAATGAAGTTGCTTAAGGAATAACGCGAGACTGTATAGTAGCCAATCAGAATCACGTATTATAACGAAACATACATCTATTGTAATTATTCCAAAATATAGAAGAACGTGCATAAAAAAATTAAGTTATAGCTTTGGGAAGCACATTTTAAGAAATTCAATACAGTAACTTTTTGTAGAGTGTTATTTAGAGCAGTCCGGTTTTTTTTCTTAGTGCGGAACAGGATTCTATCGAGTTACAGTCAATGAAATAAAATGATAAGAAACAGTCAATTTTAAGCAGAAGAATGTGTTATTGCTTATTCACGTTTACGTTAAAAAAAACGGACAAAGTTTTTAAAAACCAGACGTTCTTTTAAATCATGACCTCGAAAAAAAAAACAGATAATGTAAAACACTATAATCACAACCGGACACTATACTTGTGGTTAATTTTGATCTATACAAAATCGATCTTAGATGTTTCACTTTTTATGTTTTACAGTGTTTTTTCTGCGTGATATATTGGGAAGAATTTGATGGTCATATTTTTTTTATCCTATCAATTAGGCAAAACAGAAAATGCTTGTAAATGGTTATGACGAGGCATTGGTTTTTATTATAATTTTGAAATTATAGAGAATTCCTGTCATGCCAGAAAAAAATCAATAGAGGCGCCATGGTTTGTTTTAAATATTTTGTAGTTTTATTTAGAATTGTTTTCTTGTGGGAATATTTTAGTATGATTGTCATGAAATGCATTGGCTTTAAAGTTGTAAATTAATTTGAAATACTTAAAATACCAAGTATTATTAATTAATATTTAATACACGAAAATGAAATGCTGTCCATAATTTTTTATACCTTAGATGACGTATGTGTACTAAAGCAAATGTCCAACTTTACCGTACGTAACCTGTTTTAGTGAGTGAATAATATAACCGTTGTTCGTGTTTGGATTTTTTTTTAATCTTTTCTCCAATTGCATTCCCTGCTTTTTCAAAAGTTAACTTATCTTTCTTTCGTATATTTTTTTTTTTTCCTTTTTACCTTTTTTACAATTTGAAAGTATAAAGATTTAGTTCACGCAGTCAGGATTCTACTTCGTCAAAATTATCTCCCCATTCCGCCTGTTCATTTTTACAATCGTAGAAGAGGAAGCCATTGTACGGATGACGCGCTGCCAATTAAGCTCTTGAAAACCGGTAAATTTATCCACATAGCACCATTACGGTCCTAAACATTATGTCAGTTGTATTTTAAAAGACAAATGTATCTACTAGCCAATGCGCATCAGTTAATGTTCTTGTCTGCATTGAGTCAACTTTAAACTATTGTCTGATCGGTTTTCAGGTGGAATTTTTGAAAATTCATAAACATTTTTAAAAAATCTAATCTAATATTTCGTGGAAGGGCAGCCTAAAATAATTCAGTGGTTGAAGACTATCAACCCTAATCATCACACACAGAAAAAAATGATTTTTTTTTCGAAGATATGCATTTTTTAGGATCCAACTTAAAAGACTGTCGTCAAGTACTTTTAGTAAATATTAGCTATTCGAACACACCTACTCTGTTTTGGTGATTCATTAGAAGGTATTTCACTTGCATGCATTTCCCTTGACCTATATATTTCATCTTTTAGTACTGTGAATGTTTGATGTTATAAAGTCAACCTGTAGCCTTGATATATAAAAATGATAGAATATGAATTTGTTTAACATTTCTCTAAGGCTTTTTTTTAGGGCAATCAGCTTTGGTTGAACTAGTTTGAGCGTGTACTTATTTACAGATTTTATTAATTTAAATGATTATTGTACCTAAAAGAAATAGATTTAAAACGTTTGGTAATATAAAAAAAACAATATGTGTGTTTTTGCTGATATATTCATTTTTTTATAAAATAAACTTAGAAATATCTGTGTTTGCTATTTTCATCAAATATATTTTGAAATTAGGACATAACACAGACATCATTTAGACAGTTGTCAATTGTATATCGCATAAGCTGAAATGTAATAAAACAATTACAAACTTTAAGGTTATATTACTCGAACAGGAAAATAGTTGTGGTATGGTTTCAATGAAAAACTAGAGATATTAACGTAGATTTACGAACCTGTTATTCCCCGTACAGCCTTCACTAATCACCAAAACCCATAACATGGTAAGCTTTTAAAGGCACCATCTTGACTTAAATGTTACGCATTCGATGAATAAATGACAAATGAGTGTTCGTTTACAATATTAAAAAACTATTTACAAGACACAATTGCTTGTCCCTTTCTTTAAACTGGCTATACAAATGAATTCTAACATATAAAGACCACTATATGTTATTTTTTGTATTAATTAATCATATATTGAATTTCTCAAGGGTAATTCAAGCATTGGCTTTGAACTAGCGGTCAGCAACTACAAGTACTCTCAGATCTGGACGTATTGAATGGTTTTTTTTGGGGGGGGATGTGTATAAACCCGACCACGCCAACTCTGTGCTGTTACATGTAGATATATTTACATTTGTATCTACCCGATGAGTAAAGTCTTTTTCAAATGATTTTATAGGTCGTTCTTATGTTATACTGTTACACCGCTGTCCTATGTTAGGGGAGGTTTGGGACCCCACCAACATGTTTAACCCCGTAACATTCTTTATGCATAGGCCTGTCCCAAGCCAGAAGTTATGAATTTAGTGGTTGTCGTTTGTTGCTGTGCTACATATTTGTTTTTCGTTCATATTTGTACTTAGATTAGGCCGTTGGATTTCTCGTTTGAATTGTTTTACATTTGTCATTTCGGGGCTTTTTACAGCTGACTATGCGGTATGGGTTTTGCTTACTGTTAAAGGCCGCATAGTCAGCTGTAAAAAGCCCCGAAATGACAAATGTAAAACAATTCAAACGAGAAATCGAAAGGCCTAATTTAAGTACAAAAAAGTCAATTTTTGTGTAGTTTGGACTCTTGTGGAGAGTTGTCTCATTGGCAATCATACCACATCTTCTTTTTTATATATGTATGTACATTCAAAAGTTCTAAATGAAAGATCAAAATGTATAATATGGTTAAGTTTAAATGAAGAACCTTCGGTTAATAATATAATATCATACATGTACCACATCTTCTTTTTTTATAAGAAGTTTAATAAAGACTTGAATAGCCAAATTAAGTAATAAAACATGTCATTGAGTAGCACTCTTCCTTCAATAATACCACAGGTCTGATTATGTTCAGTCACGTATAATCTTTCGAAATACACTGTGTTTGTTGTTTCCCTTTTCCTTAAAGTTTATAGTTTTTGTTCTATTGTCATGTATTGTAGTGATTTAGACTGTTATCGTTCTGCTCCTCGGGGCGTCTTGATTGACCAATAAAAAATGCTGTTATTGGTTGTACGATCGAGACAAATAGATCCTGGAAGTCAAATACATAAACGTGCATAACGAGTAGCCTCCCTTGCGAAATAATAACTTTCTTGATTTATCAAAAAAACATATTCAAATTTAGCACTAGCATTGATAATAGGTGATATCTATGTTGAATCAAAGAAACAATATTTGTACAAAATTATAAACAGAATTTGTTTTTTAAACCTTGTTTTTGAAATCTAAAGAGAAAATTATTACTCTTTAACTAAGTGAGATAAACGTTAGACAACTACCCACCAGAGAGCAAAGACAACTTTTGGAAACAGGAGAATAGATCATCTCCTTTATAGTTATGAAAATGTATATTATGTTCCAACATTTGGACAAAACAATGTAAGCTAAAGTAATAAAATAGTCAGAAAAAAAGACAACCTATGAATTAGAGGCTCTTGACTTGTGACAGGTACAAATAATGCAGTGTGAAAGACATGTTTCAGGGTAATCAACCTATCATTAACCTCTGAGAACATTTAAACAACACAAAAAAAATACGATACTGTAAAATCTCTCATGGTTTCAATCAAAAAGAATTTGAAATAATCAACAAAAACAATTATAAAACATTTGTCTAGTTATAAAGACTGGTTCCTGACAAATTCATGTTTTTAAGTGTCTTGTAAAGGGTTGGTGTGTCATTGAAATATACATGTACCTGTCATTCCGTCTGTACATGTGTCATACACAAGAAACATAGAATTCTAATAGCAGGTTGAATAGGGCTGCTCATTGCCATTACTTATACGTAAGAGCAGAAAACAGCCGAAGGCTACCAATAAGTCTTCAATACAGCAAGACAATCATGCATCCGGAGGCCTGTTTCTGCTGACCCTGAAAAAATGTTCTGTTTTAAAGTTTACATTGTGTACATATATTTTATGAAAGCGGTATTATTTGGTCAATTCGTAATTTTCTTTTTAGTTCATAATTTGATTTGCTTACATGTTATTGAATGGATTCCGATGGTATGTCTGTCGTAATCGATTTTGTTTATTACATTTTCTGTTTGCGTCGTCTAACATGTATCCACGACTGTAGGCTACTGCAGTGTCTACGGGTTAGGTATGCAGTGACCTATAACAATTGCGTATATTCAAATCCTTATGTCCTATATATAAACAAGATGTGGTATGATTGCCAATGAGACAACTCTCCACAAGAGACCAAAATGACACAGAAATTAACAACCCTAGGTCTTATCTTCTTATGTCTTTGAAAGGTTGTTAAAGTTGTATACTTTTTTATGATTCCTACTTTCAAGGCAGCTATTAAGCCAACGTCTTCATGTATTAAAGTTGAAGTTATCCGTTCAAAAATGTTACGGACGCCATTAAGAAAAGATTGACCGGTATGAAAAATCTGATTCACAGCTATCGATATCAATCATTTTGGATATGCCTCAATTCTCGTAACCAGGATTGCTATACTATTTTCTGTGAATGTGACATCATGAACGAGATTTAACATGTATGTTAATTATTTAAATGAGTAACACGAAGGTGACCACATGTGAAGCAAAATTTGATTATCCTTTCGGAGCACCTAGGCCTGCAATCAACCCCGGTTTTAGGCTGAGTTTGTGTTTTTCTCTTATGTATTTCTCTTTAATTTCATCGTTATTTGAACTTTTGCATGACATTGTCTGTTTGTTATTAACTAATGAGTCTTAGTATACCTTTGTTATCTTCTTTGTCGGAGAATGATAAGCAAAACAAAGAGAAAAATAGGCAAAACAATAACGAACGGAGACTAATCGATAACAAGAATAACTGATGGAGAATAATAAAAAAATATAAAGAACGAAGAATCATAGATAAAAAGAATAACAGATAGAGAATAATAAGCAAAAATATAACGAATAGATAATCAAAGATATAAAGAATAATAGAACGAGAAAAAACACCCAACAAATTAAAAAAATATACAGAAACGAGTAACCTCCATCCAGATCTTTATATTTTGATTTCAGTTTCACTCGTGTAACTTTTTCTTAGAAAAATTGAAAGGTCAATCTGTGTATTGATAAATATGACACCTGTATCATACGTCTTCTTTGACTATTAATGACGTTAAAATACTAAATCCCTGTGATGTGTTTTAGTCGATTTTAGTCTCTGATGCATGATTTTTTATTATTAATTGGTTTTGGCTTTTAACTAGCTGTCAGTAACTGCGAGTACTCTCAAATCGTATTTTCTTGTTAATTCGACCTGTTGATACTGTTTATAATGCTTTTTTGTCATTTTTTATTTATACGGATCTTGTCTGTACACCAGCTTTGATTATTTGTAATATCTTCACTTATTCTTACAACATTTGTATAAACTTCAAGATTATAAAAAAACCGGTTTTTTTTCTAAAGTGAACATTGATTGGTTAAATATTTCTCAGTCATGTCCTGTTTTTGAATTTGTTTGTTAGCTTTTTGGTCATGAATGTTTGTCTCTAATATTTAATTAACTGTGCATTTGTATTCAGATATCGCAGATCAAATTTATTCGTTCATTGTTTAATCATACGTTTTTTGATTGAGTTAAGTCTGCCAATTGATATTTTATCGTATGTTTTTCTTTGTTGTGATGTTATGCTATTGTTTCAGAAAAAGGGAGAAGGTTTGGATCCATTAAAACGTTTAATCCCGCTGCAAATGTTTGCACCTGTCCTAAGTCAGGAATCTGATGTACAGTAGTTGTCGTTTGTTTATGTAATATATACGTGTTTCTCGTTTCTCGTTTTGTTTATATAGATTAGACCGTTGGTTTTCCCGTTTGAATGGTTTTACACTAGTAATTTTGGGGCCCTTTATAGCTTGTTGTTCGGTGTGAGCTAAGGCTCCGTGTTGAAGGCCGTACTTTAACCTATAATGGTTTACTTTTTAAATTGTTATTTGTATGGAGAGTTGTCTCATTGGCACTCACACCACATCTTCCTATATCTATGTAACCACTTTGCAGTCTAATCCTTTTCGAAACATTACATGCAGATCTGTTTTCTTTTAACAAACTTAACACTTAATTTTTCTTCTAGACTTGAGTCTGATTTTAAAGTATATTGGGTAGCTTTTTTTAACTAAAGCGCATGGGGATTGTCTGTGATTTATGGTGGCGTGTCTCCTTCTTAATTATGGTTTACTTTTTCGGAAACCATCTTGTGTCCGTCTCTCTAAACAATGACTAACCGACTATTACAGCTGTGACGGGATTGCTTCCCTTCGAAAAACTTAGCAGATACTTAGTCAGCCGTAAGCGGTTGAGCTAAGGAAGTACTTCTTTAGCTCAGTCGGTATACGCGCTGCCTTGTAACACAGAGGTACCGGGTTCGAGTCCCGGTGGAGACAAGCAATTTTGTAATGAAATTCGTGCTCTCCGGTTACACAGCACAAACTAGCATTAACACTGTTCAAATGTTAATAATAACTCAATTTAGTTTGAATGTTGATAAAAGGATACCAACAGACACATTTTACATTGATGCGGAAAGTTGTGAGTTGTATCAACACGGCCGACACTCGGCTAACCGAGAGATTGGTCGGTTAATCTATATTGAGTATGCGGCTAATAGGGCGATTGGTCTGTTAATCGGGTTGGTTATACGTCTGATAAGAGTAAAACGCTTAATTTAATGTTAAAATCTATTAAATATACAGATTTTTGGCATGTTATAAGAACCAGTGTCTGACAAAATGATATCTATCATAGAACATTTTGCACTTGTAAAAACATTTCTTAGTCTGCGCAGTGTTCAGTAAAACTAAAAAGGCGTCGCGCAAGTATGTAGTATTTATGCTTATACGCATATTAATTTTTTTAATAAAAGGCGAAACAAACAAATTTAGATATCATTTAAAGGACAAAAAATAGTACTGTGGTTCTACAAAATAAATTGACATTAGTAAATATTTCATAATTGTAAAATAACGTGAATAATACAACGTTTTAGTGAAAATTATGAGAATAAAGTCTGTTAATGGGTTGGACAATTGAAATTGTGTCAGTTAAGAGTTATTTAGCCACGACAATAATTTTGCTACCTTTATATTTTCCCCTTGAAAAATTTAAGAATGAGATGTTCCTGAGTAAACAAAAATGACAATACGGTGCCACAGTATCCTAGAAAGAGCATTTTTATTTTGACTTTCTTTGCATTTTATTGGAGGGTGTGTCACTTCAATATAGCGTGATATGGATTGGCCTCTGGAATATGCATGAATCTTTTATTGACGTTTTCAATCAGCCTTAATTTTTGTGTCTGTTCGAAGTAGCACGTTCTCAATTCCGACTGAAAGTGTCTTTCTAATACAACACAGAGTACATATAACGTGTTTTCGTTCACATATGAACATGATATTTGTCACTGGACGTTAAACCCTAATTCATCAGCATCATCCAATTGGTTCTTTTCTTCTATTAATTAATCATATGTTGTTTACAAATCACTCTAAAGAAGTAAACGGAAAGGAGCGAATGCAGCTACATTTGGTTATTTCAAGTTTCAATTCATTTTATTCCGTTTAGTTCATTCTACATAAGTGCAGAGAAGAACTACAGTTGTCTATGGTGGCCGGTGAAGTCCATTTCGCGTTTTCGCGATTTCGCCTTTTATATTCTATAGGGCGAAAACTCGAAATCGCGAAAAGGCGAAATCGCGAAGTCGAAAACGCGAAAACACGTAGTCGAAAACGACATAGAATATGTAAGGCGAAAACGCTAAAGCGCTAAAACGCAAAATGGCATTAACCTGCCACCATAGTTGTCCGCATGTAAACTTCTAGAATTTGTCACCAATATAAGTACATCGCAATCCGTTACTGTTTCAACAGCCATCGGTGTTTCGTGTGTGTATTCTTAAACAAGTATTATTTTTCTCTCGTTTTTAGCAATGTATCGCTCTCTACTGTCCTTTATATTATTTTATATTCTGCGTTTCCATCCAGATTCTCGTGTATACCATGAGGGTCCGGATTGGGGGTATTGTTTATTTCTGTATTCTTTAAATTGTTATGTCATTTTTTTCAACATTTTATTTATCTTACTCATTATTCTTTCTTTATTTTTCATATTTTGTCATCCCAATATATTTTACTTACTGATGTTTAGTTACATTACGACGTTTATCTCTGATTTATATACTGGTTACCAATGTAGATGACAAATGTGTGTCATTCATGACAATTAAACAGAATCAACATGATATATGCGATCATTCTTGGATGAAATTAATATTACTTTAATATTACACTTTTTGAAACCATTTTTATCAATTTTCAATTTCATGTGTTGTTTCCGTTAAGTTATGTTTCATTGTTCATGTGTTGTTTTCGTATATTTTAGCCGCTCGTCTTGAGCCTACTCATTTGATCCGATAATACCCCATATAGCAATAAAATTATACTTTTATTGCCATTCATAACTCTTAACAGACCAATTAACAGACCGGGTTTTATACATACGACCCATTAACAGACCAGGTTTTAAATAAAGATTGATTTATGTCCCAAAATACAGATTTTCGTGTAGATTTTTCACACAATGATATCAATATGGTTAACAAACATAATGCCTTTCTTTTTTCGATGTTCAAAATATTGAATGCAAGTAAATTTAACCAATGTGTTATTTTGTGTACATTTTATATGTGTCAAAATGTGTATAAATTTATTGATGAGTAACCCGCCTTTTCAATTTATAGATCGTACATCGAAACTAGAAAAATAATAATTACACCACTGAATTCAGTACATTAAATTGTTTTGTTAGACATGAATATTTTTTATGATGAAAATATGTTTAGAAAGTTATACAATGAAACATGCTGAACTTTCAATACTCGATAACACCTGATTAACAGACTTTAGCCAACCCGATTAACAGACCAACCGCCGATATAGCCGCATACTCAATATAGATTAACCGACCAACCTCTCGGTTAGCCGAGTGTCGGCCGTGATCATTGGTAGACATCTAAAGTTTTTTTCTAAACGAATGTATTCGTTCTTGTTTATTATTATGTTAAAAGATTCAGTCGTGTCGGTTATGTCTCCATTTCTTATTGCTTGAAATGACGATTGTTTTAAGTTTGATATGGGAGACTACTCTTGTAGATAAACAATATAATGGACAAAAGTGATTTATTTTGTGTATTTAATCAGGAACAAATGACTTACACGTTCTTAATAAGTGCAAATTAAAGAAAAGCGAAGCTTTACATGCTAATTCACATTTAAGTCACGACGAGGCCTTCAACATGGAGCTCTCACCACGCTGCAAGTTCAAGAATATAACTTATATTTGACAGAAGACTGTATTAATGGTCTTGTCTTGTTCTGGAAAGCAGCAATTTCCTATCACAGGAACATATAATAGAAATTACTAGCGCTGTAATATCGTATCAACTCTGTTTTATACTAAAATAGTTCCTCGTTCGTAGAGCTCTATGTAAAATATTTGACCACAATCCAAACTAAAAAAAGTATCAAACTTGAAAATTGTGTCCAAACTTGCCCAAACTGTTCAGGGTTAGATCACTGTGGTCGTATCAGGCTGCGCACGGCGAAGCATTTTATTGAAAAAAGTGAATATAAGCCGAAATCTAAATTTAGAATATGACCTTGACCTCTGACCTTGACCTAATTTTCTTTTCCTTTTTTGGACCAAGGACCTCAAGTTAAAAGACCCTAGGTCTCAATCACTTATGGCTTACCAGTTTGAAATGCATATCACTTACATCAAATGCATATGGGAAATAATTATCATAAGGAGTCTCCGGTAGTCCTATAACATATGACCTCGGGGGCATTATTTACTATTTCTATTTACTGTTCTGATAATAAAAATTTACTATCAATGTGCCAAAAAAAATAAAAAATGAAAATATCAGTATAAAAACGTTAAAAATTGAATAAGAATGCGAAGTCGTATGTTAAAGGACTAGAGTCTCCGGGTAGCTTCGGTCAAAATAAAACTTAACATCCTGAGGATATAATCAGCATTTTGGAAAAATAAATTTGTCGCTTTTTTTTTTTACGGTTGCAGAGAAGTTCTCATTACAAGAAAACATGCTTACACAGAAAAGAGTTAGGTTAAACAGGGTCAGTTTCAAAAGCGTGTAGAGTGTAGTATGAAATTAAATTTAAAAAAAATAAGATTGGTGTATTAGCAAAACAATTTAGTAAATGTCTTTTTGGGTTCCTGAGAAAGCAATGTGTTGTTGGAATGTATAGGAACCTAACCAGCGAATAATATTTTACGCATTTACATTCATGTGATTTGTGTATGGAGATATTTAAAGATTCTTAATATAACAAGTTATTAGTAACTGCATTTTTAGCAAAAAAATCCAGAAAACTGTAACGATCATAGTAAATTGTTGTTTTCTATAATCATTTGCATTATGATAGCGAATATGTTCATAATGTCGTAACTACAATCCCGTCCACTTTTCGCGAATATGACTTACTGAACTAGACATGTTACCGCGTTACACTATATATATATAGCTATAGTCATTAAAAGCTTGCTGTTCGGTGTAAGTCACGGCTCCGTCTTGCAACCGTACTTTGACCTATAATGGTTTAAATTTACAAATTGTGACTTGGATGGAGAGTTGTCTCATTGGCATTCATTTCACATCTTCTTAGATCTTTGTACTTCTTTAACTACATGAGCAAGGGGTGTCACATGCGGAGCAGGATCTTAATAAATATTTACTTCCCATGATCCAAATTTGATAAATTATACATTTTCATGTTATATGTATCCAAAACGCTAAGTAGAATAACAAATATTTCAAAGAGAATACTAATTTTATACTTTTTAAATACAATATGAGTCGGGATTGAACAGTTTAAAAAGTATGTTAATTTACATATACATAACAATAAAACTTAACTACCTTCATCGCCTGATGATTGGAGTTTTTAACGACCTTGACTGACTATACAGCCCTCGGATTATGGCAGTTGGAAAGACTTGAAACAAACGGAAGACGCCATTTTGGGAAGCGGTTATCTTGTTGGGTTTTTTTTCTTTCTATTCAGGTGTTTTCTTTGTAGTATGGACACCACAACGGCTGCTTACAGAGCCAGTGTGCTGAGCTGGACAGCCCACTTACTGAAATAGATGACTTTTGTGCTAGTGACGAAATCTGTTTACAGGATGTACATTATTGTTGTTAAATGGATTGAAGGGTTTACATTAATTGATTTTATTTAGGAGATTAACTGATCTCCCATCCCTAAAAGTATATACTAGTACTTATATACTCAGTTGTTCAGTGCAGTATCGCTATGCGTTTGTTTCAGTTTGTTCACTTCGAAATAATGATGAGACGACGTTGTTTCTAATTAGCTATTTTTTTTTACATTTCATCAAATTGTCATTAAGATACTTATTTTTTATTCAATGTGCTATTAAATATCTTGCTTTCTATTGAATCGCTAACTATAAATTGTGCGTGTTCATGTTGCATGTATGAGTATCGTATGAAAGAATAACATTTGTAATATTTTCAAGGGAGACTACTTGCTACACATGTCGTACTGAGAAATCTACAATGAAAGACGAGCCCAGCTTCTAGTCGACTGTATCACTCATCTGGTAACCTTCAATAATGGTAAAAAATCAACGCAACTCAAAATGTGTAAGTTTTTTTCCGTCTAAGAGCTGCGCTTGCGTCTTAGAGGACGACCATTTGATATTCGAGGAGGGGGGCCGGAGGATTTGTTAGATCGGTTAGTTATTTTTGTAAACTAAGTGGACATGTTATTTATTTACTGCACCATTGAAGCAAGATTTTTCATTTTCATTAAAGCAAGGGACTGATTATTTATTTTCACAACTATATTTATAATTTTCGAAAACATACAATTTTTAAATTATTTGTTTATTATTAATAATACATGTATAGTCAAGTCATTGTGTACCATTTAATCAGAATTAATCATCATCCTCTGCAGAAATGAATCTTCTATATTCCAAACTGCATATACATGTACATGTATTGCATACATACACAGTATTAAAGTTTTGTTGTAACTAGCCTCTTTTACAAGTATTGGCGAACATGATTTTGGCGAGTTATTTAAGTGTTGACATTTTCCCCGTCTTTAAAACAATAAACTATTCGTAGTGTTTGCTACGTAAATGACCTGCAGTTCAAATGACCAATCAAAGCAACGAAATACTGCTAATTAACATTTGCGTTTTGATATTTCATAAACATTTAATATATGTATTTTACTTAGGAGATTAACTGATCTCCACATCTAAAAAGGTGTTTACTGTATATAGTGCATGCAGTGATAGTTATTAAAACGTGTTTTTTTATATGTTCATTTAAAAAAAATATTCTAAAACGTTATTACCGACCGCTTTTCTAAACAACAATCTAGATTAAAGTTTTTTTATACTCATGTTCTATTCCTTATACTAATTGATATTTTGTTTTCTATCAAATTACTTCGATGAAATGTACTTTTTCATGTTGCATTTATGGCAATCGAATAAAAGAAAACATTTGTAATATTGCCATGGGAGACTACTTGCTAAATATGTCATATACGAACAATGAAAGACGAGACTGGCTTCTAGTCGACTGTATCACTCATCTGGTATCTTTGCACTGTTTTATATGAAGCACATGTACTCGGGAATTAATTTCAAAGAGCTTACCTTGTATCTATTCACACACACTTAAGGTAAAACACTAAAAAAAAATACAATGATACTCATCTACGATTCCTATGAAAGCGATAGGCTGATATTCAATAATGAATATCATATCGCGGATGAATAACTTATAGATTATCGTTGATCATCTCAACGAGATTGATTTTCTCGCTTGAGCTGGAACAGCGAAAGTGAGAAAAGAAATCGAGTTGAGATGACCAATGATAATCTGTTTATCGCTATTTTACCTATGACGACGTTGTCAATTTCATGTCAATTTCGTTAGCAACGCCACGTGGCCTCCTTAGTTTCTAGCGATATTTTTTCCATCTCAAGCGAGAAGCATGATATGAAAATTATCACAAAAAAAGATCAAAGGAAAAATGCACAAAATAGCGATAATCACACTTACATCACATTTTAAGAAAAATAGTCAGACCTCCGAAGTTTTTAAGTAGGTTATTTTTTACAGAAACCGTGAAATATATAGACAATAATAGTGCATTGACTTGACATATCAACGATATAAGGATGAGGCTTAGAAACGAGGAAATGCGAGGCTCTGTCAAGCTTTTTTCTCCGTTTCGGTCCGAATCCTTATATCGTTGATATGTCAAGTCAATGCACTATCATTGTCTTTATGCTGCAATCTAAAAAAAAAAACACATTATTTTTCAATTGTTGTTTAATTTGTTATTTTATTATTTGATTTAAATATTGGGAAACTCCCCCCTTTATAAAAAAAAAAAGACACATTCCCCATTTCCATTCTCAATTTTATCATATCATGCAGGCGGAGAAATGTACAGCATAATAAAATGTACATTACCTGTTCAAACCCGCAATCGATGATCAACAAATTTGTTTGAGAATGAACTAAAATATCAACAATTAAAAACCAATTGTTCAGAGAACAATTGAAGGTCTTTCCACCAGTTAATATCTATTTTGATATTAAAATATAAAAAAATCAGTCTAAAATGTCAGTTCATATGGCTTTATGATGTATAGATATGAATTTAAAGCAAAGGTCAAAATCTAGAATGTCAAATTAACCTATGACCTTGACCTCAATTTCAAGGTCACAAACTGAGGATTTCAAATCAAAAGACCCTAGTCTCTAAAATGTATGGTTAATAAGTTATATCACTTTAAACATAATTTAAGATATGATAGGGGCTAAAACTCCCATTCATTGTTTACGCACCCTTTCAACTAATATTATTTAGTTACCATATGTTGCAACTAACAATTTATACATAATAATTTGTCGATATCTTATTTATAAGGTTAATGAAAATGAGTGAAAATAAGACAAATTAAAAAATTAAAAATGACCTTGACCTTTGACCTTGACCTAATTTTCATTTTTTTGGACCAAGGACCTCAAATCAAAAGATCCTAGGTCTCTATCACTTATGGTGTTCCAGTTTAAAATACATTTCAAAATTTCAAATACAAAAAGGGAAATAACTCTCATATGGAGCGTTCATATTGATTCGGTCGAAATTGGACAAATCATGCGAAGGATATAACGAGCAATTTTATAAAATAAATTTGTCGTAATCTTTTACGGTTGCGAAGGAGTTGTGATCACAAGGAAAACAGTGTTTGGGGAGATTACTTCTACAAAGAAAAGTATTCGGTTATGCAGGGTAAATTTCAAAAGCGCATAAACTGTTCGATATCATATACCAAATATCTAAGCGACATATTGCGAAACAAATGTTTATCGCAAGAACAAAATTTGGCGGAAGAAAAAAAAAATAATCAGAAGAAAAACAATAGGTCTTTCCACAGAAAAGTGGAAAGACCTAATAAGCATGAAACATAACGATATATAGTTTGCAAACCAAAAATATTAACAAGTTTAAAAATTGCAAAAGAAATAAGGTTTGAGTGGTTGTATATATAGGAAACAAGAACAGGTTGAATAGGTCGCATGCATAATTAAATTTATCGCTATTTTGTGCATTTTCTCTTTGATTTCTTTTTGTGATAATTTTTCATATAATGATACTCGATTGAGATGGAAATTATCGCTAGTAACTAAGGAGCCACGTGGCGTTACTAATGAAATTGACTTGAAATTGACAACGTCTTCATATCATAGGTAAAATAGCAATAAACAGATTATCATTGGTTATCTCAACTCGATTGCTTTTCTCGCTTTCGCCGTGACCGGCTCAAGCGAGAAAATCAATCTCGTTGAGATAACCAACGATAATCAATCAATAGTTTCGGCAACTTCTATTTAAATATTCATTAAAAAAAGTGATATCTGGTCAGTGACTGTATATGCCATAGAAATATACGGTCAACGCATTTTGACTGCTCAATTACAAGGGTGTCATTCGTTTTATCGAGAGAAATGGTCGTGAAAGAATATCTAACGGCGGTCAAGTATTGAGAGACGATCGTGAAAGTTCTGGTAACGGATCGTGAAAGACATTTAATGTACATTCTAGTTCAGAATCTTTGAAAAAATCGCTTAATTTTCAAAACGCGGAAAAAATCCGAACAAAAAAATATGTCTGTCAAAATGGTTTAACTTCCTCAACATAACTGTGAAAGAAGATAAAGAAAATATGAAGCACTTTTTGAAAAAACACAAAAGGCGCAATGCGTGTCTATGAAATTAATTACAAATAACACGCTTTTTGTACCTATAATGGTCATATTTCAGAATATCATGATATATTTGAAATTTGTTCTTTAGTGTATCTAATAGTACTGTAAAATTAAAGTATGTTCTTCCCTTAAAAGCGTTAATTTGTTTATGAAAACCTTGAATTTGTTGAATTTCCATCAAACTTGATCGTGAAAGATCAGGCAACGTATTATCGTGAAAGAAAATGCGTAACCAGACTTAATACTAGAAATCAGAAATCAGTATTTCTTTTACCATTTGATAAACCTGCAACTGGTTGAAACCTGTAACTATTTTGATAAGGATGAACATTAAAGCTATTATTTTTTTTTTCTATTCAACACTTTACCTCGAAAGTTAAAAAAAACAACAACTAAAAACGTGTCTACATAAACTTTTAGCTACTTCTTTACAAGCAGAACCAAACACAATGAAAGTCCCAACTATGTACTGGCTTCCGAAGCTGCACAAAAAACCTTACAAATATAGATTTATTTCATCTTCCAGCCATTGTTCAACTACTATTAATTGTCTGTTTTACTTACTAGTACACTTGGTACAATTAAAAACCTGATAATAAATTGTTCAAATAAGGCCTTTGAAAATAGTGGAATTAATTACTTTTGGAGTGTCAAAAACTCGTTGGAAGTACTTGATAAATTGCATGCATATATTGGTGATTTTGAATCTGTTCAAAGTTTTGATTTTTCTACCCTATATACCACTTTGCCTCATATTCTTATTAAGAAAAAATTCACATCCCTAATTAACTGGGCATTTAAAAAGTCGGAATGCGAGTACATATGTTCAAACTCTTTTAGATCATTTTTTAGTAGCAATAAACAAAAGAACTATGTCAATTGGACATGCTTTGATACTATTTATGCACTTGAATTTTTACTTGATAACATTTTTGTTCGTTTTGGAGATTCCGTATATCGTCAAGTTATTGGAATTCCAATGGGGACTAACTGTGCACCACTTATTGCGGACCTGTTTTTGTATTGTTATGAGTTACAATTTATGACTAAAATTAGCAAAGACCCATCAAAACAACATTTGATACAAAAATTTAACAATACTTTTAGATATTTGGATGATATATTGGCTCTGAATAATGACGACTTCAGTATGTATACTAAAGAAATTTATCCTGTAGAACTTACTTTAAATAAAGCTAATGATAACAATGACCACTGCCCTTTCCTCGATCTTGATATCTATATCATAAACGGGAAGCTTAATACAAAAATTTATGATAAAAGAGATGATTTTTCATTTCCTATTGTTAATTATCCATTTTTAGATGGTGACGTTCCCTTGTCACCATCTTATGGTGTTTATATATCTCAACTTGTACGATTCGCTCGTGTATGTAACAATGTATTAGATTTTAGCGAGAGAAATTCATGTATTACTGAAAAATTATTACACCAGGGTTTTCGATATCACAAACTGGTCAAAACATTTACTAAATTTTATCACCGGTATAAGGAAATAATTCGTAAATATAACTCAACATGCAGACATCTTATACGTTCAGGTATTTCACATCCAAAATTTTATGGAAATATTCTTTATAAAGCACAAAAATGTCAGTATTCTCCTCAGAAACTAACAAAACCTTTAAATAGACTTATTAAAAGGGGATATAGTTACGATACTGTTGTCAGGTCATTAAAGATTGCATATTTTGGCTTTAACATTGATTCACTGATAGGGTCTTTGCATCGGAACTAAACACATTTATTTGTAAAAAAAACAGTTGTTGGCATGACACGGGTTATGTTCTTCTCATATATTTTATGATAGTATGATACTAAACCCCTAACGGGAGGGATTGTACCTGATATTCATATGATGAAGACATAATCTTTCAATCAGTTTAATTGAGGTCTGGAGCTGGCATGTCAGTTAACTGCTAGTAGTCTGTTGTTATTTATGTATTATTGTCATTTTATTTATTTTCTTTTGTTACATCTTTTGACATCAGACTCGGACTTCTCTTGAACTGAATTTAAATGTGCGTATTGTTATTCTTTTACTTTTCTACATTGGCTAGAGGTATAGGGGGAGGGTTGAGATCTCATAAACATGTTCAACCCCGCCGCAATTTTGCGCCTGTCCCAAGTCAGGAGCCTCTGGCCTTTGTTAGTCTTGTATGATTTTAAATTTTAGTTTCTTGTGTATAATTCGGAGTTTAGTATGACGTCCATTATCACTGTACTATTATGCATATTTTAGGGGCCAGCTGAAGGACACCTACGGGTGCGGGAATTCTCGCTACATTGAAGACCCATTGGTTGCCTTCGGCTGTTGTTTGCTCTATGGTCGGGTGGTTGTCGCTTTGACATATTCACCATTTCCTTTCTCAATTTTACTAAATAAGTGTGAAAGATTCAGCTCTGTGAATCGGTCTAGTGCAATTCAGGCAGACCGACACTATTTAGCCAATAATAAGGATATGCAACGTTTAAACCAAAATGTTATCCATCAAACAAAAAATTACAGCAGAAACGGCATCTTTCATGTGTAATTTGAGATTGAACGATAACCAACATTTTGTGCAACAGTACTTTCTTAAGTTCTTTATACAACGCAAATGTGGATTGCTTTAACTATATACTACAGACTGTAGAATACCAGATCGCAAATGCTGTAATGTCTGCTTTACTTATGATAGTATGTTTGTTTAACGTCTATAATATCAAGGGTTTTACTACAAGTGTCAAATGAGCTTAAGATTGTCATTGGTTCATAAAAAGAGGTCAAGGTCAGATGAACCATGCCATACAGATCTCTACAAATATCCCGTACACCAAATAAATGTGTTCCGATCCTTACAGTGCCTTAGAAACTGACAAATGTAAAAGTTATGCTAGGCCAATTAATTCGGAACATAAGGTCAAAAGTATATGAACCCTGACCGACAGCCAGACATAGACATCTTACTATCATTCAATATATCAAATACAATTGACATCACCATTGTCATATATGAAACACGCAGATAGACATGTATACCATACACGAAATACCTTGGCGCTATAGCATTCAGGTATATATCCAAAACGACAAACAACATAAAACAAACATTGCCGAATGATGCATGATAATGATTTCGATGTTAGTTGAAACCTTGCAGAAGTCGAAAATGTACACCTTACAATCATAACAACAACACTGGATTGTTTTTTCGGCGTTTTGTCACCCATTGTCTTTTATTATTGCCGTATTGTTATTTCTTTTTCTTTTCATTTTCTGAAAATATTAATACTTTGAAATGCTTAAACCTATTGAGGATGTTGACCTATCTAGCTTTTTTCAATACCAATAACAAATATTAATTATCATATAATTGAAGAATAATTTGAACGTCTTCGTAGCATCAGATCTTTCACGATCATTTTCACGATCTTCAAAAATGCGGTGCGTCATCTTTCACGATCCGAAAAATCCATTTTGTGTAAATAGTTCTTTATTTACCAAGTTTCAGATTATATTTATACAAAATAACTATGAGAACCATTTGATTAATTCAAATAGAATGCCCTTACTTGGATAAAAGTAGTTTATATCTAGTCGAATTTGTGAAAAAATCGTGTTTGTTTACATTTTTTATGTCATTGAAATGTCGATCGAGAAGCAATCTGCCTTTTGTTGTTTTGTAAAAACTATGTACTTTTGAAATTGGATATTCTCACATACTGATCATAATGTTAAACCATTTTGACAGACAGTTTTATTTTGTCGTAAATTTGTCTGTGTAATTAATTAAATTAGAATATTTACTGATCTTTCATATGTCCTCTCGATTAAATGTCTTTCACGATCCGTTACCACAACTTTCACGATCGTCTCTCAATACTTGACCGCCATTAGATATTCTTTCACGACCATTTCTCTCGATAAACCGAATGACACCCGTGAATTAGAACGAGTGCAGTATAAACTGTGATAAATCTCAATTACCTACCTTACTTTTGATGGATTTTCGAAATAGATATACAAAGTTATTAGAAACTATATTTTTACATTTAACATATAATGAATTTGTGACAACCCTACTTCATTTTCATAGCATTACAAAACAAAGTGTTTTGTTTTATATTCCATTTTTAAGGCTACTTTCCCTATTGTCTGTATTACAATCGTTAAATAGATTAATTTGTTGTTGTTGTTATATTTTAAAGGGATGCGACTCCATTTGAGTTTTCGAAGAAATATTTAAATGTGAGACGGCACTGAATAGTTCCAACGAACCTTTATCGTAGTTCATGAGTAATGATTTCTTTCTATTGTTTCAATCTTGCCATTTTACTGATATTTAAAAGAAGTAAGAAATTTAAGGGACATATATATGATTGGTCCATGCAACGTAATTTTATTTGAATCATATATTATATGTCACACCAGCGTTTTGAAATAGTGATTCCTTAAGAGATTTTCTATTCTCCAATTCTTCAAACAACAATTATTCTACTAACTAAATTATCACAGAGTAAATAAAAGAGAGACCACCAATGGCGTATCTTTTTGTTTGTCCATTTTGAATTAACGATTCTAAAACGTTATTTCCGACAGTTTTTTTACAACAATTTACAAAATGGAGATTTTCGTACTTGATTTTGTTCAATATGCTTATAGATATTTAGTTTGCTATCAAATCACTTTAATAAATTGTATTTTTTCATGTTGCTTTATGGCAATCGAATAAAAGAAAACATTTGTAATATTGCCAAGGGGGGGGGGGGGGACTACTTGCTAAACATGTCATATTGAAAAATCGACATTTTCGAAATGATAATAAATAATGGGCGTATGACATTTGCGCCGATTTTGAAAATTTTCATTCTTTCATTTGCGCCGATTTTATTTTTTCATTTGCGCCGATTTTATATTTTTTCCTAATTGGATTTACAGGTAAGTTACAGGTAAATTCATACTTTTACATTGACTAATTACAGAGTATAAAGACAAATCAAGTGACATTGCAATTGGTAAATGGCTATCCCAATGTTTCGGGTTACCATTCCTTTCCCTAAATGAAATCGATAACTGCTTCACTTTTGACATTGTCTGACGCTCCTTCTAATGACAAATGTCATATATTCTTAGACAACGTTCAAGTACACATTCCATAACGGTCAACCAATTCGTGATGGCGTCCATAAAATTAACGAAGCGATGATTTCAACTTCACCATTTGGAACTCTTGGTTTAATAGCTTCCTTGCGAGAAAATGCGAACTCTAGAAATGTCCTAGCCATTTCTGCATTCCAAGAGTCTTCTTTCTCTTCAAGTTCCTTAGCAGTACCAAATCACCAGTGCAAAATTCATTTTGAATAACATTATGTCTTTTATCAAAATTGAGTCTCTGTTTCATTTGAGCATGGCCCACATTCTCAACTACATCAGCAGCTATCTTGTTCTGTATTTGAAGCATGTTATTACCCGCTTTCTCTATCTCACTTTCTGATATTTCCTTATATTTTTCAAAGGTGTTGGTTGTTTCTCCATGAAGATTTTCATTGGGAAGAACAGGATTCTCCAGTACATTAAATAATACGGCGAATATTTGGTGCTGTTCTGCTTAGAAGTGTTGTACGAAAAGCAGCATTTTGGTACATATCGCTCCCAAATTTGTGTGTTCTCTTGTACTGATTTGTTCAGCATAGCCTTCAAAGTCTGATTGAACCTTTCAGATCTTCCATTTGACTGTGGATGATATGGCGTAATAAGAATATGTTTGTACCCATACTGTGCCTCCAAGGAATGTGTGAGAAGAGAGTTGAATTCACCACCATTATCACTTACTAACTCCAGGGGCATGACATGTCTGCAAAATAATTCATACATTTTTTCAGCTACTTCTGTGTTGCCTATACATACTCGGCAAGAACAGATTTATGATTTGAATGTATTCCGTTTTTATGGATTTGAATGCGGTACATATATTTTTAATTCGTCATTTTAGTATAAACAAAGTTCTTTTATCTTAGGTTTTTATTTCTTGATTTTAAGCAGACAAGTTATATACATGTTATGATTGACAATTCATAACATATGCACAACTGGCTAACGGAAGAGTTCTTTAATGATAAATGAAAATAACATTACTTGGATGGAGAGTTGTCTCATTGGCACTCATACCACATCTTCTTATATCATTTCACCTGTAATTTACCTGTTATTTACCTGTAAAAAAAATCGGCGCAAATGAAAAAAAAAATCGGCGCAAATGAAAAAAAAAATCGGCGCAAATGAAATGCAGATCGGCGCAAATGCAAAACGCCGTAAATAATAGTATTTCAGACTTTTTTGTCCGAGTCCTAGTAACCTTGTTATTCTTAGCTTTCTCATTACATTTGTATCTTAGACTATCTCACCTTTCTCCTGCTTAAGCTCATCTTGCTTCTTTTTAAGCTCCACTCGAAGACGCTGTTTCTCATTTTCATTCATTGCTTTTTCAAACTCTCCCCGGCTTCTTCAAACGACTTTCGTTAAACGATCTATCCAACAGTTGTGCGACCTCTAACCTTTTACGGTCGCTGCTTGGAGTTTTTGGTTTCACTTCGGCTTCGACTAGTGGTTTATCTAAACTTGGAAGCCCATACTCTGCTAAGCTCTTATATTATGTCCTGCTCCCTCTCTTTTAGGGCGATCGGCCAGTGTGTTCAAAAAATATTAATCTTACTCAAAATTTCAATTTTTTTCTCATTGAACTGAAAATGTATACGTCTAACTCGAACTATCTCAAATCAAATAATAAGGATATAACATAACAGTGTGAGCAGGCTTCACCCACTTACAAATTTATTTACATTTTATACCTTAAGGCTTTCCAGTCAAATAAGCAGACGAATTTCAGCCAAGTAATTACTGGTTTTTAAATTATAAAAACAAACCAATGAAAAACGAGACCAGCGTCTAGTCGGCTGTATCAGTCATCTGGTATCTTATCAATATTTACTATGAAGCAAATGTAATCGGATATTAAAGAGAAACACAATTTGGTGAGACAATTATGGATCAGTATCTACTTAACAGAGCTAGAGTTCCCGGTAACCAGCCCTACCAAGTTGAAACGGTCGTAATACAAACTGTAACTATTATTTAAACGTTTATCTTTATGGGTTATTGAAATAAAATTTTACTTTTTAGTAACTATATTTTTACAAACAAATGCAGAAAACTGTGACAATCGTACTTTATTTTTTATACAGAATTACCAAACATATCTGTTTTCTTTTATATTAAACTTGTAAATTGCTGCTTTCTTTTTGTTTGTTTTGCAATTGTAAAAAAGATCAATTGTGTTATATTTCAAAGGCAGGCAACCTAGTTATGATATTTTGTAGAGATTACCTGTATATATAGTGTATAAATGTTTAAAGTGTTACAAGAAATTCTTGGTGTTCCTTAATGGAAGGATAGTACAAACAGAAGAAGAAAAAGATTACACATGTGAAATGGGACTGAAAAGTTCCAATAAAACCTTTATCGCAGACAGAGTTATTATTTCTTTCTTATATTTCGGTGTTGCCATTTTACTGTATTTTAAAACAAGTAATATTTTTAGGGGTATATGCATGATTGGGCTTTTGCAATGACTTACTATTTGAAAGTAGTAGTATATTTCAGTCCACCGTTTTGTATTTGTAAATGCTAAGAAGATTTTTCTAATCTCCAACTCTTTAAAGAATATCTTTTCTCGCATACATCGAAAACAGAGATCTATGTGAATACAGAAGTGCATGTGAATATATTTGTGCATTGCAAATTAATAATGTTATAACGTTATTAATACCTACAGCTTTTTACAGCAATCCAGACAAATGTGATTTTCACACTTAATTCGTATTCAAAATAGAATTAAGTATTTTAATTTGCTATTAAATCTCTTTAATAGATTGTACTTTTTATTTTGCATGTTAGACATCGTATAAAATACTATATTTGTAATCTTTCCAAGGGAGACAACTTGTCAGATATGTCATTACAGTAAACTAATGATCTCGTACCATACAGTGTTTTGCTGAAGCACGTCAGTGGATAACAAGAGTGGTTTGCAGTATTTAAGTATTACCAATGTTGTGTAGTGCATTTTATTACAAAATTTATGACATACATTCGCAGTGAATAACTGATGTCGTGCAGTATTTACAATGGAATTACCAGTTTATAGTAGTGTGAAGGGTTACAAATTTCTGATGAAGAAATTTGTCAAAGCGAATCACTGACCTTTTGAACTGAAGTGAATTCATGAAGTCTTGCATTGCAAGATATTGTTATTTTGAAGCAACACATGAATTTTACTTTTACAAACATAGTCTCCTCTGAAACCACTGGGCTAAAAACAATACTTGGCCACAATCATCATTGGGGTATATAGTTTAAAAATTGTGTCCGGTGACCCGCCAAACCAACCATCATGGCCGCCATGGCTAAACATAGAACATAGGGGTAAAATGTAGATTTTGGCCTATAACTCTGAAACCAAAGCATTGAGAGCAAATCTGACGGTGTAAAATTGTTTATCAAGTCAAAATCTATCTGCCCTGAAATTTTCAGATGAATCGGACAATCGGTTGTTGGGTTGCTGCCCCTGAATTGGAAATTTTAAGGAAATTTTGCCGTTTTGGGTTATTATCTTGAATATTATTATAGATAGAGTTAAACTGTAAACATCAATAATGTTCAGCAAAGCAAGATCTACAAATAAGTCTCATTACCAAAATGGTCAGTTGACCCTTTCAGGAGCCATTGCCCTTTATAGTCATTTTTACCAATTTTTCGTAATTTTTTGAAATCTTTTACAAAAATCTTCTCCTCTGAAACTACTGGGCCAAATTAAGCCAAACTTAGCCGCAATCATTATTAGGGTATTTAGTTTTAAAATGTGTGTGGTGACCCAGCCACCTAACCAAGATGGCCGCCATGGCTAAAAATAAAACATAGGGGTAAAATGTAGATTTTGGCTTATAACTCTGCAACCAAAGCATTTAGTGCAAATCTTACAAGGTTAAATTGTTTATCAGGTCAATATATATCTGCCCTGAAATTTTCAGATGAATTGGACAACTGGTTGTTGGGTTGCTGCCCCCTAATTGGTAATTTTTAAGAAAATTTTGCCTTTTTGGGTTATTATATTGAATACTATTATAGATGAGATAAACTGTAAACAGCAATAATGTTCAGCAAAGTAAGATAAATAAATAGGTCAACATCACCAAAATGGTCAGTTGACCCCTTAAGGAGTTATTGCCCTTTATAGTAAATTTTTACAATTTTCATCAATTTGGTAAATTTTGGTAAGTTTTTACAAAATATTTTCCTCTGTAACTAAAGGGCCAAGTTCATCACAGATAGAGAAAATTGTAAGTGGCAGAATGTCATAAAGAAAGATTACCTTTAAATGCAGCTAGGCCGACTTTATCGACAATCATATAGCGCATTTTGTTTCCAAAGTCACCAATTTGATGATATTCTAAAAACAAAAATCGTGAGGCCAAACTTTTCAAAAATCCTAAATCTTAGTTATCACAATTTAACGGGACGAAATCCCACGAAAAATATTTTAGTATGGAATAGCTGGTCTACCTTAATGAGCTAGTGGTTCAAATTCCGTTAATATGTCAAAAGTACGAATGTTAGTTTAATACGAAATTAGCATGGGAACCTTTGACCTTCAGTGGTCCAACGGCCTGGATCCTGATACAATTAAATATTTTTAGGAATAGTCTAGTCAAACTTTGAAATAGCAGTCTATAAACTTGCCGTTGAGGTAGACCGAAAAATACCATTTTATGACGAAAATTTAAAAAAAAAAAAAAAAAAAAAAAAAAAAAAAAAAAAAAAAAAAAAAAAAAAAAAAAAAAAAAAAAAAAAAAAAAAAAAAAAAAAAAAAAAAAAAAAAAAAAAAAAAAAAAAAAAAAAAAAAAAAAAAAAAAAAAAAAAAAAAAAAAAAAAAAAAAAAAAAAAAAAAAAAAAAAAAAAAAAAAAAAAAAAAAAAAAAAAAAAAAAAAAAAAAAAAAAAAAAAAAAAAAAAAAAAAAAAAAAAAAAAAAAAAAAAAAAAAAAAAAAAAAAAAAAAAAAAAAAAAAAAAAAAAAAAAAAAAACTGTTGTTGGTATGTGCCTAAAAGGTACATTAGAATTGCCTTGGGAATAATGTTTTTAATACGAAAACTTACGTATGGGACATCTATGAACCTCTTGGCCAAAACGGTCCCGGATCACGAAATATTTAAGTGGGATAGCGGTCAATACCCTTAGAATTAGCTAGGCGTCGAAACTTGCGTGTATAGCGAAAATACCGAATTGAAGTTTAATACGGAAAATTACGTTATGGGACACCTTTGAACCTCTGTGGTGCCAACGGGCCAGGTTCTCCAGAAAAAATTTAAGTGGGAATGTCCTGAGTCAATACCTTTGAAAATGAGCCTAGTCCGGTCGAAACTTTGCGCGTTGGTATATGCCGAAAAGTACCGAATTGTGTTAATACGGAAAATTACGTTATGGAACCATTTGAAACCTCTGTGGGGCCAAACGGCCAGATCCCAGAAAAAATTTAAGTGGGAAATAGCCTGAGTCAATACCTTTGAATATTGAGCTAGGTCCGATTCGAACTTGCCGTTGGTATAATCCGAAAGTAACGAATGTGGTTTAATACGGAAAATTACATGGATTTGAATCTTCCAAACGGCCTAGATCAGAATAAAATTTAGTTGAAATATAGCTGAGAAAAATACCATTTTATGACCCCTTCGATAAATTTCGTTGTCTCGAAAAAACCGATAATTGTATTTTTCGAATGTTATTGATTTTATCTAACATACGAGATTCCCAAAAAAATTTATTTAATATATCAAACTATGAAAAAAACTATACCCAGAAACATTGCTAGGTATATGCCAAAATACGAAATGTATGTAATACGGAAAATTACGTTAGACATTGAACTTGGGTGGCCAGAGGGCGGATCCCAGAAAAATATTTAAGTGGGAATAGCCTATCATACTTTGAAATGAGCTAGTCCTTCAAACTTTGCCGTGTAATAGCCGAAAGTACCGATGTGTTTTAAACGGAAAATTACTTATGGGACACTTTGAACTCTGTGGTGGCCAAACGGGCCCGGATCCAGAAAAATATTTAAGTGGAATAGCCTGGTCAATACCTTTGAAATGAGCTAGGTCCGTTCGAAACTTTGCCGTTGGTATATGCCGAAAAGTACCGAATGTGAGTTTAATACGGAAAATTACGTTATGGGACACTTTGAACCTCTGTGGTGGCCAACGGGCCCGGATCCCAGAAAAATATTTAAGTAGGGAATAGCCTGAGTCAATACCTTTGAAATGAGCTAGGTCCGTCCGAAACTTTGCCGTTGGTATATGCCGAAAAGTACCGAATGTGGTTTAATACGGAAAATTACGTTATGGGACACCTTTGAACCTCTGTGGTGCCAGACGGCCGGATCCCAGAAAAATATTTAAGTGGGAATAGCCTGAGTCAATACCTTTGAAATGAGCTAGGTCCGTTCGAAACTTTGCCGTTGGTATATGCCGAAAAGTACCGAATGTGTGTTTAATACGGAAAATTACGTTATGGGACATCTTTGAACCTCTGTGGTGGCCAAACGGGCCCGGATCCCAGAAAAATATTTAAGTGGGAATAGCCTGGGTCAATACCTTTGAAATGAGCTAGGTCCGGTTCGAAACTTTGCCGTTGGTATATGCCGAAAAGTACGAATGTGATGTTTAATACGGAAAATTACGTTATGGGACACCTTTGAACCTCTGTGGTGGCCAGACGGGCCCGGATCCCAGAAAAATATTTAAGTGGGAATAGCCTGAGTCAATACTTTGAAATGAGCTAGGTCCGGTTCGAAACTTTGCCGTTGGTATATGCCGAAAAGTACCGAATGTGGTTTAATACGGAAAATTACGTTATGGGACACCTTTGAACCTCTGTGGTGGCCAGACGGGCCGGATCCCAGAAAAATATTTAAGTGGGAATAGCCTGAGTCAATACCTTTGAAATGAGCTAGGTCCGTTCGAAACTTTGCCGTTGGTATATGCCGAAAAGTACCGAATGTGTGTTTAATACGGAAAATTACGTTATGGACACCTTTGAACCTCTGTGGTGGCCAACGGGCCCGGATCCCAGAAAAATATTTAAGTGGGAATAGCCTGGTCAATACCTTTGAAATGAGCTAGGTCCGTTCGAAACTTTGCCGTTGGTATATGCCGAAAAGTACCGAATGTGGTTTAATACGGAAAATTACGTTATGGGACACCTTTGAACCTCTGTGGTGGCCAACGGGCCCGGATCCCAGAAAAATATTTAAGTGGGAATAGCCTGAGTCAATACCTTTGAAATGAGCTAGGTCCGGTTCGAAACTTTGCCGTTGTAATGCCGAAAAGTACCGAATTGGTTAATACGGAAAATTACGTTTGGGACACCTTTGAACCTCTGGTGGCCAGACGGGCCGGATCCAGAAAAATATTTAAGTGGGAATAGCCGAGTCAATACCTTTGAAATGACTAGGTCCGATGAAACTTTTGCCGTTGGTATATGCCGAAAAGTACCGAATGTGTGTTTAATACGGAAAATACTTATGGGACATCTTGAACCTCTTGGTGCAACGGCCGGATCCAAAAAATATTTAAGTGGGGAATAGCTGAGTCAATACTTTGAAATGAGCTAGGTCCGGTTCGAAACTTTGCCGTGGTATATGCCGAAAGTACCGAATGTGTGTTTATACGGAAAATTACGTAATGGGACACTTTGAACCTCTGTGGTGGCAACGGGCCGGATCCCAGAAAAATATTAAGTGGAATACTGAGTCAATACCTTGAAATGACTAGGTCCGTTCGAAACTTGCCGTTGGTATATGCCGAAAAGTACCGAATGTGTGTTTAATACGGAAAATTACGTTAGGGACACCTTTGAACCTCTGTGGTGGCCAACGGGCCCGGATCCCGAAAAATATTTAAGTTGGAATAGCTGGGTCAATCCTTTGAAATGAGCTAGTCCGTTCGAAACTTTGCGTTGGATATGCCGAAAGTACCGATGTGAGTAATCGGAAAATTACGTATGGACACTTGAACCTCTGTGGTGGCCGACGGGCCCGGATCCCAGAAAAAATATTTAAGTGGGAATAGCTATCAATACCTTTGAAATGAGCTAGGTCCGTCGAAACTTTGCGTTGGTATAGCCGAAAAGTACCGAATGTGGTTAATACGAAAATTCGTTAGGGGCACCTTTGAACCTCTGTGTGGCCAACGGGCGGATCCCGAAAATATTTAAGTGGGGAATAGCTGAGTCAATACCTTGAAATAGCTAGGTCCGATTCGAACTTTGCCGTGGTATATGCCGAAAAGTACCGAATGTTGTTTATATCGGAAAATACTTATGGGACACTTGAACCCTGTGTGGCCAAGGCCGGATCCCAGAAAAATATTTAAGTGGAAGCCTGGTCAATACCTTTGAAATGAGCTAGTCGGTTCGAATTTGCGTTGGATATGCCGAAAAGTACGAATGTTGATTTAATTGGAAAATACGTATGGGAACCTTTGAACCTCTGTGGTGGCCAGACGGGCCGGACCCCGAAAAATATTTAAGTAGGGAATAGCCTGAGTCAATACCTTGAAATGACTAGTCGGTGAAACTTTGCCGTTGGTATATCCGAAAGACCGAATGTGTTTAAATACGGAAAATTACGTTATGGCACCTTTGAACCTTGTGGTGGCCAGACGGGCCAGGACCCAGAAAAATTTAAGTGGGAATAGCTGGTCAATACCTTGAAATGACTAGGTCCGATTCGAAATTTGCCGTTGGTATAGCCGAAAATACCGAATGGTGTTATATGGAAAATTACGTATGGAACTTGAACCCTGTGGTGCCAAACGGGCCCGATCCCAGAAAATTTTAAGTGGGAATAGCGGTCAATACCTTTAAATGACTAGGTCCGTTCGAACTTTGCCGTTGGTAATGCCGAAAAGTACCGAATGTGGTTTAATACGGAAATTCGTTATGGGACACCTTTGAACCTCTTGGTGGCCAGACGGGCCGGATCCCAGAAAAATATTTAAGTGGGAATAGCCTGAGTCAATACCTTTGAAATGAGCTAGGTCCGGCTCGAAACTTTGCCGTTGGTATATGCCGAAAAGTACCGAATGTGTGTTTAATACGGAAAATTACGTTATGGGACACCTTTGAACCTCTGTGGTGGCCAGACGGGCCCGGATCCCAGAAAAATATTTAAGTGGGGAATAGCCTGAGTCAATACCTTTGAAATGAGCTAGGTCCGATTCGAAACTTTGCCGTTGGTATATGCCGAAAAGTACCGAATGTGTGTTTTAATACGGAAAATTACGTTATGGGACATCTTTGAACCTCTGTGGTGGCCAAACGGGCCCGGATCCCAGAAAAATATTTAAGTTGGGAATAGCCTGGTCAATACCTTTGAAATGAGCTAGGTCCGGTTCGAAACTTTGCCGTTGGTATATGCCGAAAAGTACCGAATGTGAGTTTAATACGGAAAATTACGTTATGGGACACCTTTGAACCTCTGTGGTGGCCAGACGGGCCCGGATCCCAGAAAAATATTTAAGTAGGGAATAGCCTGAGTCAATACCTTTGAAATGAGCTAGGTCCGGCTCGAAACTTTGCCGTTGGTATATGCCGAAAAGTACCGAATGTGTGTTTAATACGGAAAATTACGTTATGGGACACCTTTGAACCTCTGTGGTGGCCAGACGGGCCCGGATCCCAGAAAAATATTTAAGTGGGGAATAGCCTGAGTCAATACCTTTGAAATGAGCTAGGTCCGATTCGAAACTTTGCCGTTGGTATATGCCGAAAAGTACCGAATGTGTGTTTAATACGGAAAATTACGTTATGGGACATCTTTGAACCTCTGTGGTGGCCAAACGGGCCCGGATCCCAGAAAAATATTTAAGTTGGGAATAGCCTGGTCAATACCTTTGAAATGAGCTAGGTCCGGTTCGAAACTTTGCCGTTGGTATATGCCGAAAAGTACCGAATGTGAGTTTAATACGGAAAATTACGTTATGGGACACCTTTGAACCTCTGTGGTGGCCAGACGGGCCCGGATCCCAGAAAAATATTTAAGTAGGGAATAGCCTGAGTCAATACCTTTGAAATGAGCTAGGTCCGGCTCGAAACTTTGCCGTTGGTATATGCCGAAAAGTACCGAATGTGTGTTTAATACGGAAAATTACGTTATGGGACACCTTTGAACCTCTGTGGTGGCCAGACGGGCCCGGATCCCAGAAAAATATTTAAGTGGGAATAGCCTGAGTCAATACCTTTGAAATGAGCTAGGTCCGATTCGAAACTTTGCCGTTGGTATATGCCGAAAAGTACCGAATGTGTGTTTAATACGGAAAATTACGTTATGGGACATCTTTGAACCTCTGTGGTGGCCAAACGGGCCCGGATCCCAGAAAAATATTTAAGTTGGGAATAGCCTGGTCAATACCTTTGAAATGAGCTAGGTCCGGTTCGAAACTTTGCCGTTGGTATATGCCGAAAAGTACCGAATGTGAGTTTAATACGGAAATTACGTTATGGGACACCTTTGAAACCTCTGTGGTGGCCAGACGGGCCCGGATCCCAGAAAAATATTTAAGTAGGGAATAGCCTGAGTCAATACCTTTGAAATGAGCTAGGTCCGGCTCGAAACTTTGCCGTTGGTATATGCCGAAAAGTACCGAATGTGTGTTTAATACGGAAAATTACGTTATGGGACACCTTTGAACCTCTGTGGTGGCCAGACGGGCCAGGATCCCAGAAAAATATTTAAGTGGGAATAGCCTGAGTCAATACCTTTGAAATGAGCTAGGTCCGATTCGAAACTTTGCCGTTGGTATATGCCGAAAAGTACCGAATGTGTGTTTAATACGGAAAATTACGTTATGGGACATCTTTGAACCTCTGTGGTGGCCAAACGGGCCCGGATCCCAGAAAAATATTTAAGTTGGGAATAGCCTGGGTCAATACCTTTGAAATGAGCTAGGTCCGGTTCGAAACTTTGCCGTTGGTATATGCCGAAAAGTACCGAATGTGAGTTTAATACGGAAAATTACGTTATGGGACACCTTTGAACCTCTGTGGTGGCCAGACGGGCCCGGATCCCAGAAAAATATTTAAGTAGGGAATAGCCTGAGTCAATACCTTTGAAATGAGCTAGGTCCGGTCTCGAAACTTTGCCGTTGGTATATGCCGAAAAGTACCGAATGTGTGTTTAATACGGAAAATTACGTTATGGGACACCTTTGAACCTCTGTGGTGGCCAGACGGGCCCGGATCCCAGAAAAATATTTAAGTGGGAATAGCCTGAGTCAATACCTTTGAAATGAGCTAGGTCCGATTCGAAACTTTGCCGTTGGTATATGCCGAAAAGTACCGAATGTGTGTTTAATACGGAAAATTACGTTATGGGACATCTTTGAACCTCTGTGGTGGCCAAACGGGCCCGGATCCCAGAAAAATATTTAAGTTGGGAATAGCCTGGGTCAATACCTTTGAAATGAGCTAGGTCCGGTTCGAAACTTTGCCGTTGGTATATGCCGAAAAGTACCGAATGTGAGTTTAATACGGAAAATTACGTTATGGGACACCTTTGAACCTCTGTGGTGGCCAGACGGGCCCGGATCCCAGAAAAATATTTAAGTAGGGAATAGCCTGAGTCAATACCTTTGAAATGAGCTAGGTCCGGTCGAAACTTTGCCGTTGGTATATGCCGAAAAGTACCGAATGTGTGTTTAATACGGAAAATTACGTTATGGGACACCTTTGAACCTCTGTGGTGGCCAGACGGGCCCAGGATCCCAGAAAAATATTTAAGTGGGGAATAGCCTGAGTCAATACCTTTGAAATGAGCTAGGTCCGATTCGAAACTTTGCCGTTGGTATATGCCGAAAAGTACCGAATGTGTGTTTAATACGGAAAATTACGTTATGGGACATCTTTGAACCTCTGTGTGGCCAAACGGGCCCGGATCCCAGAAAAATATTTAAGTTGGGAATAGCCTGGAGTCAATACCTTTGAAATGAGCTAGGTCCGGTTCGAAACTTTGCCGTTGGTATATGCCGAAAAGTACCGAATGTGAGTTTAATACGGAAAATATACGTTATGGGACACCTTTGAACCTCTGTGGGGCCAGACGGGCCCGGATCCCAGAAAAATATTTAAGTGGGAATAGCCTGAGTCAATACCTTTGAAATGAGCTAGGTCCGGTCGAAACTTTGCCGTTGGTATATGCCGAAAAGTACCGAATGTGTGTTTAATACGGAAAATTACGTTATGGGACACCTTTGAACCTCTGTGGTGGCCAGACGGGCCGGATCCCAGAAAAATATTTAAGTGGGGAATAGCCTGAGTCAATACCTTTGAAATGAGCTAGGTCCGATTCGAAACTTTGCCGTTGGTATATGCCGAAAAGTACCGAATGTGTGTTTAATACGGAAAATTACGTTATGGGACATCTTTGAACCTCTGTGGTGGCCAAACGGGCCCGGATCCCAGAAAAATATTTAAGTGGGAATAGCCTGGTCAATACCTTTGAAATGAGCTAGGTCCGGTTCGAAACTTTGCCGTTGGTATATGCCGAAAAGTACCGAATGTGTGTTTAATACGGAAAATTACGTTATGGGACACCTTTGAACCTCTGTGGTGGCCAGACGGGCCCGGATCCCAGAAAAATATTTAAGTGGGAATAGCCTGAGTCAATACCTTTGAAATGAGCTAGGTCCGGTTCGAAACTTTGCCGTTGGTATATGCCGAAAAGTACCGAATGTGTGTTTAATACGGAAAATTACGTTATGGGACACCTTTGAACCTCTGTGGTGGCCAGACGGGCCCGGATCCCAGAAAAATATTTAAGTGGGGAATAGCCTGAGTCAATACCTTTGAAATGAGCTAGGTCCGTTCGAAACTTTGCCGTTGGTATATGCCGAAAAGTACCGAATGTGTGTTTAATACGGAAAATTACGTTATGGGACACTTTGAACCTCTGTGGTGGCCAACGGGCCCGGATCCCAGAAAAATATTTAATTTGGGAATAGCCTGGTCAATACCTTTGAAATGAGCTAGGTCCGGTTCGAAACTTTGCCGTTGGTATATGCCGAAAAGTACCGAATGTGGTTTAATACGGAAAATTACGTTATGGGACACCTTTGAACCTCTGTGGTGGCCAGACGGCCCGGATCCCAGAAAAATATTTAAGTGGGAATAGCCTGAGTCAATACCTTTGAAATGAGCTAGGTCCGGATCGAAACTTTGCCGTTGGTATATGCCGAAAAGTACCGAATGTGTGTTTAATACGGAAAATTACGTTATGGGACACCTTTGAACCTCTGTGGTGGCCAGACGGGCCCGGATCCCAGAAAAATATTTAAGTGGGGAATAGCCTGAGTCAATACCTTTGAAATGAGCTAGGTCCGTTCGAAACTTTGCCGTTGGTATATGCCGAAAAGTACCGAATGTGTGTTTAATACGGAAAATTACGTTATGGGACACTTTGAACCTCTGTGGTGGCCAAACGGGCCCGGATCCCAGAAAAATATTTAAGTTGGGGAATAGCCTGGGTCAATACCTTTGAAATGAGCTAGGTCCGGTTCGAAACTTTGCCGTTGGTATATGCCGAAAAGTACCGAATGTGGTTTAATACGGAAAATTACGTTATGGGACACCTTTGAACCTCTGTGGTGGCCAGACGGGCCCGGATCCCAGAAAAATATTTAAGTAGGGAATAGCCTGAGTCAATACCTTTGAAATGAGCTAGGTCCGTCGAAACTTTGCCGTTGGTATATGCCGAAAAGTACCGAATGTGTGTTTAATACGGAAAATTACGTTATGGGACATCTTTGAACCTCTGTGGTGGCCAACGGGCCCGGATCCCAGAAAAATATTTAAGTGGGGAATAGCTGGGTCAATACCTTTGAAATGAGCTAGGTCCGGTTCGAAATTTGCCTTTGGTATATGCCGAAAAGTACCGAATGTGTGTTTAATACGGAAAATTACGTTATGGGACACTTTGAACCTCTGTGGTGGCCAAACGGGCCCGGATCCCAGAAAAATATTTAAGTGGGGAATAGCCTGAGTCAATACCTTTGAAATGAGCTAGGTCCGGTTCGAAACTTTGCCGTTGGTATATGCCGAAAAGTACCGAATGTGAGTTTAATACGGAAAATTACGTTATGGGACACCTTTGAACCTCTGTGGTGGCCAGACGGGCCCGGATCCCAGAAAAATATTTAAGTGGGAATAGCCTGAGTCAATACCTTTGAAATGAGCTAGGACCGGTTGGGAAACTTTGCCGTTGGTATATGCCGAAAAGTACCGAATGTGTTGTTTAATACGGAAAATTACGTTAGGGCACCTTTGAACCTCTGTGGTGGCCAGACGGGCCCGGATCCCAGAAAAATATTTAAGTGGGGAATAGCTTGGGTCAATACCTTTAAAATGAGCTAGGTTGGTTCGGAACTTTGCCGTTGGGATATGTCGAGGAGTACCGAATGTGTGGTTGATATGGAAAATACGTAAATGGGCAACTTTGAACCTCTGTGGTGGCCAGACGGGCGCGGATCCCAGAAAAATATTTAACTGGCAAATAGCTTGGATCAATACCTTTGAAATAAGCTAGGTCCGGTTCGAACTTTGCCATAGGGATATGTCGAGGAGTACCTGAATGTGTGTTTGATATGGAAAATACGTAAAGGGCAACTTTGAACCTCTGTGTAGGCCAGACGGGCCCGGATCCCAGAATAATATTTAAGTAAGGAATAGCCTAGGTCAATACCTTTGAAATGAGCTTGAAAGGTTCAAAAATTACAGTAAAGATATTCTTAGGAATTCCGAATGTAAGATTGTTGAAGAATCTCAATAAATGCGTTGTGTTTTCTATATACGTTTAAATGTAGTGATAGGTAATGAATAATACAATAACATCACTTACTATAGCGTTATAGTTACAACGTTACCATAGCATAATGTTTGTACCTTGCGTATTTTCCGAAGTATGTAACGAAAAATTGTAAGAAAATGTAAGTTCACAATATAGATAAAAGAAATTTAAATTTATGTCCATCTCAATTAAAATATCTAGTTCCTTAACCTTAACTGATCACAACTAAAGTTTATCTCATAGTCCATTCATGGATTTTTCTTCTGCCGCATACTGTAGCATCACTCAGCGGTAATTTTCCTTATGCGTTGTAAGTTCCTTTCTTGTATCTTTGGCTTCTTGACTCTACCAGTTGAGGGTGTGTTCGTTCGTCTAGGTAGCAAGTTACTTTCTTTGAAATTTTCCTTAAGTGGGTTCATGTGCGATCTACTTTGTACGAGCCATTGTGATGTGTCTTCTGGTCCTCTTTTGGCAACGGTCGTGCCTGAAAGTATATCATCTGAACGGTCATGTTTCCATAGCAACTTTGCCGTGAACTTTCCCTTTTCGCTGTGTTCTTGTCTTCAATGATGTTTACCAGAGCTATATATGTTGTCGGATGGTTGATGTTTCTATTGATTAGTCCTGATTACACACATCCGAACTTTGACTGTACAACGATTGGTCCTTTTCCTCTTATAACTCTGTCCTCGATAACTTACCAGTAGTAGTCGGTGCCTATGAGTAAGTCAATTTTGAAACGTTCTGTACTTAAGTTTAAATGTGGAAAGTTCCTTGTAGTATGTGAAATCTTGTTTTAAATCGGAACGGCAATCTCTGGAACAATGAGTGTGTCGATATGGACTTTTTCTCCTGTGTCGGTCTGTAACTGTATTGTTGCAGTGTCTAAGTTGCGAACCTTCTGGGATAAATTTCAACTCACAGACGGATGAATGCTTACTTTTTCTGTAGGATTTATTTCTAATTTATCAGTTAATTTCTGAGTTATAAAATTGAAGAAGGCTGTGCTCCCTCGTCAAATAAGATGTTACTTTCTAGTTCTTGGTCGTTATTTACAACTGGTGCAGTTGTTGTTTTCGGGAGAATGTCGTGACTCTGATGTGATGGATACATTACTGTAGTCTCGTTTGGTGTTTCAACTACGTTGATTGCTGACTATTGTAATTTAGGCTGCGGTGTCATACCTGGAATTACGTCTTTTCCTTTACATATGCTAGTATGATGTATTCCGTTACACTTTTTGCATCGTTCAGTACAGTGGCATGCGGCTACTTAGTGTGACCCTTTACAGTTAAAGCATAACTGTTTCTGTTTTACAATTTAATTTCTTATGTTTACGTCTGTTACTTCAGGGCACTCCGCCGGATATTGCTCAGCTAAACAAAATATACATGTATGTGTATTTACCATCTTACGTGTGTCTTTGAATTCGCTCTTGTATGAATGTGATTGCGTACCCATAAAAAAGTGCAGTGGCGTACAATATGTCTGAATTCATGACTCCTTCGCCAGCTTTAAGTATTTCAATCTCTTTGGTTATTGCTATTCGTAGATTTTTCAATATCAAGTTATATCTCCCGCGTTTTCTTGCAATAGATTTTCTCATGTCAATCGGTAACTTGTCCAAAACTAAAGCGAACCATACATCTCAGGTGTTTGACAAAGTGACTCTAATCCTTGCACATATGATTCAAGTTTGTCTCCGTAAGATCTCAAGCTAAATGCATCATTTGTCGTTGCGGGTAAGCTCATGAGTGATTTCATGTAAGCATTAAGAAATTGTGTGAGTTTCCAAATCTCTCTCTTAGCAAACAAACGGCTGTCTCATAATTGGTGTGCGTAAGCGCAAATCCTGATATGGTTTGGGCGGCGGTTCTTATAAGCTGGGCTTTCAGATAACTAAATTTCTGTATTGGTGTAAGGCTACTATTTTAGTGTATGGTACATTCGTAAAAGTCCCAAAATGTGCTCAACTGCAAAACATACCCGTCAAAATGTGGCTAATCTAATTAAAATAATCTATGATTTACATTACTAAATACATTTGGTAGTTGGGCTGGTGGTTGTATATACGAACAATCTTCCTGAGTATTGTATGATTGTAAAATCGGACCAATAAAGTTGCTTGATTGATTTCCGGTAGGATTTTCCTCCGATGTAATTCGTTTTCTAGTGTTTAGCATGTAAACGGCTGATGTGTTTGTATAAATAGCGTTTGATGTAGGTATATAGCATTCAGTGTTAGCGTTCATTGTTTACTTTCTTTTAAATTAGAATTATTGTTGAGGGATTCGATTGTTTGCTTAAGTTTTCGTATTTGCTTTAGTTTACTGTCTAATTCAAACATATACTCATCCGAGTCTGTAATTTCTTGTTCAATGTGATCCTCGTGTTGGATTTCTTTCATCTTCTCGTTTAAATCATGAATAATCTTCTTTTCTGGGTTACGACATACTCTATGGCTTTGAATTCCTCCATTTTGACGTTTTCAGGATTCTCTTTCAGCTCCTCGAATTTGATCCATAGCTTCGTCACTGCTGCTCTGTTGCCGACACGTATTGCCTTTAACGTCCGTCACGGCACCATAAATGTTAAAAAATCTCAATAAATGCGTTGTGTGTTCTATATACGTTTAATCGTCATGAAAGCTAATGAATAATACAATAACGTCACTCACTATAGCGTTATGGTAACAACGTTACCATAGCATAATGTTTGTATTTGTGTATTTTCTGAAATGATTATTATGAAAATATGTTAAGGCACAACTTTTAAACCCAATTGTGGTCAGGATTGCCATGATCCCAGAAAAATATTAAATCGGAACTTTGCCGTAAGGATATGCTAAGATGTTCCGAATATGTGGTTTGTAAGTTAAATACGTTATATGAATTTCGGAACCATTGTAATGCAGATAGCTCTGCATTATTTAAAAAAAGTAGTGAATAACCTGGGTTCATACCAGTGGTGTAGAATAGAGAATGCTGCAACACTTTCAATTTTAGTAATTAACAGTGAACGTGAAAGTAGGAAGGTGACAGTGAAAAAAGTGACGTCATATTAGTAAGTAAAAGTTATGACGTAACATTATACAGGTAAATAAGCATCATGGTGTAAAAGTTAAAGTAGTCTGATTTAAAACTGCTTATTAAGGTGTTTAAAGTTTTAGAGTAAGGTGTGTTAAGGTAAGGGTGTTAGGGTTAGAATTTGAATAGGAGTACGGGGTGGTGTTTTTTAAATTGAAAAAAAAACAGAATATAGGAATATTTTTATAAGTATTAGGATTATGAAGGCATCTTATAATCAATATTATTTCATTGATCTGAATACCTTTGACACAAAAGAAAAACAAAAATGGAAGGACCTGCCAACAAGTGAGGTGAACCAAATTATTGACACTACAAGTGGGGATGAAATAATTTGTGATACTTACCTACTAATTTGAAGTCAATACAACGGGTAACAAGTAAGGTGTGGGCTTGTAGTGGGTTGTATTACGAAACAAGAACGTTGGAAGGACCGTTCATTAGAAGTACGACTGCCTACAGAAAACCGCGTAGTAGTACGTGTCCTTATTTTTCTTTTCACATCTAGTAAACATTAGATTAAAAAAATTACAAGTGGTGGTTAGGGGTGTAAAATTGAAAAAAAATAATCATAAAAGACATGTGTATAAGTATTAAATAAACAATGGCATTAACAAACAAAAACATACCGTGTACGCCTAGATTGTCAGTTAATATACATGCTATACATAATAAAGAGGTTGCGCTAGGTTTATAAAGACAATACCAACGGGTCATTTACAAATAACGGTAAACTAATTACATCGAGTGGCAAAGGATTTGCGGTTAAAAGGATATAGTATAAACCACAAGACGTGTTGGTAAAGCTTATTGAAGACAAAACGCATCAAGTGTTACCCCATACAGAAGTGTTCACTAAAAATTAATTAATACTAAAAGCAAAGAAACGTGGTATACCTTATATATAGATCAAGATAAAGGAAAAAGGACTGCAACAAGACATAGCTAAGAAACCTGTTATTAAGAATGAAAGATGGTAGAAAAGAACTACAGTGTTTATTGAACCATTTGTTAATTCATTTTTAAGACAAGTCGAAGTGCTTTACATACATTTGATTCGTAAAATTTCAGAAGACAACATAAAGTAGGCATCGAAGGTGCTTATAGTACAGTTGGTAAAAAAAACCTTGCAACAGGTGACAGTGATTCCACTTTTAAGGTCAACTCAAGCATGGCAAGTTAGTATTACTGAACCAACCAACTAAGACACTGAACTAACAGTTATGATAGAAAAGGCAAAAGAAAGCATAGCAACTTGCATGCGTGATGGAAGTGAGTGAACGTTAGTCATATTGTAGAAGTACACCTTCATATGAATAAATTGTATCCCTGAAGTTTGAGTCTTACCTACGCCTTTCAGTAAAACTAGCACAGAAGAAGGCCATTATTAACGTGAGCTGTATTCAAACAATCACATCATGAATAGGTGGATCAGAAAAGTACATTTTACGAGTGAGTCAATACAAAAAATACAAAAAAGTACCCGTTAAAAATTCAAAAAACATCAAAAAGAATAGAACTCACACAAACACGTTGTATTTAAACAATGCTACTAAACATCATTACTGTTGGATAAAAAGTTTGTACTTGTTTGGCTTTATAAATATTTTGATATGAGCGTCACTGATGAGTCTTATGTAGACGAAACGCGCGTCTGGCGTACAAAATTATAATCCTGGTACTTTGATAACTATTTACACCACTGGGTCGATGCAACTGCTGTGGACGTTTCGTCCCCGAGGGTATTACCAGCCCAGTAGTCAACACTTCGGTTGACATGAATATCAATATTGTGGTCATTTTTATAAATTTTCCGTTTACAAAACTGAATTTTTCGAAAAACTAAGGATTTTCTTATCCCAGGAATAGATTACCTTAGCCGTATTTGGCACAACGTTTTGGAGTTTTGGATCCTAAATGCTCTTCAACTTTGTACTTGTTTGGCTTTATAAATATTTTGATATGAGCGTCATGAAGAGTCTTAGTAGACGAAACGCGCGTCTGGCGTACAAAATTATAATCCTGGTACTTTGATAACTATTCACACCACTGGGTCGATGCAACTGCTGGTACGTTTCGTCCCCGAGGGTATTACCAGCCCAATAGTCAACACTTCGATGTTGACATGCATATCAATATTGTGGTCATTTTTATAAATTTCCCGTTTACAAAACTGAATTTTTCGAAAAACTAAGGATTTTCTTATCCCAGGAATAGACTACCTTAGCCGTATTTGGCACAACTTTTTCGGAATTTTGGATCCTAAATGCTCTTCAACTTTGTACTTGTTTGGCTTTATAAATATTTTGATATGAGCGTCACTGATGAGTCTTAAGTAGACGAAACGCGCGTCCCGGCGTACAAAATTATAATCCTGGTACTTTGATAACTATATACACCACTGGGTCGATGCCACTGCTGATGGACGTTTCGTTCCCCGAGGGTATTACCAGCCCAATAGTCAACACTTCGATGTTGACATGAATATCAATATTGTGGTCATTTTTATAAATTTCCCGTTTACAAAACTGAATTTTTCGAAAAACTAAGGATTTTCTTATCCCAGGAATAGATTACCTTAGTCCCTATTTGGCACAACTTTTTGAAATTTTGGATCCTAAATGCTCTTCAACTTTGTACTTGTTTGGCTTTATAAATATTTTGATATGAGCGTCACTGATGAGTCTTAAGTAGACGAAACGCGCGTCCCGGCGTACACAATTATAATTCTGGTACTTTGATAACTATATAAACACTGGTCGATGTCACTGCTGGTGGACGTTTCGTCCCGAGGTATTACCAGTAATAATCCTGTACTTTGATAACTTATCACATTTGTTAAGTCCCCAAGTGTCATCCCACAATGGTAAAGTGTTTTTGTCGAAGATGTTTCAATCATTGTTAAAGTGAGGACTTTTTAGACGAACATTTAATGTATTGTGATAAGATGAATGGAGTGAAAATCGAAATTCCAGAAGAAGATACCATTACAATATCTTACAACATAGTACCAACGTAAAATGCGATTTCCTTATGTTATTTATGCTGACATTCAATGTAGCTCAGAACAGATAGACACTTGCCAACCTGACAAACTAAAAGCTTACACGGATGTTAAAAAATACACCTTCTGGTTTTACTACCGTGTCCAGTATGCTCATAGGGAATATAAAGAAACAAAAGTGTACTCACTGGAAGACATTGTTCAGAGATTTGTGGCTTGTATGGAAGAGATAATGAAGGCGATTGCAGACATCTACATTGATAAAAGACCTGATGATGACTGAAGAAGATCCCAATGTTTTACAGCGAGTTAAGATTGTCACATGTGCGATAATGAATTAGGTGAAGACAAAGTGCGTGATCACGAGCGTTCGACAGGTAAGTATCGTAGTGCAGCACATAAGAAAAATATAACTTAGACTGTCAATTACCGGTAAGAAATGCTTTTCATTGATTCGTGTAAGTTTATGTTAAATTCGTCCGACACCTTATATATTTAGCTTAGAATTTAAAGTTGAACCAATTTAAGGTATGAAAGTCGTGATTTAGGTAGAATAATGAATTTATGATAAATAATTAAAAATAAAATGTTTATCTTACGATTTCATGAAGGGTCATTACGACATGACGAAAACACAACTACTATCTGCTGACAGACTTAATAATAAACACATTAGTGTGGCTGACTATGTTCATGTACTACATGTGTTTACTATTTTTTTTTTTTTTGAAATTTGAAACAGTGTTGTTTCCAATGGTTGGTATTAACCAAAGTGCATCGTGTGTCAGAACTTTAACAATCAATTTGGCTTAAAATTTTCATTGACCTGAACACTAACATTAGAATCATAGCCAGCATCGTATCTAAAAAGTATTCCTTTAAACTGATGAACAACTCAATGTTTGAAAATACCATGGAAAACACACGTTAACGGGTGAATATAATATTAATGACTACTGATAAGCAACCGTTGAAACTAATAGCTACACCCAACTGTGACCAATTCGTGGTGTTTAACGAGTCCATGGTAGTAGTAAACATAAAGAAAACCAAACTAAAGTTTAACAAGCCTGTGTACTAAGGAGCAATTATCTTAGACATTTCAAAGATTTTAAATGTACGACATCCATTTGGACTTTGTGTGTAAACCAACGGGAACAAAGTTCGACAATTGTTTACCGACACTGATAGTTAAGCCTATTAAATTTAAACCGACGACTTTTACAAAGACATATCTCACATTCAAAACAAGATTGACACATCAAACTATTGTATGGACAACCCGTTTTCGAATTCCGACCAACGTCAACAAAAAAACAAATGATTGGTATGCATGTGGTGGTCAAATGATGGCTAACTTTGTATGGATTCTTACAAGATGTGTTAATATCGAATGGGTGATGGTCAACACACTAGGAAAGCTAAAGGAACGAAGAAACAAGTCAATTGACAGAACATTACATTTAACGATTGCAAGACGTGTTTGATGACCTTTTAACCCTTCCATTATGAGACCTGGAACCCATTGGACGTATTAGTTTAAGACGACAACAAGCAAAGCGTATTGTGATTCTTACGGACTTTAATTCCCCCTTACGTAATGGTAAATTACTTGAAACTTAAGATCTACTACATCACTGATGAACTTCAGATAAGAGCACCAGTGTTCTGTGGACACTTTTGTTTGTATTTGTCACAATTGTTGTCTGAAGGAAAACCTTAATGAAGTTGCGTTTCCAAGACAGACAAATTTGGACTTTATGGAAATTGAGAAGTAAATAGGAGTCAATTGCGTGAAGAATTGAGCATGAACAACAATCCTATCACCAACATTAAATCTTAGAATAATAATACGGATGCTGCAACAAAACGACGAGTCATGCGTCAATTAAAACACTATACGAAACCGTTAGAATTAAAATTACAATCCGCGTGTAACCAGATAAAGAGAGATATAAAACGACTAGAGAAAGGATATGATACAGTCTTTAAAGAACTCCAGAAAAAAGTAGATGAGTTTAAGACCACTCTGCACCAAGAACTCGAGGTAAATCAGATTAAAAACTCGACACATAAAACATTGATGAACTCTTGAAACTTTAGTTGTCAATAGAAGCTTAAGACCAAAACAAGGAAAATCTAGAGAGTCTGAGGATGTGTATTCTATCGAGACATGCTGGTGGGAGATTAAAATCCGTTAGTGGTTTATTATTTGGTAAAGACGTAGTCCAGATGTTTAAGCCTTCACCACATTAATACTCACATAACGAAAGTATCCTTTATAATCTTGGGCAAATTGTCAAAGCCTATACTTGCTAAAAGGTTGGTACTGCAAATCTTATTGTTTGAATCAAGAGTTTAAGGACTTAGGTTACCCTTTTCATGGAACAAAGACCTCTTTCACCCACACCTGTTTTGTTTTCGCAAGACCTTTCCAATGCGGTTCAAATCCTGAACCGTCTTTTAAGTTAAGGTTCATAAAAAGAACTTTGTACTTTTTTCGTCAGTAAAATCCTGATACCTTTAGGCTTAAGTGTTTAACACTTGGGACACCAGTTAAGACTTTTCTCGGTCCACCTTTTTAAACATTCTTTTTTTTAAAGTTTAAAACTGTGTCTGTCCCCGACTTTAAATTTAACCTGTTTCAATGAAAGAAGGTTACCAAACAAGTTCCATACACTTTATATACGTGTTCTTTTTTACTAGCATTATAAGAAACCATCTTAATTTATCTATATTTGGAGGTGTTGTACTAATGAAAGATATTGGCCATTATAGGATTCAAAGGTGTGCCTTACCGTACTTTTCATATTAACCACACATGCTTTCGGAAATCCTAGGCTTATCTCTACGGCAAAGTTCCGAACCAGACCTATCTCATTTTAAAGGTATGGACCCGAGCTATTCGCCACTTCAAAATTTTTCTGGGAACCGGCACTGTTTGGCCACCACAGAGGTTCAAAATTGTCCATTTACGTACATGTATTTTCTATATCAACAATACATTCGGTATTCCTCGACATATCCCTACGGCAAAGTTCCGAACCGGACCTGGCTGATTTTAAAGGTACTGGCCAAGGCTATTACCAACTTAAATATTTTCTGGGATCCGGGCCCGTCTAACCACCACAGAGGTTCAAGGGTGCCCCTTAGGTAGCACTCCACAGTTAGAAAATAAAATTAAAAATGAGCCCAAAATGTTTTATCAACTCCTATTCCTGGATTTCTAATACATTAACCTAACAGTTTGTGTTGTACATGTGCATATGTATGTAATCAGTATCTTCCATAGATTTGATTTTTAAAAGTTAAAAGGGTGAAAATTAATTCCTTTTATGTGTATTCATGGCAACATTCTGCATTTATTTACCATAAAATATTGCAAAAAGGGGGGTGAACATGTCACATGACCCCCAAAATTTGGATCAAACTAGAATTTCAATGCCTTTGAGTGATACCTTTTTAGAAACTGTTTTCATAAATCTTCCTAATGATGAAATAAAAAATGGGTGTCTTTCACCTCATTTTTTCGTAAAATCCAATCACAAAGTTCGTGCGATAAAAAGTTGGAAAAAAACCTTACAATAATTGCCGGACCAATGTATGGTATGGACATGCAAATACGGACTGTCATACAGAAAACAGCCTATATTACATACATTACATAACCTTGTTGTTCATATAAATCCAATACAAAGGCTATTTTAATACTCAGCTATCTAAAAATGAATTTTATTGCACACTAGCTCTCATATTTTAAAAATCCACAGGGGCCAAAATGCGAAACTACACACTTAACTGTGGAGTGCTACCTTAACGACAATTTCCGTATTAACCACACATTCGGTACTTTTCGGCATAAACCAACGCCAAATTTCCAAACCGGACCTATCTCATTTTAAAGGTATTGACCCAAGCTATTCCCCACTTAAATATTTTTCTGGGATCCGAACCCGTCTGGCCACCACAGAGGTTCAAAGGTGCCCCTTAACGTAATTTTCCGTATTAACCATATGCATACATTCGGTACTTTTCGGCATATACCAACGGCAAAGTTCCGAACCGAACCTAGCTCATTTTAAAGGTATTGACCCAAGCTATTCCCCACTGAAATATTTTTTTGGGATCCGGGCCCGTCTGGCCACCACAGAGGTTCAAAGTTGCCCATTTACGTATTTTCCATATCAACCACACATTCGGTACTCCTCGACATATCCCTACTGCAAAGTTCCGAACCGGACCTAGCTCATTTTAAAGGTATTGACCCAAGCTATTCCCCACTTAAATATTTTTCTGGGATCCGGGCCCGTCTGGCCACCACAGAGGTTCAAAGTTGCCCATTTACGTATTTTCCATATCAACCACACATTCGGTACTCCTCGACATATCCCTACGGCAAAGTTCCGAACCGGACCTAGCTCATTTTAAAGGTATTGACCCAAGGTAGCACTCAACAGTTAGAAAATAAAATTAAAAATGAGCCCCAAAATGTTTTATCATCTCCTATTCCTGGATTTCTAATACATTAACCTAACTGTTTGTGTTGTACATGTGCATATGTATGTAATCAGTATCTTCCATAGATTTGATTTTCAAAAGTTAAAAGGGTGAAAATTAATTCCTTTTATGTGTATCCATGGCAACATTCTGCATTTATTTACCATAAAATATTGCAAAAAGGGGGGTGAACATGTCACATATCCCCCCAAAATTTGGATCAAACTAGAATTTCAATGCCTTTGAGTGATACCTTTTTAGAAACTGTTTTCATAAATCTTTCTAATGATCAAATAAAAAATGGGTGTCTTTCGCCTCATTTTTTCGTAAAATCCAATCACAAAGTTCGTGCGATAAAAAGTTGGAAAATAACATTACAATAATTGCCGGACCAATGTATGGTATGGACATGCAAATACGGACTGTCATACAGAAAACAGCCTATATTACATACATTACATAACCTTGTTGTTCATATAAACCCAATGCAAAGGCTATTTTAATACTCAGCTATCTAAAAATGATTTTTATTGCACACTAGCTCTCATATTTTAAAAATCCACAGGGGCCAAAATGCGAAACTACACACCTAACTGTGGAGTGCTACCTTAAGGTGAAATTTTTCCTCTCCTGTCTCAATTTGTTTTAGTTTCGTGTTTACTGCTGTTACATGAAGTCTGTTAGTGTTAAAATTGGTCACCTAATAAAGATTTTTAATTGAAGTTCAGTAAAAAGATTTATGAGTAAGTTGATGTGAAACGCGACAAAAAGTGATTTAAAAATAAATACTGGATCATAGTGAAAAACTTCAAGTCTGTCTCATTTTTGGGGTAAATTTCTAAAACTTTTCCCTTTTTTTTATTTAAAATTATAAAATTACCTTAAAAGAGGACAAATTGTACAAGTTATAGGCGTTTGAAAGCACTTATAGGTCATTTTTGCTGTAAATAGCATACCTAACCTTGGTTTAGAAGCTGTCAAGCTGGGTATAAATTTCTAACAGTACTGGCATCATTTAATTTAATTAATGCCAAATTATAATATAAAATCCTGCTAAAAATGTTTATTTGACTTATTCGCATTAAAAAATTTCAAGCGATACATTCTGAGATTATCATATAAAGCGCAATCTTTGGTTACAAGGGCAAAGCCAATGGAGTACAAATTTAAGACCGCAACATGTCTAAGTGTCAAAATGTGTATATTTGGTTGCTAAGGACAGTAAACAATAAAATTAACATAAATTGCATTCCTAGCAGATTTTTTACCTTCAGAACTAAAACAAGAACATAAAAGACTAAAGATTTATGGTAAATTTTATCTTAAAAAGTGCATTTCTGTACTTTCTGATGTGCCATAAGGTAGCACTCCACAGTTAGAAAATAAAATTAAAAATGAGCCCCAAAATGTTTTATCATCTCCTATTCCTGGATTTCTAATACATTAACCTAACTGTTTGTGTTGTACATGTGCATATGTATGTAATCAGTATCTTCCATAGATTTGATTTTCAAAAGTTAAAAGGGTGAAAATTAATTCCTTTTATGTGTATCCATGGCAACATTCTGCATTTATTTACCATAAAATATTGCAAAAAGGGGGGTGAACATGTCACATATCCCCCCAAAATTTGGATCAAACTAGAATTTCAATGCCTTTGAGTGATACCTTTTTAGAAACTGTTTTCATAAATCTTTCTAATGATCAAATAAAAAATGGGTGTCTTTCGCCTCATTTTTTCGTAAAATCCAATCACAAAGTTCGTGCGATAAAAAGTTGGAAAATAACATTACAATAATTGCCGGACCAATGTATGGTATGGACATGCAAATACGGACTGTCATACAGAAAAAAGCCTATATTACATACATTACATAACCTTGTTGTTCATATAAACCCAATACAAAGGCTATTTTAATACTCAGCTATCTAAAAATGATTTTTATTGCACACTAGCTCTCATATTTTAAAAATCCACAGGGGCCAAAATGCGAAACTACACACCTAACTGTGGAGTGCTACCCAAGCTATTCCCCACTTAAATATTTTTCTGGGATCCGGGCCCGTCTGGCCACCACAGAGGTTCAAAGGTGTCCCATAACGTAATTTTCCGTATTAAACTCACATTCGGTACTTTTCGGCATATACCAACGGCAAAGTTTCGAATCGGACCTAGCTCATTTCAAAGGTATTGACCCAGGCTATTCCCCACTTAAATATTTTTCTGGGATCCGGGCCCGTCTGGCCACCACAGAGGTTCAAAGGTGTCCCATAACGTAATTTTCCGTATTAAACACACATTCGGTACTTTTCGGCATATACCAACGGCAAAGTTTCGAACCGGACCTAGCTCATTTCAAAGGTATTGACTCAGGCTATTCCCTACTTAAATATTTTTCTGGGATCCGGGCCCGTCTGGCCACCACAGAGGTTCAAAGGTGTCCCATAACGTAATTTTCCGTATTAAACTCACATTCGGTACTTTTCGGCATATACCAACGGCAAAGTTTCGAATCGGACCTAGCTCATTTCAAAGGTATTGACCCAGGCTATTCCCCACTTAAATATTTTTCTGGGATCCGGGCCCGTCAGGCCACCACAGAGGTTCAAAGGTGTCCCATAACGTAATTTTCCGTATTAAACACACATTCGGTACTTTTCGGCATATACCAACGGCAAAGTTTCGAACCGGACCTAGCTCATTTCAAAGCTATTGACTCAGGCTATTCCCTACTTAAATATTTTTCTGGGATCCGGGCCCGTCTGGCCACCACAGAGGTTCAAAGGTGTCCCATAACGTAATTTTCCGTTATTAAACACACATTCGGTACTTTTCGGCATATACCAACGGCAAAGTTTCGAATCGGACCTAGCTCATTTCAAAGGTATTGACTCAGGCTATTCCCCACTTAAATATTTTTCTGGGATCCGGGCCCGTCTGGCCACCACAGAGGTTCAAAGTGTCCCATAACGTAATTTTCCGTATTAAACACACATTCGGTACTTTTCGGCATATACCAACGGCAAAGTTTCGAATCGGACCTAGCTCATTTCAAAGGTATTGACTCAGGCTATTCCCCACTTAAATATTTTTCTGGGATCCGGGCCCGTCTGGCCACCACAGAGGTTCAAAGGTGTCCCATAACGTAATTTTCCGTATTAAACACACATTCGGTACTTTTCGGCATATACCAACGGCAAAGTTCGAACCGGACTAGCTCATTTCAAAGGTATTGACTCAGGCTATTCCCCACTCAAATATTTTCTGGGATCCGGGCCCGTCTGGCCACCACAGAGGTTCAAAGGTGTCCATAACGTAATTTTCCGTATTAAACACACATTCGGTACTTTTCGGCATATACCACGGCAAAGTTTCGAACCGGACCTAGCTCATTCAAGCTATTGACTCAGCTATTCCTACTTAATTTTTTCTGGGATCGGGCCCGTCTGGCACCACAGAGGTTCAAAGGTGTCCATAACGTAATTTTCCGTATTAAACCACATTCGGTACTTTTCGGCATATACCAACGGCAAAGTTTCGACGGACCTAGCTCATTTCAAAGGTATTGACCAGGCTATTCCCACTTAAATATTTTTCTGGGATCCGGCCCGTCTGGCCACCACAGAGGTTCAAAGATGTCCCTAACGTAATTTTCCGTATTAAACACACATTCGGTACTTTTCGGCATATACAACGGCAAAGTTTCGAATCGGACCTAGCTCATTTCAAAGGTATGACTCAGGCTATTCCCCATTAATATTTTTCTGGGATCGGCCCGTCTGGCCACCACAGAGGTTCAAAGGTGTCCCATAACGTAATTTTCCGTATTAAACACACATTCGGTACTTTTCGGCATATACCACGGCAAAGTTTCGAACCGGACCTAGCTCATTCAAAGGTATTGACTCAGGCTATTCCCCACTTAATATTTTTCTGGGATCCGGGCCCGTCTGGCACCACAGAGGTTCAACGGTGTCCATAACGTAATTTCCGTATAACACACATTCGGTACTTTTCGGCATATACCAACGGCAAAGTTCGAACCGGACTAGCTCATTTCAAAGGTATTGACTCAGGCATTCCCTACTTAAATATTTTTCTGGATCGGCCGTCTGGCCACCACAGAGGTTCAAAGGTGTCCCATAACGTAATTTTCCGTATTAAACTCACATTCGTACTTTTCGGCATATACCAACGGCAAAGTTTCGAACCGGACCTGCTCATTTCAAAGGTATTGACCCAGGCTATTCCCCACTTAAATATTTTCTGGATCGGGCCCGTTGGCCACCACAGAGGTTCAAAGATGTCCATAACGTAATTTTCCGTATTAAACACACATTCGGTACTTTTCGGCATATACCAACGGCAAAGTTCGATCGGACCTAGCTCATTTCAAAGGTATTGACTCAGGCTATTCCCCACTTAAATATTTTTCTGGGATCCGGGCCCGTCTGGCCACCACAGAGGTTCAAAGGTGTCCCATAACGTAATTTTCCGTATTAAACACACATTCGGTACTTTTCGGCATATACCAACGGCAAAGTTTCGAACCGGACCTAGCTCATTTCAAGTATTGACTCAGGCTATTCCCACTTAATATTTTTTGGGATCCGGCCCGTCTGGCCACCACAGAGTTCAAAGGTGTCCCATAACGTAATTTTCCGTATTAAACACACATTCGGTACTTTTCGCATATACCACGGCAAGTTTCGAACCGGACTAGCTCATTTCAAAGGTATTGACTCAGGCTATTCCCCACTAAATATTTTCTGGGATCCGGGCCCGTCTGGCACACAGAGGTTCAAAGGTGTCCCTAACGTAATTTCCGTATTAAACACAATTCGGTACTTTTCGGCATATACCAACGCAAAGTTTCGAACCGGACCTAGCTCATTTCAAAGTATTGACTCAGGCTATTCCCACTTAAATATTTTTCTGGGATCGGGCCCGTCTGGCCACAAGAGGTTCAAGGTGTCCCTAACGTAATTTTCCGTATTAAACACACATTCGGTACTTTTCGGCATATACCAACGGCAAAGTTTCGAATCGGACCTAGCTCATTTCAAAGGTATTGACTCAGCTATTCCCCACTTAAATATTTTTCTGGGATCCGGGCCCGTCGGCCACACAGAGGTTCAAAGGTGTCCCATAACGTAATTTTCCGTATTAAACACACATTCGGTACTTTTCGGCATATACCAACGGCAAAGTTTCGAACCGGACCTAGCTCATTTCAAAGGTATTGACTCAGGCTATTCCCACTTAAATATTTTTCTGGGATCCGGGCCCGTCTGGCCACCACAGAGGTTCAAAGGTGTCCCATAACGTAATTTTCCGTATTAAACACACATTCGGTACTTTTCGGCATATACCAACGGCAAAGTTTCGAACGGACTAGCTCATTTCAAAGGTATTGACTCAGGCTATTCCCCACTCAAATATTTTTCTGGGATCCGGGCCCGTCTGGCCACCACAGAGGTTCAAAGTGTCCCATAACGTAATTTTCCGTATTAAACTCACATTCGGTACTTTTCGGCATATACCAACGGCAAAGTTTCGAACCGGACCTAGCTCATTTCAAAGGTATTGACCCAGGCTATTCCCCACTTAAATATTTTTCTGGGATCCGGGCCCGTCTGGCCACCACAGAGGTTCAAAGATGTCCCATAACGTAATTTTCCGTATTAAACACACATTCGGTTCTTTTCGGCATATACCAACGGCAAAGTTTCGAATCGGACCTAGCTCATTTTAAAGGTATTGACTCAGGCTATTCCCCACTTAAATATTTTTCTGGGATCCGGGCCCGTCTGGCCACCACAGAGGTTCAAAGATGTCCCATAACGTAATTTTCCGTATTAAACACACATTCGGTTCTTTTCGGCATATACCAACGGCAAAGTTTCGAATCGGACCTAGCTCATTTTAAAGGTATTGACTCAGGCTATTCCCCACTTAAATATTTTTCTGGGATCCGGGCCCGTCTGGCCACCACAGAGGTTCAAAATCGTCCGGGGGTGGTTACCGTCTTTTAAACAGTCGCTGGTAGGTGTTCACTATACATTTCTCTTCTTTTTTGGCTTTCCATAAATATTTCTATTTATATGTCTATATGTTTCTGGAGTAATCGGATTTTGTTTCATATTTGATATATATTAAATAACATCTTTGGCGAATCTTCTGTAATGTTTGATTGATAAAAATCTATATAACATAAAGAAAAATATGCAACTTGTATCAGGGTTTATATTCGAGGACAACGAAAATTTATGACAGCTTGAAGGGGTCATAAAATGGTATTTTTTCCCTCATGCTTTTTAGTGATTTTCAACTAAATTTGAATATTGAACTGACTGCTAGCAGCCGGTTGGATATTGAATATCAATTATCGCATGTCAATTAACGGACAGACCGCTAACTTCACATACATATTTAAAACGGAATGAAATGCTTTAAAAATCAGTAGAAACCGTGAAATTGTCGATTTCCGCTGTTAAATTGTATTTAACTAAGATTTAGCGATTTTTGGAACGTTTGAGCCTCACGCAGTTTTTTGGTTTTTAGACATATCATCAAAATTGGCTGCTGGAAAAAAGTGGCTGCTATCTTGATTGGCCGATAAAAGTGGCTGCCAGCTTGAGTCTGGTACAAACATATCACCATCACCCAAAAAAAATATTTCATGAATCCATCTGTGTCCTTTGTTTAATATGCACATAGAGCCTCTAGTTTTATTTATTTCAATATTGTTATTTTCTCTCTCTTCAAAACCAGGATTTTCAGGGTTTAATACGTAAATGATCTACAGTTCAAATGACTAAACCAACAAAAACGAATTACTAACTATACTCTGTATCTAAATATTTCCTTAAGGTTTAAATTTTATATTGTTTAGGAGATTTTCGGATCTCCAATCCTTAAAAGTATATACTATATATAATATACAGACCCATGCAGAGAACTTATTAAGGCGTGTATCTCTGTTTGTTCATATTGACAAAATGATTTTCAAAGTTTATATAACTGATCGGTTTTTAACAACAATCTAAAAACGAGGATTTGTATACTTAATTTGTATTCATTTTACTAATAAATATTTTGTTTGCTGTTAAATTACTTCGATAATTGTACATTTTCATGGTGCATGTATGGCAATCAAATAAAAATAAACATTTGCAATATTTCTAAGGGAGACTACTTGCTAAACATGAACTCTGAAATTAAACAGTCTTAAAATTCAGTCATGGAGTAGTATCTAAACAACAGAGAAAGAGTTACCGGTTACCGGCCCCACCATGTTGATACAAATAAAAATGACAGTTTACACGATATTTTTAACCGCGCTGAAGTACGTCCATTATTCATAGTTCATTATTCATTATTCAATAATGAATAATGAAATAGTTCACTATTCAATATTCAATATTGAAAAATGAATAATAAATAATGAAATGGTTTATGTTTCATTATTCAAATTGAAGCGGTGAATAGTGAAAAAAATATATAAAAAATTGACTGTGACACTATAGCTATATTTTGATTCGAAATGACCATAAGACGGTTTACGGAGGACCTAAATGCCACAATATGCATGAAAGTGAGGAAATATAAAAAAGAAGATGTAGTATGATTGCCAATGAGACAAATATCCAGAAAGACCACAATGACACAGACATTAACAACTATAGCTCACCGTACAGCCTTCAACAATGAGCAAAGCCCTTACCGCATAGTTGACGCTATTAAAGGTTCTGCAACGAATATTAGAAGACCTAAATGCCAAAATACGCGTGAAAAAAAAGAAATAGCCAATTTTGAATAATGAAATGGATATTTTGAATAATGGAATGGAATGCGCCGACCCTTTAGTCCCTAATTATAGATAAATCTTATACCTCATTCGAAAGCTGATTACAAGACGAACAAAATGTATATAGTCAATATGTTCCGCAACGAATATTAGAAGACCTAAATGCCAAAATACGCGTGAAAATTAAGAAATAGCCAATTTTGAATAATGAAATGTATATTTTTAATAATGGAATGGACTGCGGCGACCCTTTAGCCCCTATTATACATGTAGATAAACCTTATACCTCATTCGAAAGCTGATTACAAGAGGAACAAAATGTATATAGTCAATATGTTCCGCAACGAATATTAGAAGACTTGATTGCCAAAATACGCGTGAAAATTAAGAAAAAGTCAATTTTGAATAATGAAATGGATATTTTGAATAATGGAAATGTAGTGCGGCGACCCTTTAGCCCCTATTATAGATAAACCTTATACCTCATTCGAAAGCTGATTACAAGAGGAACAAAATGTATATAGTCAATATGTTTCGCAACAAATATTAGAAGACCTAAATGCCAAAATATGCGTGAAAATTAAGAAATAGCCAATTTTGAATAATGAAATGGATATTTTGAATAATGGAATGGAATGCGGTGACCCTTTAGCCCCTTATTGTAGATAAACCTTATACCTCATTCGAAAGTGATTAAAAGAGGAACAAAATGTATTGAGTCAATATGTTCCGCAAGATTTAGAAGACCTAAATGCCAAAATATGCGTGAAAATAAGAAATAGCCAATTGAATAAGAAATGGATATTTTGAATTAATGGAAATGGAATATGCGCGACCTTTAGCCCTAATTATAGATAAAACCTATACTCATTCGAAAGCCTGATTACAAGAGAACAACATTGCTAGTAGTCAATATGTTCCGCAACGAATATTAGAAGACCTAAATGCCAAAATACGCGTGAAAATAAGAAATAGCCAATTTTGAATAATGAAATGGATATTTTGAATAATGGAATGGAATGCGCCGACCCTTTAGCCCCTAATTATAGATAAATCTTATACCTCATTCGAAAGCTGATTACAAGAGGAACAAAATGTATATAGTCAATATGTTCCGCAACGAATATTAGAAGACCTAAATGCCAAAATACGCGTGAAAATTAAGAAATAGCAATTTTGAATAATGAAATGTATGATTATTTTGAATAATGGAATGGATGCGGCGACCCTTTAGCCCTATATAATTAGATAAACCTTATACCTCATTCGAAAGCTGATTACAAGAGGAAAATCAAAATGTATAGTCAATATGTTCCGCAACGAATATTAGAAGACCTATGAATATGTCCAAAATTAGCGTGAAAATTAAGAAAAAGCAATTTTGAATAATGAAATGGATATTTTGAATAATGGAATGGAGTGCGGCGACCCTTTAAGCCCCTATTATAGATAAACCTTATACCTCATTTCGAAAGCTGATTACAAGAGGAACAAAATGTATATAGTCAATATGTTCCGCAACGAATATTAGAAGACCTAAATGCCAAAATATGCGTGAAAATTAAGAAATAGCCAATTTTGAATAATGAAATGGATATTTTGAATAATGGAATGGAATGCGGCGACCCTTTAGCCCCTTATTGTAGATAAACCTTATACCTCATTCGAAAGCTGATTACAAGAGGAACAAAATGTATCTAGTCAATATGTTCCGCAATGAATATTAGAAGATCTAAATGCCAAAAATATGCGTGAAAATTAAGAAATAGCCAATTTTGAATAATGAAATGGATATTTTAAATAATGGAATGGAGTGCGGCGACCCTTTAGCCCCTAATTATAGATAAACCTTATACCTCATTCGAAAGCTGATTACAAGATGAACAACATGCTTATAATCAATATGTTCCGCAACGAATATTAGAAGACCTAAATGCCAAAATACGCGTGAAAATTAAGAAATAGCAATTTTGAATAATGAAATGGATATTTTGAATAATGGAATGGACTGCGCCGACCCTTTAGCCCCTAATTATAGATAAATCTAATACCTCATTCGAAAGATAATTACAACAGGAACAAAATGTATATAGTCAATATGTTCCGCAACGAATATTAGAAGACCTAAATGCCAAAATATGCGTGAAAATTAAGAAATAGCCAATTTTGAATAATGAAATGGATATTTTGAATAATGGAATGGAATGCGGCGACCTTTAGCCCCTTATTGTAGATAAACCTTATATTCCTCATTCGAAAGCTGATTACAAGAGGAACAAAATGTATTGAGTCAATGTGTTCCGCAACGATTATTAGAAGACCTAAATGCCAAAATACGCGTGAAAATTAAGAAATAGCCAATTTTGAATAATAAAATAGATATTTTGAATATGGTATGGACTGCGGCGAACCCTTTGCCCCTAATTATAGATAAACCTTATAACTCATTCGAAAGCTGATTACAAAAGGAACAAAATGTATATAGTCAATATGTTCCACAATGAATATTAGAAGACCTGATTGCCAAAATACGCGTGAAAATTAAGAAAAAGTCAATTTTGAATAATGAAATGGATATTTTGAATAATGGAATGGACTGCGGCCGACCCTTTAGCCCCTAATTATAGATAAATCTAATACCTCATTCGAAAGATAATTACAACAGGAACAAATTGTATATGTCAATATGTTTCGCAACGAATATTAGAAGACCTGGTTGCCAAAATACACGTAAAAATTAAGAAAAAGTCAATTTTGAATAATGAAATGGATATTTTGAATAATGGAATGGAGTGCGGCGACCCTTTAGCCCCTAATTATAGATAAATCGTATACCTCATTCGAAAGCTGATTACAAGAGGAACAAAATGTTTATTGTCAATATGTTCCGCAACGAATATTAGAAGACCTGATTGCCAAATACGCGTGAAAATTAAGAAAAAGTCAATTTTGAATAATGAAATGGATATTTTGAATAATGGAATGGAGTGCGGCGACCCTTTAGCCCCTATTATAGATAAACCTTATACCTCATTCGAAAGCTGATTACAAGAGGAACAAATGTATATAGTCAATATGTTCCGCAACGAATATTAGAAGACATAAATGCCAAAATATGCGTGAAAATTAAGAAATAGCCAATTTTGAATAATGAAATGGATATTTGAATAATGGAATGGACTGCGGCGACCCTTTAGCCACTAATTATAGATAAATCTTATACCTCATTCGAAAGCTGATTACAAGAGGAACAAAATGTATATAGTCAATATGTTCCGCAACGAAATTAGAAGAGATAAATGCCAAAATACGCGTGAAAATTAAGAATACTAGTAGCCAATTTTGAATAATGAAATGGATATTTTGAATATTGGAATGGACTGGCAGGACCCTCAGCCCCTAATTACAGATATATATTTTACCTCAATCGAAAGCTATCAAGAGAGGAACAAAATGTATATAGTCAATTTGTTCCGCAACGCATATTAGAGGAGTACGAAGGACTTAAAGATCGAAATTACTCATGAACGTAAGAAATAGGCAATTTTGAATAATGAAATGGATATTTTGAATAATGGAATGGACTGCAGGACCTGCAGTCCCTAATTACAGATATATATTATACCTCAATCGAAAGCTTATTCAGAGAGGAACAAAAGGTATATAGTCAATATGTTCCGCAACGCATGTTAGAGGGTGAACGACGGACTAAAATCGGAATACCTGAACATTGAGAAATAGCCAATTTTGAATAATGAAATGGGTATTTTGAATTATTGAATTGACTGCAGGACCTTCAACCCCTTATTACAGATAATATTATACTCAATTCGAAAGCTTATTAAGAGAGGAACAAAATGTATATAGTCAATTTGTTCCGCAACGCATATTAGAGGAGTAAACGAAGGACTTAAAGATCGAATTACGCGTGAACATTGAGAAATAGCCAATTTTGAATAATGAAATGGATATTTTGAATAATGGAATGACTGCTGCAACCCGTCACCTCTTATTCAGGATTTTTTTGTACACCAAAATTAAAGCTTATTAATAGAAGAATAAACTGAGAATAAACATTATGTGCCGCAATGACCATTACAGGGATTACAGAGGACCTAAATGCCAAATTACGCTTGAAAATTAAGAAATAGCAAATTTTGAATAATAATTAGGTATTTTGAATAATGGAATGGAATGCTGCGACCATTTATCCCCTAATTATAGATATACTTTATACCTCATTCGAAAGCTTATTACGAGAGGAACAAAAGGTATATAGTCAATATGTTTGGCAACGCATATTAGAGGGGTAACGACGGACTTAAATGTCGAAATAACAGATGAATAAATTGAGAAAAAAAACAATATGTACTGCAATGACCATTTGAGGGGTTACGGGGGACTTAAATGCCAAAATTCGTGTGAAAAATAAGAAACAGTCAATTTTGAATAATGAAATGGATATTTTAATAATGGAATGGAATACTGTGACCCTTCAGCCCTTTATTACAGATCTACCTTATACCTCATTCGGAAGCTTATAAAGAGAGGAACAAATGGTATATAGTCCAATTTATCCGCAGAGTAATAAAGGACTTAAATATCGAAATATGCGTGAACATTTTGAGGGAATTTCTGCTGGGACCGGACCGAAAAATTCGAAAATTTGCACGCTCGTTGACGAGGTTAAGAGGGAAAAAAGTGGGGGTTGGGGTCGTGGAAAATGTATCTTTGTGGAAGAAAGAAAACACAACAAGAAAAATCCACAGATCGGGCAAGAGAGAGACCGATGGAGCAGTTGCAAATCGTGAGCTATGGGATGGAAAAAAAAAAACAGGCGCACGGCTATGATTACCACGGCTTTTATATTTTTGTAAGAACGGTATGATTGGAAGTGTTAGGATATGTTGTTTAAGCCTGAAAATCGGGTCTAAAACCATTGAATTGAGTTTTTGAGGCAGGTGACGAGTTTCCCAAACTCGGCATCATAGATCTGTTCATCATTAGCTAAAGCAGAGCTGATACATTGCTCAACCAAGGACTTTTGGACTGGGGCAATCGCAAGGTATCGTGGTGTTTTTACTTTTTTTTTGTTTACATGCCTAGAAATTAGTGTGAGATCCATTACGGTGGTAGCATTCAAGCAAGCTAGAAACCCCAGAGGAAGGGTGGCTATAAGACCTGTACCGGTCAAAGCTGAACCCAGGGTACCACAGAACAAGCACCAGTGCTACAGATACAGCTTTGTCCATACGTTTATAGGCATTCAAGGTAGTTTGATACCTTCAAATTTCTGCATCGAGTTGATTCGACACACATTGTCGGTACCAAGAATCTAAATCGTTCATTTATTTTATAGGAGCATACCGAGGAGGGAATGTTTTTGAAGGGACTGTAAGCATCTAAATATAAGACCAGAACGGCTCCGTCGTGGAATTGCTGACCACGCTCCAAGTAGAGTCCATACCCATAGGGAATCCGGGCGTTTGGGGATTTGAGGTAGAGACCGTTGCCACTGGGATTCACTGTGTAAACGCAAGAAGATGAAAACGGATAGTGAGATGTTCACCTCTGAGATCGATGAGCCTACCGTCTTGATCGTTGAGATATGTTTGCATGCGATTGCTGGTTCGCAAGAACACTAGCAAGTATACTACCAAAAGGTACTTCGGGGTTTGAATGATTTTCATACCAGGACCGTCTGCGGGAAAAAAAAGCTGTAGATTGAAGACTGTTGTGTACCATTTACATAACTTCGTGGTTGGTATCACCATTCACCAGAATGATGTTGATTCTGATGATATTTACAATGTGCTCCCATTCTGTATAACCGTTTGTGATCATACCGAACGTGTAAATCTGCCACTTGGATCCCAAGACGATGTTGATGTTATTGACAACTTTGAAGTCTTCTTGATTGAGTTTGGCGAGGGTCAGCGTTGCTTTAGGGTCGCCCGGTTGGCATCGATGATGATCTTCGTTTTGTGTTTGTTGAGCCGTAGCTGTCGCTGGATTTCATTGTTGATGTCTTCGATGTCATAGGAACCTGTGCTCAGTGCGATGGAAAACCAGTTGGCACCATCATCGGGAGAGTAGCGGAAGGAATGGTTACCTGTATACATATGATGTTAGGGGTGGAATTATTGGTTTTCAGATTTACCAATGCCATCTCGTAGGTCTTTGATTCCTTGAGTTGCAGTGGAGGTTGAACCGGGTAAGAATTTGGCTATCGTTTCCTGAAACGATGAAGGAAAACCCATGCTTGGGGTTGGTGATTTTAGCAATTGCTGAAACCATGTGTTATCCATTTATTTATGGTACACCGTTGTCACATATTTTTGCTTCCACTCTTCGATACCGTCATACTTCTCAGTTGTTGATCACAACGATCGCATAGACTTCGGCGGGGCGGCTGGCAAAAAGGAGTTACTTGTAGGTGAATGTTATCCATTTTTTTTACTTTTTGTACACGACGTTCATCTTCTGACTTTCGGATTCAAATGGACTGGTGACTCACATCAATGACAAACAGTAGATACAGATCGTTGAAATCGGAGGGGTTAATGTTGCAGTTGCTGATAAAACGGTCCATGTTGAAGTAGTTAGAACTCTGCGACATTCTTGTACTGTCTGGCGATCTTGGTTTGTGTGAAACTGGCATTGAAGTCTACCGCCAGGTAGCGTTCTGCGTTGAGGGTGACGTAGATAGTTCGCAACCGGCAGTGGTCGAACACGGCTTCATTTTAAGTCCGATCGTACTTTTACCGGTCTGAAAGGCTACGGTGATGTATCTCGGTTTCTCCCGACCGCTCTTGGCAGACAAACGCCAGTGGAACTGTAAGGTTTCGGTAGCACTTCTAGACTCACACTGTCGTATTCGGAAACCACAATCGATCTTACTCTTGCTTTGGATGGTCTTTTACAACCGCAGTTTTTTTTATCGGAAGGAAGGAAGGACGTGAGGAACAAACCAAGAGATCTTACTCAGGTTGATTTTCGCCACGTCGTTGACGGCAGCAGCAGGATGGCATTGTCGTCCGAGTCTTGCCCGAGTGACAATTCGTGCTTGAATCCATACACAATCTTGTTGTAATCGTCTGCAAAGCCGAAAATATGTTCTCAGGGGTATGGTGAATGAAAACGATCCTTTATTGGCGGGCTTGGTGATAATATACCCATGACGGGCTGCAAAGCCTGTGTTTTACGGCCTCGGCTTCGGTAGATGAATCTTTGTACCACAGCTAGTTAAGACCTTGGGATTTGGAGAAATTGTTGGGATAAATCAACATTCCCAGCATAGTGATGTCAACGACTGGGTCGTTGATATGTTCGATCAGCTGGCATGAGAGCTTGCATTAATTGTAACTGATAATCTTGAAGAGATACATGATTCCATTGTGAATGAGAGACACTAGATCTGCATTAGCATATGCCACTTTTCCGTACCAGCTTGAGGTTCGTATTCGTGATACCTTATATTTTTGGAGACTTTCGTCGTAGATCAACCCTTCGGTGATTATAAGGATGTTGGACATTATGTATTTATTTATAGCGCTGCCACAAAGTCGTGGCTGGTAGCAATGCCAGAACCGGAGATCAGGTTTGTTCAACTGGGTTTGCTGCGGTTTGCTGATTGACCATTGGACTGTTGAGTGGACATTCTGCGTTTTCGGGGGCGGGTCACTTTATCAACCACATGGTCGACGGCTTTGGGGCCCCTTTTCAACACCTCTCAAGGCTGCATTGGTGTTTGCACTCACGGCCTTACTTCCTATGGTTTTGGTGGCAGAGGAAGTAAACATGCGTCCAGTCAAACTGGCAATTGTGCCAAACAGTCCTCTACCACTGTATGCCTACTTTCAGGCGTAACCTTTCTTGATTTGCAACATTTATTGTAGGATACTATGATGAAGCGCCATATATTCTTCGATGCTGGTATATATACCCTTTTTCATAGCATGGATAATCGACACAATTTCGTTGCGCACACCATTATTTCCTGCTCGGTATGCTGTAGCACACAGTTCCAAGCGATCGAGAAGCTGCTTGAAGTTGGAAAAAAAACACGGTTTGCAGCTCACTGCCAAACTTATACTTCTGGTAGATGTGGGACACGATTCCCTTCCACTGGTAATTCTTATTCGCCTTCGGGGTTCTTGAAAAGATGGAATTGCCTTTATACATATCACCGGAACTTTTCAGGATCTCTGCATAGTCGTCAAGGTCGTCGTGCTCGAACGATTCTGGTTTCTTTTTCACCATAACTTCCCAGAGGCCAAGGGTTCCTTTGTACGTTACACTATCCATGAACAAATTATCGCCGTCAAAAGTAACTTCTGATGAAGATACCATCGTTTTCAGATCGCAATCAAAAGGTGTGGTCGGCGGAAGTAGTCATACTGAGCTGCAAATGCTGCTGTGCTCGAGCTCCAAGGACGGTTTCTGTAGTGGTGCAATTAGTAGTGGGTCGGCAAACTTGGGCGGTGGAGGAGGGAGTACTGGCACTGTTGCAGGAAGGTCTGCGATCTTTTTGGTGATCTGTGAAGCTGCCTCTCGCTAAGCCTCAACCACAGGCTTGAACACCTTGTAAAGGTCCCGGCTAAGTTCAATCTTGTAGAGGCGATGCTGCATATTACTGGCTTGAATCTTCCGTTTGGTGTCTTGCAACTCCCTGACAAGTGCCTCACGCTGCTTAGGGTCGATAATCTTGATTAAATGTCATTTATCTAATAGGATCGAATGCTGTTGAACGCCCCTAAGCGTTGGTGTGAACGCCCCTAATCAATGAGTTGCGCATGAAGGTATTACACAGCTGATACGGATCCCTTTTCTTCGAAAGATTCAAGTGTCATGGGTATGTGCACTGGTGGCCTCAAAGCGTCTTGGCAGGGCATTGGGGTTGAGACAATCGCTACACCTTACCATAATGGTGGAGTTCCATGCATTGAAATCACCTCCACCGCTTTAGATCGGTCGAAGGAACACGCAACTGCATTTTCAACATGGAACCCACACAAAATTGCATTTGCAGGGCCATTCGAACTTGCAGGGCTGGGGTTCCTCTGTGTCCAGATATTATCTATTTATATTATCTTATACCTCAAAGAACTCATTTAATTTGCATATTTTCCATTTGCCTTGGTGCTTGTAAAATCGATGGTTACAAATCCATAGGGCTTGGACCAACAATGCTTACACAGAGCGTCAAACTGTACTGTTTCTTGGTGAGATCGTTGCAGTGATCGCGTCAGATGTGGTCGATATTCTTAGCATTCTGCTGAAAGAGGCAGGGGAAGTTGGTATTCTCCCGGATCGACTGGCGGGGCAGTGTGAAGTAGTTCTGGCACAGGTAGAAACAATCGACGTTGTCTTCACATGTGTTCTGTTTTCTCAGCATCAAGTCGTCGAACACCATGAGGTCCACCATGAGGTTCTTACGGCTGGGATCAACTTCTCGGGGTTTGGTACATCGCTCCCTTGATCGAAAAAAAGTCTCGATACCACTCGGGTGTCGTGGTGGTGATAAGGTGTTGACCACATCGATCAACGAGTAGGGTGACTTGCCCTTGCACTGTAGGATGTCTCGATATCTTCTTTAGGGAAGCTTTTTTCCAGCGCTTGCTCCAACAGCTGGTAGATAAGTTGGTGAAGCGATTATCCGTAGACGTACAATCGATTGTAGTCGGAGCCATCCATCGCGCTGGAATAGGTTGTTCAGCAGCGTCGTCTTACCACATTCCGATTTCCCAATGATCAACCGTCTTATCGATCGCTAAAGTAGGAGGTAGTGATTACTCCTCGTGGGGGCGTTGGCACTGTAGGAAATGTCTTCAACGTTCATTTATTAAAATAACATAGAGATGATCTTCTGCGTGAAAGTCATAGAAAGACGGACACAGTTAACACAAGCGAGGTAATGACCGGCAACGGGCGACGGAGAAAGGTTGGCAACTGCAAGGTGTGCGATGCCAAGAAGTCTCAGTTCGTTGCTACAACCGGTACAGGGTTCATGAACAAACTAATCAACCGATTACCCATGAAAATGCATGTACCCGGACACAACTTCACCGGGCGAGGGACTAGACTTAGAAAGCGACTACTTCCTGATGGCACCCGAAGGCTTGGTCAAAACCCATTATTCAAGTTGACCAAATATCACCACGATCTTTGTTATGCCCAGCACAAGGATGCAACCGCACGCAACACCATCTGTGACGAAGCTATGCTAGCCTCGCTTAACACCATTCCCAACTGTACCACACACGAACGCTTGGACTGCAGTATCGTCGGACCAATCATCGGTACCAAAGTTCGATTCGGTCTGGGTTTTAAAAAACTGTTCGCTGGAACGAAGATAATCGAGTATTGTCAAACGTTGAAACCGCATCATGAAAGAGAAAATGTTCAAATACTTTTCAGCCAACTCCACACGCACCTTATATCGATGTCCTGGACGATCTTCATCGCCATCAGTGCAATACCACCAAGCACCGCTATCAAGATGGCCCCTGTTGCCGCAAGTCATAAGGAGCATGAAAACAAGTTGTATTGGAACCTTTACGGCAGCATACATCCCATTAAACCACCGCGATTTTCCGAATCACCAAGAAGAAAGGTACATTCGAGAAGAGATACACCCCCACTGGACCGAGGACGTATTCACCATTTCCATACATTTGTCAGAGGTCCACCGGGCAATCTTTTCTACAATCTTTTCATCTATCTCCTCAAGGGTTTCAACCAAGTCCGTGGCCGCGGTGAAAATCTAGTTTCCAGAGTGAAAGTATCTCTCGTTCTCATCATCCGCCTTACCTGTTGGATTAATCTTTTCAAAAATACAGTGCTTGATCACATTGGTTTGCCCCTTACAATGCCCATATTCTATAAGTTCCCCAGTGACACCCGAGAGACCTCAAGGGAGGTCTGCACATCCATGCCATGATTGGGTCATATTCCATGTAGTAAATACATCTTTAAAGGCTTTCTTCGGCGAATGTACCTCAATGTTATCCCCAATGGCTTTCCTACCTTCCCAAATCTTTTCCTGCACCTTCTGTAGCAGTCGATCTATCGACAGCCTGCTAACCCCTTTCAACCCAAGTTGTTTTGTCTGGGTGATAATCTCCTTCCTCGTGTGGGGTTTGGAACGACGATGAAATTTAAGATTTGTCTTCGTTTCTATCACCTCTCAACCAACTGATCTTTCCTCAACCGGGAATACCCTCGAAGGTGGTTCATTTATTTTGGCTATACCTCTCAGGGCTTTGACGTTTTCAACTACTAACTCCATGTTCACTATTGGATTCATGTCTTTATCCTAACAATAAAAAAATCAATTTAGGTCACCCCAAAATCACCATCCCCAGTTCACTGGTTTTCAGACCAGTTTGGGCCTACAAACATATCCTAACACTCTCGATCCTACATCCTTATGAAAAATAAGAAAGTCGTGAAACGTACCCGGTGTGTCTGGATTTTTTAATCCCATAGCTCAAAAATTGCACAGCTCCATCGGTCTCTCTCTTTGCCAAGACTGTAGAAAGCTGCTTGTTTAATCTCTCACATTCCCATGTGCGAATAGTTTCCCCTTTCGAGCACAAGGTTATAATTTTGCAGACTTTTTACTTCGTGTCAACATCTTTAATGTCTTTGACAATCCATGTTGAGTCCGGCCCTACTCCTTGCCATTTGAGAATTTCCTCATCATTGCAGCGCTGTTCTCGATTGGCCTTAACAGCGTCCATTTTTTTTCAGAATTTATACCTCTTGCGCCGTATTCTATCTCTGATCAGACATATTTGTAATCGTAAAATCCATTGTGTTTATTCTATTTGTGAATTTTTATTGTCTAGCCTGCAATTTTGTTGCAGAAAGCTCGACATAGGGATAGTGATCCGGCGGCGCGGCGCGGCGGTGTTAGATTACTTTTTAAAAGCTTTATATTTTAGAAGGTAGAAGACCTAAATGCTTCAAACTTTATATATAGATGCCTCATGTTACGAACTTTCCGTCAGCCACATGTCTAATGTCATTGACCTCATTTTCATGGTTCAGTGACTTCTTGAAAAAAGTTAAGATTTTTTGTAATGTTAAATTCTCTCTTATTATTAGTAATAAGATAACTATATTTGTATGTGCATACTTTGCAAGGTCCTCATGTCCGTCAGACAGTTTTCACTTGACCTCTACCTTATTTCATGGATCAGTGAACAAGGTTAAGTTTTGGTGTTCAAGTCTTTATCTCAGATACTATAAGCAATAGGTCTAGTATATTTCGTGTATGGAAGGACTGTAAGTTGTACATGTCCAAGTGGCAGGTGTCATCTGACCTTGACCTCGTTTTCATGGTTCAGGGGTTATAGTTAAGTTTTTTGTGTTTTGGTCTGTTTTTCTTATACTGTATGCAATAGGTCTACTATATTTGGTGTATGGAAGATTGTAAGGTGTACATATCTAGCTGAAGGTGTCATCTGACATTGACCTATTTTCATGGTTCAGTGGTCAAAGTTAAGTTTTAGAATTTTGGTCTATTTTTCTCATACTATATGCAAATGTTTACTATATTTGGTATATGGAATGATTATTAGGTGTACATGTCTAGCTGACAGGTGTCATTTGACCTTGACCTAATTTTCATGGTTCAGTGGTCAAAGTTACTTTTTCAGTTTTGGTCTATTTTTCTAATAGTATATGCAATAGGCCCTAGGTCTACTATATTTAGTGTATGGAATGGTTGTAAGGTGTACATGTCTAACTGACATGTGTCATCTGACCCTGACCTCATTTTCATGGTTCAGTGGTCAAAGTTAAGTTTTTGAGTTTTGGTCTATTTTCTAATACTATATGCTTTAGGTCAACTATATATCGTGTATGGAAATTATTTACATACTTATCTATAATAAAATTATGTCAGTCGCGCAGGTTTACTTGTTTGGCTTTATAAATATTTTGATAAGAGCGTCACTGATGATCTTGTGTAGACGAACGCGCGTCTGGCGTACTAATTATAACCTGGTACCTTGTAACTATTTTCATTGCTAAGTGCTATGTGTTTGTGTTTTGGTCGGTTTTTCTTAATTTATTTAATCTATTTAAGCAATAGGTCAACTATATTTGTTGTATTGAAGAATTGTTAGATGTACATGTCTGCCTGGCATGGTTCATCTGACCTTGACCTTATTTTCATGGTTAATTGATCAATGTTTCACTTTCTTGGTTTATGTTGAGTTTATGTGACAGTTGTAATAAAGCTTTATATTTAAGACTATCAAAATAATATCAATGATTAGTAAAGAAGGCGAGACATTTCAGCGTGTGCACTCTGTTTTTTTTTTTGTGTGTGTGTGTTTCTTTCTTCCACAAAGAATGTCTTGATTAGGGACTGAATGGTTGCATTATTCAAAATTGGCTATTTCTCAATGTTCACGCGTAATTCGATCTTTAAGTCCTTCGTTACTCATCTAATATGCGTTGCGGAATAAATTGACTATATACCTTTTGTTTCTCTTTTAATAAGCTTTCGATTGAGGTATAATATATATCTGTAATTAGGGGTTGAAGGGTCCTCCCAGTCCATTCCATTATTCAAAATACCCATTTCATTATTCAAAATTGGCTATTCCTCAATGTTCAGGTGTATTTCGATATTTAAGTCCGTCGTTACTCCTCTAATATGCGTTGTGGAACATACTGACTATATACCTTTTGTTCCTCTTTGAATAAGCTTTCGATTAAGGTATAATATATATCTGTAATTAGGGGCTGAAGGGTCCTGCCAGTCCATTCCAATATTCAAAATATCCATTTCATTATTCAAAATTGGCTATTTCTTAATTTTCACGCGTATTTTGGCATTTAGGTCTTCTTATATTCGTTGCAGAACATATTGACTATATACATTTTGTTCCTCTTGTAATCAGCTTTCGAATGAGGTATAAGGTTTATCTATAATTAGGGCTAAAGGGTCGCCGCAGTCAATTCCATTATTCAAAATATCCATTTCATTACTCAAAATTGGCTATTTCTTAATTTTCACGCGTATTTTGGCAATTAGGTCTTCTAATATTCGTTGCGGAACATATTGACTATATACATTTTGTTTCTCTTGTAATCAGCTTTCGAATGAGGTATAAGATTTATCTATAATTAGGGGCTAAAGGGTCGCCGCAGTCCATTCCATTATTCAAAATATCCATTTCATTATTCAAAATATCCATTTCATTATTCAAAATTGACTTTTTCTTAATTTTCACGCGTATTTTGGCGATCAGGTCTTCTAATGTTCGTTGCGGAACATATTGACTATAGACATTTTGTTCCTCTTGTAATCAGATTTCGAATGAGGTATAAAGTTTATCTACAATTAGGGGCTAAAGAGTCGCCGCAGTCCATTCCATTATTCAAAATATCCATTTCATTATTCAAAATTGGCTATTTCTTAATTTTCACGCGTATTTTGGCATTTAGGTCTTCTTATATTCGTTGCGGAACATATTGACTATATACATTTTGTTCCTCTTGTAATCAGCTTTCGAATGAGGTATTAGGTTTATCTATAATTAGGGCTAAAGGGTCGCCGCAGTCCATTCCATTATTCAAAATATCCATTTCATTATTCAAAATTGGCTATTTCTTAATTTTCACGCGTATTTTGGCAATTAGGTCTTCTAATATTCGTTGCGGAACATATTGACTATATACATTTTGTTCCTCTTGTAATCAGCTTTCGAATGAGGTATAAGATTTATCTATAATTAGGGGCTAAAGGGTCACCGCAGTCCATTCCATTATTCAAAATATCCATTTCATTATTCAAAATTGACTTTTTCTTAATTTTTACGCGTATTTTGGCAATTAGGTCTTCTAATATTCGTTGCGGAACATATTGACTAGATACATTTTGTTCGTCTTGTAATCAACTTTCGAATGAGGTATAAGGTTTATCTATAATAGGGGCTAAAGGGTCGCCGCACTCCATTCCATTATTCAAAATATCCATTTCATTATTCAAAATTGGCTATTTCTTAATTTTCACGCGTATTTTTGCATTTAGGTCTTCTAATATTCGTTGCTGAACATATTGACTATATACATTTTGTTCCTCTTGTAATCAGCTTTCGAATGAGGTATAAGGTTTATCTATAATTAGGGCTAAAGGGTCGCCGCAGTCAATTCCATTATTCAAAATATCCATTTCATTATTCAAAATTGGCTATTTCTTAATTTTCACGCGTATTTTGGCATTTAGGTCTTCTTATATTCGTTGCGGAACATATTGACTATATACATTTTGTCCCTCTTGTAATCAGCTTTCGAATGAGGTATAAGATTTATCTATAATTAGGGGCTAAAGGGTCGCTGCAGTCCATTCCATTATTCAACATATCCCTTTCATTATTCAAAATTGACTTTTTCTTAATTTTCACGCGTATTTTGGCAATCAGGTCTTCTAATGTTCGTTGCGGAACGTCTTGACTATATACATATTGTTCCTCTTGTAATTAGCTTTCGAATGAGGTATAAAGTTTATCTACAATTAGGGGCTAAAGAGTCGCCGCAGTCCATTCCATTATTCAAAATATCCATTTCATTATTCAAAATTGGCTATTTCTAAATTTTCACGCGTATTTTGGCAATAAGGTCTTCTTATATTCGTTTCGGAACATATTGACTATATACATTTATGTTCCTCTTGTAATCAGCTTTCGAATGAGGTATAAGGTTTATCTATAATTAGGGAGTAAAGGGTCGCAGCAGTCCATTCCATTATTCAAAATATCCATTTCATTATTCAAAATTGGCTATTTCTTAATTTTCACGCGTATTTTGGCATTTAGGTCTTCTAATATTCGTTGCGGAACATATTGACTATATACATTTTGTTCGTCTTGTAATCAGCTTTCGAATGAGGTATAAGGTTTATCTATAATAGGGGCTAAAGGGTCACCGCAGTCCATTCCATTATTCAAAATTAGGTCTTCTAATATTCGTTGCGGAACCTTTGATGGCTGACTATGTGGTATGGGCTTTGCTCATTGTTGAAGGCTGTACGGTGAGCTATAGTTGTTAATGTCTGTGTCATTGTGATCTTTCTGGATATCTGTCTCATTGACAATCATACCACATCTTCTTTTTTATATTTCCTCATTTTTATGCATATTGTGGCATTTAGGTCCTCCGTAAACCGTCTTATGGTCATTTCGAATCAAAATATAGCTATAGTGTCACAGTCAATTTTTTTTATATTTTTTTCACTATTCACCGCTTCAATTTGAATAATGAAACATAAACCATTTCATTATTCATTATTCATTTTTCAATATTGAATAGTGAATAATGAACTATTTCACTATTCATTATTGAATAATGAATAATGAACTATGAATAATGGACGTACTTCAGCGCGGTATATTTTTATGTTATTGTGAGTATGATAAACACTGAATTAATCTTATGAAACATATTGAACCTTTATCCTATGGGACGCGATAAATCTATCCCAGTCTAGTATGATCAAATATAGGATATTATATAAGACATATATATAAAGTCCTAGATTTAGACCAGCTATTTGTAAACTAGTCAAAACATATATTACAAGAGGCAAAATATTCTCTTGCAATGAATTTTGCGTAGCTAGACTTAGTTTAGAAAGCTATTTTGGGAAGAATACCTATATACAGTCAGACAAAAAAAAAAAGGAACTCTAAAAAACCTTTTAAAAATAATTTTTATGTTTGAAATAACTTACTGATTTCATGTGGCAATGTGTATTACTTATCAGGTCCGGTAAAATTAGTTATCAATGTCTTCAGCAAAGTAAAATATTGATTTCGTGCAGTATAGTGAATTACTGATCTCATGCATTGTGATGTATACTAACTGATCTCGCTCAATACAGTGGTGTATACTAACTGACCTCGCTCAATACAGTGTATCTCTTATCACGTACTGTAAAGTCTAAACCGATCTGTAATAGTTATCCCACGAGGACGCGGTGTGTCAGTGTAAAATCATCCCGATGGCCGGAGGCCAGAGGGTGATCTAACACTGACAAACCAAGTCCGAATGGGATAACTATTTTACATTCCAGCTGTTTTAGATTAGACTTAAAAGCATTTACAATTCATAGAATCTAGTTTAGAAGGCCACACAACCATTATAATATACTTTATATATTACTATATGATGTATACCCTTTATGACCCCGAACACGATGAGTAGACAGCAAACAATGTCAACTCGCCCCATTGCCAATCAGCCCACACTTTATCGCCACTTTATAAAACAAATCGCCCCACTTTTGAAAAAGTGTAAAATCAAATTGAACAATCAGCCTGACAACTCACTTATTAGCGAAAAGGGTTTAAACCCCACTGTCACGGCTGGTAATCTACACACGCAGAACATTTGGTTCTGCAATGAAAACCGTGAGAGGATTTTCCGGTTGTGCTTGAGTGGAGTAATTGTCACCGCTTCAAAAGGTATGTACATTTCTAAATCTCAATTTTCTTATTCAACTGATCAAAATATTGAAAATCAGAGAATGCTATGCTGTGGTGAATACTTTAACGAAGAGATACATGTATCATTTACTGTTGTACGTAGAGTTGAACTCATACAAAATCAGTTGCCCCACGAGAAATTGCCTAAAAAAGTGACATTTCAATTTTGAAATGGTTTTATTTACAGACCTACAAGTTCAAATTTAGTTTTTTTTAGGGCAATGGGTATGAATGTTGTTTTGGTGGTGTGTACGCTGTCCGGTGTTGATAGACGTCTTAATAATTCCAAAAACTACATTTTTTCATTAAGTATTGCGTGAGGGGATCGGTTCTGATTGAGGACATCGTGAATGCGTGAGGGGAAGTACAAATCATATCTTTATATTCAAACTATGAGTCGTTGAAACTTACCTAAATAAGGCTACATTGTTCATGAAAAAACACATAAATTATTATGTGTGCTTAGAAAAATTTATGAGATTGAATTATGAAATAAATTGTGGTAACCTAGGTTTAATAATATGTTTCACGAAGAATAAAAAGAAAAAATGTTGTCAACGATAAACGATAAACGACAAACATTTTTTTTAATCTTTGGTTTTGTGACTTTTGTTGACTCAATAAATGTGATCAATGCTGATTAAAAGCACAGATTTATCCTTATACTTTAATAGATAAAAACTGATCACTGATTCAATGAAATCAAACAATTAATTGTTTGTTCAATTTCAGAAAATGCCATTGTTCAATTTAGACAAAGGAAAAAGGAAAAGTGGACTGAAATTGACTGTCTACAAAAAGCCATGAAGATACAAGTTATCCCCGCCCTCGAAGCGAACTAAACCCTCTGGGAGTAGTCCTGTCGTCAAATATACGTCACAGAGATCACCACATATATTTAAGAAAAGTATATCGCCGATCAAAACTTCAACACCTATATATATTAGACGTAATCTGTTCACCCAAAATCACGAAATTTTCGAAACAAAAATGGCAGATATACAGAATTTATTATTCACGAACATCGATGAAAGCCAAGATAATCTCGAGAAAGACCATAAGGAAGGGCATGTATTAGACATCAAAGAAGATATAGAAGAAGACATAGAAGAAGACCACGTATAGACCATGAGAAAGACCACATGAAAGACCGTGAGGAAGAATATAAAGTTTTTCAAAGTGCTTTAGATAAACTCTCAGACGTAGGGAAAAGGGGAAAGATTTCTGATTTTTTTTTCCATTAGTACAGAGTGGACGGTTTCCTTTTAAACAACATTGCATTAGACCTGTTTTTGGACATTGTTGAGTAGTTTGAAAAGGACGAATCCAGATGAATGAGATACTCACCAACATCTCTGCAGTATTTTTGGTTATCGTTGACAACATTTTTTCTTTTTATTCTTCGTGAAACATATTATTAAACCTAGGTTCCCACAATTTATTTCATAATTCAATCTCATAAATTTTTCTAAGCACACATAATAATTTATGTGTTTTTTCATGAACAATGTAGCCTTATTTAGGTAAGTTTCAACGACTCATAGTTTGAATATAAAGATATGATTTGTACTTCCCCTCACGCATTCACGATGTCCTCAATCAGAACCGATCCCCTCACGCATGACTTAATGAAAAAATGTAGTTTTTGGAATTATTAAGACATCTATCAACACCGGACAGCGTACAGCGTACACACCGCCAAAAACAACATTCATACCCATTGCCCTAAAAAAAACTAAATTTGAACTTGTAGGTCTGTAAATAAAACCATTTCAAAATTGAAATGTCACTTTTTTAGGCAATATCTCGTGGGGCAACTGATTTTGTAGGAGTTCAACTCTACGTACAACAGTAAATGATACATGTATCTCTTCGTTAAAGTATTCACCACAGCATAGCATTCTCTGATTTTCAATATTTTGATCAGTTGAATAAGAAAATTGAGATTTAGAAATGTACATACCTTTTGAAGCGGTGACAATTACTCCACTCAAGCACAACCGGAAAATCCTCTCACGGTTTTCATTGCAGAACCAAATGTTCTGCGTGTGTAGATTACCAGCCGTGCTGTATACAGGTCTGCCAACTCGACCCACTTATAAAAATATCTTGCTTCCTTTAAGTATGTTAAATTACTGTAATTCGTAACTAGTCTTCCTGGTGTAGTGGAATGTGTCGTGTTAGAACAAAGGAGCTGGGCTGTAACGTCAGATATAGTTAACAACTTATCTCGTGCAGTAAAGTGAATAACTGATCACGTGCAGTAAAGTGAGTTACTGATCACGTGCAGTATAGTGAATAACTGATCTCGTGCAGTAAAGTGAAAAACTAATCACGTGCGGTATAGTGATTAACTGATCTCGTGCAGCAATTAATAACGGGTCTCGTGCATCATTGCTAACGCGAATCTCTTATTTTACAGTGAATAACTGATCTTGCTCATAAATGAATCACTTTCTCACTATCCTGCAAATACAATACAAAGTTACAATACAAAGTCCTATGAAAGCGATCGGGCTGATGTGTTCTCAATTGTTTTCCCATCCTGCTGTTAACTTACACACTCTACCTTTTCATTTTATGGAGATTTTCTGACCTCCAGACTTTAAAACTAGAAACCGTGATATATACTGTAATAACTTTCAATATTTACCTTACCCTTTATGGGTTTTCGAAATAAATATACAAAGTTATTACAGTAACTGTATTTTTACAAACAGATGCAGAAAATTGTGACAATCATACGTAATTTTATAGAACTACAAAACATATGTGTTTTCTTTAACATTACAAGATGTACATTTGTGAATACTATGTATACGTATATTTCAACGTATATTTGTGCCACCTAACAGAATGAATTAGGTCAGTGGAAACTTTGTTATAAACAATGTCATAATACCTGTACCTGATGGAACAAATATTCTATACTATTTATTCCGTTAGGAACATCTACTATAATATTTATTCCTGTGGAAATAATATTCCAGAATATTTGTTCCATTTGGAAATTATGTTATGAAGGAACTTCTGTTCCGTGACAGTTTTTCAGTTTCAAAGGGAGGCAACCTCAATATGAAATTTTGCAGAAATAACAAACGTGAGACAGGAAAGTTCCAATGAACCTTTATCGCGGTACATGAGTTTTGATTTCATTTTATAGATTCAGTGTTGCCATTTTCCTGTGTAACAATGAACAATTCTTGGGTTTAATCTGGCTGGTTCAAGCAAAAGAAACACTATATATTTGAGTATGACATCATGTCTTCCACCAGCATCCCTTTATTTTCAATTTGCTTAGGAGATTTTCTAATCTCCAATATTTAAAAGTAATTACAAGTCTATAACACAGAGCACAACACTGACAACGACAGTTGAGTGTGTATCTAGTTACACGCATAACGATTTAATAATCCTATAACGTTATTACCGACATATTTTTTTACAACAATATAGATAAATGTGCTTTTCATACTTCATTCGTATTCAATATGCAAATACATAATGTGTTTGCTATTAAATTACTTCATAGGATTGTATCATTTCATGGTGCATGTTTGACAATCGTATTAAAGAAAAACATTTGTGATTTCTTCAAGGGAGACCACTTGCTAAACATGTCATATTGAAAAATCGACCAATGAAAGACAAGCATGAGTAGTTTGGAGACGACTGTATCCCTTATCTGGTATATTAGCAATGTTGATACATGAAGCACATGCAATTGCAAATTAAACAGCCTCAAAATTCAGTTCAACTCATTATGGAATATTATCTAACAAAGTAGCAACAGTTCCCTGTTACTAGCCCAACAATGCTGATACATTTCATACAGGTGGACGTGCGACTCATTCCACAAAATAAATCGTACGAGAAAATAGGTCTAGACGATTTCATTTAATTTAAAATAAATATTTATTATAAGATTTTTATGAATCGGAGGAAACTTTCTGTATCATATTTGTCTCATTATTAGACATATAATACAATGATATGTCACTGTTGTTATGCTTATTTTTTATATTCTTTATGTTGTCCATTGTCATATAATGTATAACGATTCACGTACAGCAAGATACTAAAAACTCATCTTTAACAAGAGAAATAGATTTTTGATATCGGGGAGCACAGTGTGTTACTGATCATGTCTAGTACAATGAATTGCTTATCTCGTGCAGGGTAGATCTGGTGCCGCATAAAACAGATATAAAGAGATGTGTTAAGAGTGCCAATGAGACAAACATCCATCAAAGTCACAGATTGTAAAAGTAAACCATTATAGATCAAAGTATAGTCTTCAACACGGAGCCTTGGATCACACCTAACAGCCCCAACCGTGCCCTAAAAATTACTAGTGTTAAACAATTCAAACGGAAAAACCAACGGATCGATCTATATAGAAAAACGAAAACGAGAAACACTTACGAACCACTTCTTCAAACGACAACAAATTAACATCAAGTTCCTGACTTAGGACAGGTGCAAACAAATGCTGCGGGATTAAACGCTTTACAGCGGATTCCATTGAGTGTGAAGCCAAAGGTAATATCTTTGGTAAGCTTGCTTGTTAGCTGAACGGTGAAGTCATTGTTAGGTTAGGTAAACTACCCTACTTTAATAGACTAGTCAATGACAGAAAACCAATCGATCTTTCTGTTGGACTATGCTACTTGGAAAGGAGGGTAGTATACCTGACCTAATAATGACCTCACGGTTCATCTAACAGGCATTAAAAAATATTACCTTTCGCTACTCACTCAATGGAATGTGCTGTAATAGTTACTAACCTTCACTCTTACTTGAAACCATAGTGTAACTATGAACAACTAGAAAGACACACTATAAAACATCAATTGAAATTGCTTGTCTCAATCAAAAGACATATTAACACAATTTAACATACACTGAACGAGTGACATTTCAGAAACACAACTAAAACTCGCCAAAAAAATGCCGCCAAATACAATAATGTGATAGGTAAATTAAAATAATTTTGTTGTAAGGTATACAGTATAAATGGGAAAGGAAATATTATTTACAAAATAAATACTAGTAATTTGTTGTTCATAGTTCGAGAACAGAAATGAAAATAACTGTTATCGTGAAAAACTGTACTAACTGTCCTTCACTTTGTTCTAGAGAAGGACGCTTAATCATTAAACGTGTGCATTATGTTCAATGTCTTACTGACCTCGAGCTACGGATCTCGTACTGTACAGATTATCACTGATCTAAAGCAGGACAGTAACATAGTCATGTGCAGTATTTTGGTATTAACATAGTGGTATAGTGCAATTCATAACAAAATTTATGAAATAAATTCGCATAGTATTATTGATATCCAACACTATTTGGAATAACCAGTTTTAAGCAGTGCAGTGCATTACAAACGTTGGGGTTTTTTTTTAAACAAAAAGACAATGGATTGGTGGTCTTTTGCACTAAAATGATATAACGAAGTATTGCAGTGCAAGGAAAAGTCATTATCAAGAGTAATATGAATATAATGACTGATTATTTGAATGTCTTCATTTTTTCTCTCTTTAAAACAAAAACAAAAACAATTCTTAGGGTTTGATACGTAAATGATCTAAAGTTGTAACGACTAGTGCAAGCAACGAAACACTTATTTAGTTTTGCATTTTATTGTATCTACATGGTGTTTAGCCTGAAATTGTATAGGAGATTTTCTGATCTCCAATTTATAAATGTACATTCTATAGTAAAGAGAGAAACGTTCTGAGGCGATAGGAAACGCTTGTATTTTGATCATTGCTCATTAATGATTCTAAAACGTTATTACCTACAGATTGTGTACAAAAATCTAGAAAACACTGATTTGATACTTGATTTTTTATTACATATGCTTATAGATATTTTTTTGTTATCAAATCTGTTTAATATATTTTATTGTCATATGTTGCATGAATGACAATCGTATTAAAGAATAATATTTGTAATATACCCAAGAGAGACTACTTGGTAAACATGTCATATTGAAAAATCGACCAATGAAAGACAACACTGATCGAGTAGTTTCTAATCGACCGTATCACCCATCTGATATCTCTGCGTAATATAGGGCCGGATGTCTTTATTTCCCTATACTGTACTTAAAATATTTAGGCAATTTTTGTATTCTTTTCTTTTTTGTCTGCTTTCCTCTATGGTTTATATTCCGATTTAAAATTTATAAACTATTGATAACCTGTCTCATGTTTGATTCAGTTTAGGAGAATGTTTACTGCCTATGGTTATAAGTCAGTTTTATGTATACATGATGTTTATTATTTAGTGTACTCTCTATTAAATTCATTACTGATCTCGTGCAGTGCAGAGCATTACTGATCTCGTGCATAGTAGTGTATACTAAGTGATTTCGTTCAATACAGTGTATCTGTTTTCCCTTTTCTCGTGATGTAAAGTTTTATCCGATATCGTGCAGTACAGTAAATAACTAATTTCGTCCAGTACAGTAAATAACTAATCTCGTCCAGTATAGTAAATAACTAATCTCGTCCAGTACAGTAAATAACTAATCTCGTCCAGTATAGTGAATAACTAATCTCGTCCAGTACAGTAAATAACTAATCTCGTCCAGTATAGTAAATAACTAATCTCGTCCAGTATAGTAAATAACTAATCTCGTCCAGTATAGTAAATAACTAATCTCGTCCAGTACAGTGAATAACTAATCTCGTCCAGTACAGTGAATAACTAATCTCGTCCAGTATAGTAAATAACTAATCTCGTCCAGTATAGTAAATAACTAATCTCGTCCAGTACAGTAAATAACTAACCTCGTCCAGTACAGTAAATAACTAATCTCGTCCAGTACAGTTAATAACTAATCTCGTCCAGTACAGTACATAACTAATCTCGTCCAGTACAGTACATAACTAATCTCGTCCAGTACAGTACATAACTAATCTCGTCCAGTACAGTGAATAACTAATCTCGTCCAGTATAGTAAATAACTAATCTCGTCCAGTATAGTAAATAACTAATCTCGTCCAGTACAGTAAATAACTAAATCTCGTCCAGTACAGTAAATAACTAATCTCTTCCAGTATAGTGAATAACTAACCTCGTCCAGTATAGCGAATAACTAATCTCGTCCAGTACAGTGAATAACTAATCTCGTCCAGTACAGTGAATAACTAATCTCGTCCAGTACAGTGAATAATTCATCTCGTCCAGTATAGTGAATAACTCATCTCGTCCAGTATAGTGAATAACTCATCTCGTTCAGTATAGAGAATAACTAATCTCGTCCAGTATAGTGAATAACTAATCTCTCGTCCAGTATAGTGAATAACTAACCTCGTCCAGTATAGTGAATAACTAACCTCGTCCAGTATAGTGAATAACTAATCTCGTCCAGTATAGTGAATAACTAATCTCGTCCAGTATAGTGAATAACTAATATCGTCCAGTATAGTGAAAAACTAACCTCGTCCAGTATATTGAATAACTAACCTCGTACAGTATAGTGAATAACTAATCTCGTCCAGTATAGTGAATAACTAATCTCGTCCAGTATAGTGAAAAACTAACCTCGTCCAGTATAGTGAATAACTAATCTCGTCCAGTATAGTGAATAACTAACCTCGTCCAGTATAGTGAATAACTAATCTCGTCCAGTATAGTGAATAACTAATCTCGTCCAGTATAGTGAATAACTAACCTCGTCCAGTACAGTGAATAACTAATCTCGTCCAGTACAGTGAAAAACTAACCTCGTCCAGTACAGTGAATAACTAACCTCGTCCAGTACAGTGAATAACTAATCTCGTCCAGTACAGTGAATAACTAACCTCGTCCAGTACAGTGAATAACTAACCTACCTCGTCCAGTAAAGTGAATAACTAATCTCGTCCAGTATAGTGAATAACTTATTTCGTCCAGTATAGTGAATAACTAATCTCGTCCAGTATAGTGAATAACTAACCTCGTCCAGTATAGTGAATAACTAACCTCGTCCAGTATAGTGAATAACTAATCTCGTCCAGTATAGTGAATAACTAATCTCGTCAAGTATAGTGAATAACTAATATCGTCCAGTATAGTGAAAAAACTAACCTCGTCCAGTATATTGAATAACTAACCTCGTGCAGTATAGTGAATAACTAATCTCGTCCAGTATAGTGAATAACTAATCTCGTCCAGTATAGTGAAAAACTAACCTCGTCCAGTATAGTGAATAACTAATCTCGTCCAGTATAGTGAATAACTAACCTCGTCCAGTATAGTGAATAACTAATCTCGTCCAGTATAGTGAATAACTAATCTCGTCCAGTATAGTGAATAACTAATCTCGTCCAGTACAGTGAATAACTAATCTCGTCCAGTACAGTGAAAAACTAACCTCGTCCAGTATAGTGAATAACTAATCTCGCCCAGTATAGTGAATAACTAATATCGTCCAGTATAGTGAATAACTAATATCGTGCAGTATAGTGAATAACTAATCTCGTCCAGTATAGTGAATAACTAACCTCGTCCAGTATAGTGAATAACTAACCTCGTCCAGTATAGTGAATAACTAATCTCGTCCAGTATAGTGAATAACTAATCTCGTCAAGTATAGTGAATAACTAATATCGTCCAGTATAGTGAAAAACTAACCTCGTCCAGTATATTGAATAACTAACCTCGTGCAGTATAGTGAATAACTAATCTCGTCCAGTATAGTGAATAACTAATCTCGTCCAGTATAGTGAAAAACTAACCTCGTCCAGTATAGTGAATAACTAATCTCGTCCAGTATAGTGAATAACTAACCTCGTCCAGTATAGTGAATAACTAATCTCGTCCAGTATAGTGAATAACTAATCTCGTCCAGTATAGTGAATAACTAATCTCGTCCAGTACAGTGAATAACTAATCTCGTCCAGTACAGTGAAAAAACTAACCTCGTCCAGTATAGTGAATAACTAATCTCGCCCAGTATAGTGAATAACTAATATCGTCCAGTATAGTGAATAACTAATATCGTGCAGTATAGTGAATAACTAACCTCGTCCAGTATAGTGAATAACTAACATCGTCCAGTATAGTGAATAACTAACATCGTCCAGTATAGTGAATAACTCATCTCGTCCAGTATAGTGAATAACTAATCTCGTCCAGTATAGTGAATAACTAATCTCGTCCAGTATAGTGAATAACTAATCTCGTCCAGTATAGTGAATAACTAATCTCGTGCAGTATAATGAATAACTAATATCTTCCAGTATAGTGAATAACTAATCTCGTCCAGTATAGTGAATAACTAATCTCGTCCAGTATAGTGAATAACTAATCTCGTCCAGTATAGTGAACAACTAATATCGTGCAGTATAGTGAATAACTAATCTCGTCCAGTATAGTGAATAACTGATCATGCGCAGTAAAGTAAATTATTGATCCCGTGCAGAATTGAATTATTGATCCCGTGCAGAATGGAATAATTGTTCTCGTGTAGCATTGAATTATAGATCTCGTGCAGCATTGGATAACGATTTTCGTGTAGCATTGAATAACGGATCTCGTGCAGCATTAAATAACGAATCTCGTGTAACATTGAATAACGGATCTCTTGCAGCATTGAACAACTAAAATCGTGCTTAACAATTATGTGAATTACTGTATTTGCTGTTCTGGTGATGGTGTAGCTGATATCTTCCAATTGAGCGGCAGTAATCAACTGTCGTATTATTCTTCCACTGTGATTTGCGCATGACGTCCAAAGAAAATTTAATTATTTACAGTTTTGTGAAAACTAATATCCTACATACAGGTGCCCTTTAAAACAGTGTTTTTGTCTATTTTGTACGCCGAGCCTTGAGGCATTCAAGACTTGGGGCGGTGGTAGTTGAAAGTGGTAAAGCATTCTATTCCCGTATGGATTTTGGGTATAATGACATTTTCCTTATGTCTGTTCTACAAAGGGGAACCTAGTAACATCCAGTACGAGTTTCTCTTGATGCTCGGCTTATTGGAATAAGCCTAGATGTTGCATCTTAATCAACTGAATAGTAAGTGATCTTGTACATCATACACATCCCTCTTGGTTATCTTCTCTCTTCTAATGTTGCCACTCCAGTTGTTTTATCATGGCGTCTATTGATGATGTGTTACGGTATTTGTTAGTAACACACCTAACCCCTCTGTGTTGTACCATGTCAATTTGTTTCGTGTTGTTTTGTTGATGGGGGTCTTAAACTACGCTTGCGTATTCTAGTGTTGGTCTTTCTAATGACTTAAATGTATTTCCTTTCAGTTGTTTGTTTGTTGTTGATGTTTGAATTTCTTTTTAAGAACCCAATAGTTTTTGGGTTTTTTTTGCTATTAGGCAGATGTTATGTTCATGCAGGTACTCCATTTTAAATCTGAGCTGATTGTAACTCCAAGATATGTCGCAGCTAATACTCTCTCCAGTACATGGCCGTGTAGGTTGTAATCTTCGGTGATTGGATATCTTTTCTTGTGTAGTACATGAATTGTTACTTTTTTTTTTAATTATTTCGGTGTTTTCATTTTCCCTCTTTAAATAAGAAACAAGTATTAGTGTTTGATAGGTAAATGGTCTGCAGTTCAAACGACCAGTCACAGCTTATTAAAATATTTGCGTTTTGTTGTATCCTTAACGTTTACTAATTGTGTTTATTTAGGAGATTTTCTGATCTCCAATCCTTAAAAGTACTTACTATAGTATTATATAGTACCATGCAATGGAACTTAATATGACATGTATTTCTGTTTGGTCATTTTAAAAAATGGATTCTAAAACGTTATTACTGACTGCTTTTTTTAAAACAATATAGATAAAGGGAATGTTCATACTTAGTTTTTATTCATCATACTTATCAATACTTTGTTTTCTATTAAATCTTTTTTATACAATATTTTATTTTATGTTGCATGTATGGCAATCGTATAAAAGAATAACATTTGTAATATGTTCAAGGGAGACTACTTGCTACACGTGTCATATTGAAAAATCGACCAATGAAAGACAAGCATGTGTTGTTTCGAGTCGACTGTATCACTCATCAATAACGGATCAAGTGAAGCATTGAACCACAGATCTCGTGCTGCATTGTATAACGGATTTAATGCAGCATTGAGCCTGGGATCTAATGCTGCATTTAATAACTGATCTTTTACAGGATTGGATAGATGATCTAGTGCAGGATTGAACCACGAATCTCGTGCAGCATTGAATAACGGATCGCATACAGCAATTGATCAAGAATCTCGTAACATTGATCCACGGATCTCGGGCAGCATTGAATAACTGATCTCGTACAACATGGAATAGATGATCTAGTGCTGGTTTGTACCACGGCATTCATGCAGCATTGAATAAATGATCTCATACAGCATTGAACCATATATCTCGTACAGGATTGAACCACAGATCTCGTGCAGCATTGAACCACGAACAAATGGAATAGATGATCTAGTGCTGGTTTGTACCACGGCATTCATGCAGCATTGAATAAATGATCTCATACAGCATTGAACCATATATCTCGTACAGGATTGAACCACAGATCTCGTGCAGCATTGAACCACGAATCTCATGCAGCATTAAATAGATGATCTAGTGTAGGATTGAACAACGGATCTCATGCAGCATTGAATAATGGATCTCATGCAACATGGAATAACTGATCTCATACAGCATTGAATATATGATCTAGTACAGGATTGAACCACGGATCTCATGCAGCATTGAATAGATGATCTAGTGCAGGATTGAACCACGGATCTCATGCAGCATTGCATAACTGATCTCGTATAGCATTGAATATATGATCTCGTGCAGGATTGAACAACGAATCTCATGGAGCATTAAATAGATGATCTAGTGCAGGATTGAACCACGGATCTCATGCAGCATTGCATAATGGATCTCATCCAGCATTGAATAACTGATGTCGTACAGCATTGAATATATGATTTAGTGTAGGATTCAACCACGGATCTCGTGCAGGATTGAACCACGGATCGCATGCAGCATTGAACCACAAATATCATGCAGCATTGAATAACTTATCTCATGCAGCATTAAACCATGGATCTCATGAAGCATTAAATAACTGATCTCGTACAGCATTGCATAGATGATCAAGTGCTTGATTGAATCACGGATTTCAAGCGGCATTGAACCATGCTTCTCGTGCAGTATTGAACCACGGATCTCGTGCAGCCTTGAATAGCTGATCTCGTACAGCATTGAATATTGATATAATGCAGGATTGAATCATTGATCTCGTGCAGCATGGAATAACTGGTCTTGTACAGCATAGAATAGATGATATAGTGCAGCATTGAACCACGAATTTTGTGCACTCATAGGAAAGCGATAGGACTGATGTGTTCCCAATAAATCAATGCCACCTCGTTGTAAAGGGGTACGTCCGGTAAGGACCGATTTTGGCCTCAAATTTCAGGTTCATCTGACGAAAGATTGTGGACACTTTTTAAACACTTAAGTGTCTATTTCAGTTGATTCAATTACTTTATATGAAAGATTTTAACTGATTTAGTCATTAAAAATGCCCCGGTTCAAGCTTTATTATGAAAAAATTATCAAATATGCCAAAAATTTCACTTTTCAGATGTTTTTTTTTTTTTATTAAAGCGACCGCATCCGTGTTTATCCTCAACCTTAATATATGTTATGTATTATCAGAAAATACAATTTACATTTCAATATTAAGAATGAACACAAATGCGGCCACTTTTATTTAAGACGGAAACCGTCTAAAATTTAAATAAAATGCTAAAATTGTGAAGATTTCAGTAATTTAGCATGACTTCATGATGCTAATACCCGATATATGTGCATTTTATTGTCAAAAACAGCCCATATGTATGTAGCAGAAGCATTCTACTTTCTAATAAATAAAAGTTTGCATTTTAACAATTTTGTAAAACTGCTATATTTTGGGGCCAAAAAGGAGTCTTACCATCTCCTTTCGTCACATTGCCGTTCCATTTAATAGAGATTTTTTATCCCCAGACTTTATAAACAGATAACTTATATGGAATCCCTGATAATTTTAAAGGCTTACGTTACTTTTTTGTTTTTTTAAATAAATATACAAAGTTATTAGAAACTATATTTTTACAAACAGATGGTGAAACTGTGACAATCGTATATCATTTTATATAGAATAACAAAACATTTTTCTTTTTTTAATAACGTTTGTGAAAGCTATTTCCCTATTGTCTGTATTGTAACCGTTAAAAGGATTGTGGTTTTTGTTATATTTCAAAGGGATGTTACTCTTTTTGGAATTTTGAAGAAACTACAAATGTGAGACGTGACTGAATAGTTCCAATGATATTTTATTGCAGAAAATGAGTTATTATTTCTTTGTAATGTTTCGGTCTTCCCATTTTTCTGTTTTTCAAAACAAGTATCAATTTGTTAGGGGTATGTATGATTGGGCTTTTGCTATGAATTACTATTTGAAAGTAGACTAATAGTATATTCCACTCCACCGTTTTGTATTAGTCAATGCTAAGCAGATTTTCTAATCTCCATTTCTTCAAACAATACAATAGATATTCTTCTCGCATGCGTACGACGAAATCAGACATCTATTTATTTAATAAACTAGGCATGTGAATCTATATGTGCATTGCACATTAATGATGTTATAATGGTATTACCTTCAACTTTTTACAGTAATCAAGATAAATATGATAATCATACTTAATTCTTATTCAAAATACTAATAGATATTTTGTTTGCTATTAAATCTCTTAAATAAATTGTAGTATTGCATTTTGCATGTATGAAAATGGTATAACAGAAAAACATTTGTATTATTCTCAAGGGAGACTACGTGCTAAACATGTCCTATGGAAAGATCGACCAATGAAAAACGAGACTGAGTATAATAGCTTCTAGTCGACTGTATCACTCATCCGGTATATAAGCACAAATGATAGAAAGCACAGGCAATTGCAAATTACAAAACCTTTAAAATTCAGTCAAACTTATTCTTGTATTTAAACAACAGAGTTAGAGTTCCCGTAACTAGCCCCACCATGCTGGTACTTATCATAAAGGTGTGTCTGTCGGGATTAATTTTCAAAAAAAAATCGGGTTTAATTCAGTTGTAAAGAAAGATTTTTTTGTGAATTGAGCCGTTGTGTTGTGAGGTTTCATTTCTGTATCCCATTTTTCTACATGAAATGCATTTTGTCTCTTTTCTTTTTTTTTGGTCCTCTTTTTATGTATTTTCGCAGTACAGTGGGTTACTGATCTCGCTCAGCACAGTGAATAACTTATGCAGTACGTAAAACTGAAATACTAATTTCATGTAGTGTGGTATATATATATATATTATTAGTAGGAGATATTATGGACATAATTGTGCAAATCGTGATACAAGCATGAAATTTGGTATACAGGTTGACTAAATGATACTAAAAAAAAATCCGTTGCTGGCCAGAAAAAAAAAAATAATTTTTTCAAGATGGCCACCACACATTTCGGAAATGGCGTCATTACAAATTGACAATAATTCGTTAATCCTTTAAAAGGTGTGTTATATGTAAAATCTAATGTTAGATTTGATAAAAAGTAAATGACAGTTCCTAAATTACGACTAGACAATACATTGATGAAACTAAAGGTGACTTCCGGTTTCAAAATGCCGGCAAAAAATTCAAAAATTTCAATTTTTATACTTTCAAGCAACTTCACAAGGGATGTATAATTTAATGTAAGTTATGATAAAACATTTAAAAAAGTTCCTAAGTACGACGAAACAACACATAAATGAAGAAAAATAGTGACTTCCGGTTCCAAAATGGCGGCAAATACGTAGAAAATATTTTTATAATTTCCATCAACTTAATAAGTGTTAACACTCTTTGTTAAGTTTAAATGCCTAGTTTGGTTAGAAAGACAGGTTGCTTATTTTATAATTATCTGAAAGCCTTTACAACAACCCGTACAAGGAAGGCCAGAACGGTAGCATCTACAGTTACCAACACAGCTCGGTTTTCGGCTCCGCATTTCAAAGTTTTCTGACACGAGGATGCAACGGCAGTCAAAGAAGTCCATTTTGGTTTCCAACTGTCATTGATTCTTTCTTTCATCCAACCACAGTGTTCTTGACTTGGAACACGTACCTGTCGAATACATGAATCAGGCTGAGCACAAGCAACTCCTCCTTGATATACTTCTCTTTTGATGTTCTCTGGAAAAGAACCTCTTGTAGGCGGAATTGCATCACAATGCCGCTGCTTCCTGGCAAACAAGTCACATCGTGCCTCGCTCCATACTTAAGCCTAAAAAAACATCCTTTACATCTGGAAAACCTTCCATTGTTAGCCAAACTGACCTTTTGCCTTTTTCATGACAATTCGACAAAGTGCCTCATCCACTATGTGCATGGACGAAAGGAAAAGCAGCAACACAAGGACCAAACGCATTTGATATGTCACGTGCAGGAAGCCATCAAAGGTCGTTATTTCTTCCATAACCTATCCACAATTTGTTCTACCTAATTTTGCGATTGCTGCAATTCTTGATACTATTACATCTGTGTCAGTACTACCTAAAATTACATTTTACAACACTTTTCATAATCATGCCGAACATGGACAAACATTCGTGTATCTGCTTCTTCCTGAATACAAGGGAGTAGATAGCAAGTATCTTTATTGAAATTGCAAAGAATATTTTCACCATGAGTAACATACACATTTGTATTAGTCTCTTAAGGAGCAATTTTGTCAGCAAGAAACTTCAACAATTTCGTTTTGTTGTCATCTTCACAGAGAAAACTACTCCATACCCTTGGTGTTCTACCAGGACCAACACCTTTCCATCTGGCACAAGAACCTTGCCTTTGTCTTGTCACAGCCTTTAAATTATTCATTTAGTAAACATCAAATACAATGTCTACTTTTAAATACTTATCGATGCAAGATTTTACATAAGGCAGTATGACATCATTAGCACAATCATCAAATATTTTTGCCCAACTTTGTGACATGGAATTAACCATTGCTGCCCCACCAACGATAAATGCGTCCGAACTCGGATCAGAAAATCGCAGAATGTTTCAAGTAAACCCATTTGCAGCGATTTAATACCACTATTTCAAGTGACATCCTGAGATAAAGACGGAGGAGCAGTTTGGTTTCTATGGATAAAGACATATTCGAAGTTAAACTGTCTACTGTGACAAGAAATGAAAAGTCTAGAAAAGATATCGCAATCACTTTTAAGGTTCTCTAGCTTTGTTTTTGACAAAGACGTTTCCAGTTTCATTTTGCGGCCGAAATAGGGAGTTGTTCTTTTTTATTTGGTCATAAAAAGCAGGTTTTCCTTCGTTTTGCATTTGCTTCAAAAGATATACGTATTGTTTGGACACATATCTTGGAGTTTATTTACATACCTCACCTGTTTCCGAATCAACGATTTCCCAAATGAAGTATTTTGTTTACACATCTGACGACTCTTCTAGAAATAAATTTCCAAACACGTTCATACTTGCAAAGCCTTTAAAGCTGTTTAAAGAAATCGTTTTGTGTTTTCGTAGAGTCTTCATTATGTCGTTCGTCTGTTTTAGAATGACCCAACTCACTAGATCTTTCAAATTAATCTTCTAGTATACTGACTCCTGGTCCAGCTACCATCATTTGTCTAAATGGGATCTTCGGTTAATCCTATGTCACCAATATCGCCCTTCACAATTGCATTATTCTGCTTTTGTGCCTGATCAATTGTGTTACAAGAAATAAATTTACTGGTCTTACGTACAGTGAATTTATCATTTTCAAATTCCATTGCTACCTGTGGGTGATGTTCGGGAAGGGAGGTCATATCTCGGAGATGAGTCGGTAACGATCGAGCATAATTTACAAGATCAAGACCTAAAACAATACACTATCATGCTTTATATGGACTGTCTAACTCATGAAATGAGCATAATACCAAAATCAGAAGAAGTTCTTAATTTATAATTGAACGCCAGGAATTAAACTGTGGTCGAGATGACTCTATTTTCTTATACCAGTCTTTTAAATCATTGAACGTCACAGAGTCATGACATAATTATATATTCTGAAATTAACAATTTTTAAGCAAAATACATGCAGTTGTCTGATGCGCCTATCTAGTCCTAGGTACATTAGAACATACATACAAAGAATCTGCCGTTCTTGGTGTTGCAATATTGGCTTCAGTAAGACACCATGTCTATCCCCTATCACGCAATATATTACCCAGAGTTTTATAACAAGTCATTCGAATGTGCAATCCACCAAACATGACGATACACTTATATTTTCCTTACAAATCAGGCCATTCCCACTGAATTTGCTTAGGCATTTCCAAAAAGGGCTGATCTGCAGTTACATTTGATGTTTCTCCAGATTAACTACATTTTCGCCTTAACCATCGAATACCTGAGAACATACAATTCTCTTGTGATGTCTATAAATAGTTTGCACATGCGCAAAAGTGTGAAACACATGTGTATACATCATAACCTTGAAAAATGTTATTAAACCAATTCATAATATCATTAGAAAACGGATCTCTCCCAAATGATCCACAGATCAAACGACTGGTCCAAACAATGTTATACTTACTTAACTTTGCTTGACATTGTACTCTGAGGGTCATATATTTGAATTTATTTAGGAGATTTTCTGATCTCCAATCCTTAAAAGTACTTACTATAGTCTACACCGAATAAACTATGCTGATAAGATACGCGTGTATTTTTGATTGTTCATGGATGATTCTAAAACGTTACTACCGACAACTTTTTTTTACAAAAATCTAGAAAACTGATTTTGGTACTTGAATTTTATTCAATAGACTAATAGATATTTTGTTTGCAATCAAATTTCTTTAATGAATTGTACCTTCTCGTGTTGCATGTATGACAAACGAATAAAGGAATAGTATTTGTAATATTCCCAAGGGAGGCTACTTGGTAAACATGTCATTGACAAATTGAAAATTCGACCAAATGAAAGACAACACTGACCGAGTAGCTTCTAATAGACTTATCACTCATCTGATATCTTTGAATAATATAGGACCGAATGTCTTTATTTCCCTATTCTGTACTTTTAACAATTTTTGTATTCTTTTCTTTTTTGTCTGTTTTCCTCTATTGTTCATATTCCGGATTAAATTTATAAACTATTGATATAAACATGTCTCAGATTGATTCAGTTTTGGAGAAAATTTTACTGCCTATACTTAAAAAAGTCAGTTTTCTACACGATGTTTATTATTTAGTGAACCCCTATAATATAGGGTTATTGCATGAATATTGGGGAATATTGTCCCGAGTAGAATTTTATATTGCACGAGCTTGCGAGTGCAATATATGTTCTACGAGGGACAATATTCCCAAATATTCATGCAATAACCCTTTTATTGTATAGCAATATAATATTTAAAAGTAAAAATTGGTTTAAACTAAGATTTTGTCGTTGATGACGTCATGAATTTTGAAGATTTATTGCACTAGTGCAATATTAGAATTTATTGCACGCTAACTTTTGGTTACGTTCTGTGGGAAATATTATATTGCTATACAATAAAATAAATTACTGATCTCGTGCAGCGCAGGGCATTACAGATTTTGTCAAGAACAGTGAATTACTAATATCTCGTCCAGAACATGGAAATGCTGATCTCGTGCAATAAACTGTAAATTTAGAAATTATTGCGTGCATTTTTTATTGCGATTTTAGAAAAATGGACAAAAATGCTAGATGTATTATTGCGATGTCGGGAAAATCTGCATACAGATATATGTTTCAGATTTATTATTGCGATACTCACCCAGTCGCATTATTCGCATTAATAAAAACCTCGCAATCGCGTTTATATTCCACAAGCAAGATCGACCGAGATCGATCTTATTTAATCCAGTGCGTTAACACTACAACATAAAAAGAATTACCTTATATTTCGTAAACAAATAATCCTAGAAATAGAATATTAAAGGAAATTCTGTATCTTCACACACTGCAAAATGACATCGAAAATAGTTTGCTCATTGGGATTTCGTATGGATTTAATCATTATTATTTGATAAACAAAGACGTGTGTGTAGACTATCGCTAAAATAACGAACGATCATAAAAGGATTGATCTCAGTAAAGCGTAAATGGGGTATTAGTGTTGGATATGTAAATGATCAGCAGTTCAAACGACCAGTCAACGCAACGAAATATACAGCTTATTAATCTTTGCGTTTTGTTGTATACTTTGCGTTTTATATTTGTATTTAATCGGGAGATTTGCTGATCTTAAAAGTACTTACTATAGTAATATATAGTGTCATGCAGTGATAAATACATTGTATGATAGCGTGTTTACTGTTTGGTTATTTATAAAAAAAAAAAAGGGATTCTAAAACTTTATTACTGATCATTTTTTAACAACAATCTAGAAAGGGGATTTTCATGCTACTTTTTTTTCATTTTGCTAATAAATGTCATAAATATTTTGTTTGCTATTAAATCTCTTTAATAAATTGTATCATTTCATGGTGCATGTATGGCAATCGTATAAAAGAAAAATATTTGTAATATTTTGAAGAAAGACTACTTCAAACAGTGAAAGACGGTGAATGAGTAGTTTAACTGTATCTCTCGTCTAGTATCGAAGCACAATTGATATGAAGCACATGCACGTTTGTAAATTGTAGTATTAGAATTCAGTTTAACAACTTAAGGAATATTATCCTAAAAATGAAACTAGATTTCCTCCTCACAAACACCATCATTTTGTCACTACATCATACAGGCTGGTCTGCGACTCATTTCACAAAAAATTGCCAGAGATCAAAATTCATACTCATAAGTCATGAACATTTCATCATAACTTACGACACATTTCTATCGCAAAACGTTTCGTGAAAGGAGCTTCGGTATTCTGATGAAATTTCTGTATTCTATCTTTCTACTTGCTTGCAATGTATTACTGGTCTCGTCTTATAAAATAAATGTCTACTTGAGTGCAGTACATCTTATTTCTAATCTCGTCCGGTCACATAAATTGCTGATCTCGGCCAGTGAAATAAATAACGGAATAACGTATTACGTTTCTAGTCTAGTACATGGATTTACTGATTTTGGGCAGCAGTATAGTGAATGACTAATCTCGTGCAGTTTTGTGTATATTGACTGATCTCATGCATTGTGGTGTATAATAAATGATCTCATGAATTGTGGTGTATAATAACTGAACTCATGCATTGTGGTGTATAATAACTGATCTCGTGCATTGTGGTGTATAATAACTGATCTCATGCATTGTGGTGTATAATAATTGATCTCATGCATTGTGGTGTATAATAACTGATCTCGTTCAATACAGTGTATCTCTTATATCGTGCAGTAAAGCCAATCTGATCTCGTCTAGTACAAAGAATAATAGATTTCGTGAATAAATGATCTTGACAATTATAATTCAATTATTGTACTCACTCACTGTCCTGCTGGTCCGACTGTATTCTATAGTAAGACACTGAATCATTGAAGTACATGTATGCTTTATTTTCAGTGCTGAATTGACCTCGAGCTACGAATCTCGTACTGTACAGTGTTTCACTGATTTAAAGCAGGAAAGTGACACAGTATTTTGGTATTACCAACGTTGTGTAGTGCAATTCAAAACACACACATTTATTGAAATACATTCGTATAGTACTACTGATATCGTGCAGAATTGTGACTTCTTTTAACCATTTCAGTTATGTCATTTTCCCACTCTTGAAAACAAAAATCAATTCTTAGTGTTTTTAGAAGTTTAACCGACAAGCCAAAGCAACGAAATACAGCTTATCAAACTTTGCGTTTTGATGTATTCTTAACGATATATTTGAATGTATTTAGGAGATTTTCTGATCTCCAATTTTTAAAAGTAGTTCATTGTAATGTATAAAGTCAAGCAGATACAATTGTTATGGCGTGTATTTCTGTTTGGTCATTAAAAAAATGAGTTCTATAACATTATTACTGGCCGTTTTTTTAACAACAATCTAGATTAAGGGGATTTGCATACTAATTTTTTATTCATTATACTAATAAATATTTTGTTTGCTATCAAGGTCTTTAAAGAATTGTTTTATGCCATAGTGCATGTAGGATAATCGTATAAAAGAAAGATGTGTAATATTTTCAAGGGAGAATACTTGCTAAACATCAACCAATGAAAGACGGGGGAATGAGTAGTTGGACTGTATATGAAGCACATGCACGTTTGCAAATTGTAGTCCTAGAAATTTAGATTAACAACTTAAAGAATATTATCCTAAGATTCCATTCCATCTTTTTTAACATTCAAAGTATATAAAACAGTTAGTTTAAAAAAATCAACGTGTTTACTAATCAACTGACCTACGATTTATTAAAGTTCTATGAATATTGTATACTTGTATGACAAATGACATAAGGTTTAAGCAGTTAAAGTAAAAACAATTGTTACATTGTATTTGTGGTTTTATATTTATATATCTCACTTGCAACCTAAATATTTTGCCGAATTATGTACCGTGTTACATGCATGGGATCCATAACTTCGTAAATGCATCTCGTTCTGATTTTAGTGGTTTGTGGCGAACACAATACATGTATATAAAGTCTGGCACGATCTCTGAAAATCAAAAAAAAGTAAAAACAGATATGCTCCGGGTGCGGGAATTTCTCGCTACATTGAAGACCTGTTGGTGACCTTCTGCTGTTGTTTTTTTCTATGGTCGGGTTGTTGTCTCTTTGGCACATTCCCCATTTCCATTCTCAATTTTATGATGAAAGGACAATTAAAAATCGCTTGTGAAAGTTGAAATTTTTGTATGCGAAATCTACTAATATTGGTCAGATAAGCTATTGTGATCCGTCTCGTCTCACTCTGCGTCCGTCGGCCCGCCCGTCTATCTGTCAACTCTTCACATTTCCATCGTTTTAACCATTTTGTCAGGGCTGGTGTTATATGGAGTGTTAAAGTAATTCTTAAGTTAACCGGTTTCATTTCACATTATTGAAACCATGTACAATTGGCTTAGACACATTGACGATGTGTGCAAAACAAGCGTTATTTTTTGTGGTATTCCTGTATATCTTTATGTCTACCAGTACCATGCCTTTCTAGGTTTAGTTAAGATATTACCTGATATTGCTATATAGATAATTTTACAACAAGTGTTTGTGTCTTGATTGTAGATCAAAACCTAGTATCTAGAAGGAAATTTTGTAAAAAAATTAAATCTATTTTTTTGTATTTTACTTTTAAAGTGACTTAGATTTGCTGCAAAACAACACATTCACTCTGTGGTTTAACTTTTTAAAATTTTAATAACTTTCTTATACTATTTTGGATTTGTACCAAACTTGGAAAGAAGCTTGTTTATGATCAAAAGCTAGTATCTAGAAGGAAATTTTGTTTTCTTCTAGTTAACATTACATTCAGTGTGCAGTTAAATTTTTTAAACATTTATTACATATAAACTATCCTGGATTTTTACCAAACTTGAACAGAAGCTTCTTACAATCAAAAGATAGTATCAACAGGAATATTTTATTGATTTGTTTCCTCATTTTTGTTGAGCTTGCAATAAACAGAAAGAGTAGGCGAGACACTGGGTTCCGCGGAACCCTTACATTTTTTTTAATTAAAGCGATCCGTGTTTATCTTCAACCTTAATATATGTTATGTATTATCAGAAAATACAATTTACATTTCAATATTAAGAATGAACACAAATGCGGCTACTTTTATTTAAGACGGAAACCGTCTTAAATTTAAATGTATGCAGCAGAAGCATTCTACTTTCTAATAAATAACTAAAAGTTTGCATTTTAACAATTTTGTAAAACTGCTATAGTTAGGGGCCAAACAGGAGTCTTGCCATCTCCTTTCGTCACATTGCCGTTCTATTCCATTTAATAGAGATTTTTTTCATCCCCCAGCCTTTATAAACAGATAACTTACATGGAATCCGTGATAATTTTAAAGGCTTACGTTACTTTTTATGGGTTTTTGAAATAAATATACAAATTTATTAGAAACTATATTTTTACAAACAAATGGTGAAACTGTGACAATCGTATATCATTTTATATAAAATAACAAAACATTTTTCTTTTTTTAATAACGTTTGTGAAAGCTATTTCCCTATTGTCTGTATTGTAACCGTTAAAGGATTATGTTTTTTTGTTATATTTCAAAGGGATGCTATTCTTTTTGAAATTTTGAAGAAACTACAAATGTGAGACGGGACTGAATAGTTCCAATGACTTTTTATTGCAGAAAATGAGTTATTATTTCTTTCTAATGTTTCGGTCTTGCCATTTTTCTGTTTTTCAAAACAAGTATCAATTTGTTAGGGGTATGTATGATTGGGCTTTTGCTATGAATTACTATTTTAAAATAGACTAATAGTATATTCCACTCCACAGTTTTATATTAGTCAATGCTAAGGAGATTTTCTGATCTCCATTCCTTCAAACAAAAGCTTTTCTTCTCGCATGCGTATAACGATATCAGAGATCTCTTTGTTAAATAAACTAGGCATGTGAATCTATATGTGCATTGCACATTAATGATGCTATAGCGGTATTACCTACAAATTTTTACAGTAATCAAGATAAATATGATTTTCATACTTAATTCTTATTCAAAATGCTAATAGATATTTTGTTTGCTATTAAATCTCTTAAATAAATTATAGTATTGCATTTTGCATGTATGAAAATGGTATAACAGAAAAACATTTGTATTATTCTCAAGGGAGACTACTTGCTAAACGTGTCATATGGAAAGATCGACCAATGAAAAACGAGTATGACTGAGTATTTTAGCTTCTAGTCGACTGTATCACTCATTCGGTATATAAGCACAGATGATAGAAAACACAGGCAATTGCAAATTACAAAACCTTTAAAATTCAGTTAAACTTATTCTTGTATTTAAACAACAGAGTTAGAGTTCCCCGTAACTAGCCCCACCATGCTGGTACTTAGCATAAAAGTGTGTCTGTCGGGATTCATTTTTAAAAAATATCGGGTTAATTCAGTTGTAAAGAAAGATTTTTTTTGTGAATTGAGCCGTTGTGTTGTGAGGTTTCATTTCTTTATTCCATTTTTCTACATGAAATGCATTTTGTCTCTTTTCTTCTTTTTTTTTGTCCTCTTTTAATGTATTTTCGCAGTACAGTGGGTTACTGATCTCGCTCAGCACAGTGAATAACTTATCCAGTACGTAAAATTGAAATACTGATTTCATGTAGTGTGGTATATATATATATTATATTATCTCGTTCAATTCATTGTATCTCATGTGTGGTGCTGAACAATCTTAACTGGTCTCGTCCAGTAAAGAGAATAATTTATCTCGTGCAGTGTAATAAATAACGGATCTCATGCAGCACAGTAGATAACCGATATCATGCAGCACAGTAAATGACTGATCTCGTGCAGCAAAGTGAATAACTGATCTCATGCAGCACAGTAAATAAAGGATTTTGTGCAGCACAGTAAATACCGGATCTCATGCAGCACAGTAAATAACGAATCTTGTGCAGCACAGTAAATAACCGATATCGTACAGCACAGTAAATAAGTGATCTCATGCAGCACAGTGAATAACTGATCTCACGCAGCACAGTGAATAACGGATCTAGTACAGCACAGTTATTAACGGCTATTGTGCAGCACAGTAATTACCGATATCGTGCAGCACAGTAAATAACGGATCTCATGCAGCACAGTAAATAAGTCATCTCATGCAGCACAGTTAATAAGTTAACCAATCTCACCAGCTCAGTTAATGACTGATATTGTGCAGCAAAGTGAATAACTGATCTCGTGCAGCACAGTACATAACGGACCTCGTGCGGCACAGTGAATAACGGATTTCATGCAGTACAGTAAATAAGGCATCTCATGCAGCACAGTAAATAACCAATCTCATGCAGCTCAGTAAATGACTGATATCGTGCAGCAAAGTGAATAACTGATCTCATGCAGCACAGTAAATAAAAGATTTTGTGCAGCACAGTGAATACCAGATCTCATGAAGCACAAAAAATAATGGATCTTGTGCAGCACAGTAAATAACCGATATCGTGCGGCACAGTAAATTAGTGATCTCATGCAGCACAGTAAATAACTGATCGCATGCAACACAGTAAATAACGGATCTTGTGCAGCAGAGTAAATTACCGATATCGTGCAGCACAGTAAATAAGTTATATCATGCAGCACAGTAAATAAAGGATCTCATGCAGCACAGTAAATAACGCATTTCATGCAGCAGTTAAAAACCAATCTCATGCACCACAGTAAATGACTGATCTCGTGCAGCAAAGTGAATAACTGATCTCATGCAGCACAGTAAATAAAGGATCTTGTGCAGCATAGAGAATACCGGATCTCATGCAGCTCAATAAATAACGGATCTTGTGCAGCACAGTAAATAACCGATATTGTGCAGCACACTAAATAAGTGATCTCATGCAGCACAGTAAATAACTGATCTCATGCAGCACAGTTAATAACAAATATCATGCAGCTCAGTAAATGACTGATATCGTGCAGCAAAGTGAATAATTGATATCATGCAGCACAGTAAATAACTGATATCGTGCAGCACAGTAAATAAGTGATCTCATGCAGCACAGTAAATAACTGATCTCATGCAGCAAAGTAAATAACGGATCTCGTGCATCACAGTTAATAACGGATCATGTGCAGCACAGTAGATAACCGATATCGTGCAGCACAGTTAATAAGTGATCTCATGCAGCACAGTAAATAACTGATCTCATGCAGCACAGTTAATAACTGATCTTGTGCAGCACAGTAAATAATCGATATCGTGCAGCACAGCAAATAAGTGATCTCATGCAGCCCAGTAAATAACTGATCTCGTGCAGCACAGTAAATAACGGATCATATGCAGCACAGTAAATAACGGATCTTTTGCAACACAGTAAATAACTGATCTCATGCAGCACAGTAAATAACTGATCTCGTGCAGCACAGTACATAACGGATCTCGTGCAGCACAGCAAATAAGTGATCTCATGCAGCACAGTAAATAACTGATATCATGCAGCACAGTACATAACGGATCTCGTGCAGCACAGTACATAACGGATCTCGTGCGGCACAGTACATAACGGATCTCGTGCAGCACAGTACATAACAGATCTCGTGCAGCACAGTACAAAGTGGATCTCGGGCAGCACAGTACATAACGGATCTCGTGTAGCACAGTACATAACGGATCTCATGCAGCACAGTACATAACGGATCTCGTGCAGCACAGTACATAACGGATCTCGTGCAGCACAGTACATAACGGTCGTGCAGCACAGTACATAACGGATCTCGTGCAGCACAGTACATAACGGATCTCGTGCGGCACAGTACATAACGGATCTCGTGCAGCACAGTACATAACGGATCTCGTGCAGCACAGTACAAAGTGGATCTCGTGCAGCACAGTACATAACGGATCTCGTGTAGCACAGTACATAACGGATCTCGTGCAGCACAGTACATAACGGATCTCGTGCAGCACAGTACATAACGGTCGTGCAGCACAGTACATAACGGATCTCGTGCAGCACAGTACATAACGGATCTCGTGCAGCACAGTACATAACGGATCTCGTGCAGCACAGTACATAACGGATCTCGTGCAGCACAGTACATAACGGATCTCGTGCAGCACAGTACATAACGGATCTCGTGCAGCACAGTACAAAACGGATCTCGTGCGGCACAGTACATAACGAATCTCATGCAGCACAGTACATTACGGATCTCGTGCGGCACAGTAAATAACTGATTTCATGCAGCACAGTGTATTTCTTTTGTTGTAAAGTATTAACTGATCTTGTTTTGTACAGGGAATAACTTCTCACTCGCAGTATAGAAAATCAATGATTTCTTGTCGCATTGAATAACGAATAAACGAGCGTATTGAATGATTGGTCTCTCTTAACGACGTCTTGAATTGCAATTGTAATTATTTCAGTGTTGTCATTTTCCCTCTCTTTAAAACAACCAGTCCAAGCAAAAAAATATACTTATTAGAAACTTTGTTTTTAATTGTATCCTTAAAGTTTTAAACTTGTTTATATTTAAAATATTTTCTGATCTCCAATTCTTAAAAGTATAATACACAACCATGCAGTAAACATTTCAAAAGTCTGTATTTCTGTTTATTCATTTCAAAATAATGATTCTAAATTATTTTTACCGACTATTTTTTTACAAAAATATGCTAATAGATATTTTATTTGTTATTATATAACTTCCAATAAATTGCACTTTTGATGTTGCATGTAAGTCAGTTCTTATTGTTTGAATGTTAAATGATCAACAGATCAAACGACTGGTCCAAGCAACGTTATACTTACTTAACTTTGCTTGACATTGTACCCTGAGGGTCATATATTTGTATGTTTTTGTTTTTCTGATCTCCAATCATTAAAAGTACTTACTATAGTCGTCAGAGAACAATTTTTTGGTGTTCAGATACGCGTGTGTTTTTTTATTATTCATGAATGATTCTAAAACGATACTACCGACACTTGATTTTGCAAAAATATAGAAAACGGCGATTCTGGTACTTGCATTTTATTCAATATACGTATAGATATTTTGTTTGCAATCAAATTTCTTTAATGAAGTGTACCTTCTCGTGTTGCATGTATGACAAACGAATAAAGGAATAGTATTTGTAATATTCCCAAGGGAGGCTACTTGGTAAACATGTCAAATTGAAAGTTCGACCAAATGAGAGACAACACTGACCGAGTAGCTTCTACTAGACTTATCACTCATCTGATATCTCTGAATAATATAGGACCGAATGTCTTTATTTCCATATTCTGTACTTTTAACAATTTTTGTATTCTTTTCTGTTTTGTCTGTTTTCCTCTATTGTTTATATTCCGGATTAAATTTATAAACTATTGATATAAACCTGTCTCAGATTGATTCAGTTTTGAAGATAATTTTACTGCCTATTCTTAAAAGTCAGTTTTCTACACGATGTTTATTATTTAGTGAACCCCTATAAAATAAGTTACTGATCTCGTACAACGCTGGGCATTACAGATTTTGTCAAGCACAGTGAATTACTAATATCTCGTCCAGAACATTGAAATGCTGATCTCGTGCAATATACTGTAAATTTAGAAATTATTGAGTGCATTTTTTATTGCGATTTTAGAAAAATGGACAAAAATGCCAGACGTATTATTGCGATGTCGACAAAATCTGCATACAGATATATGTTTCAGATTTATTATTGCGATACTCACTCAGTCGCATTATTCGCATTAATCAAAACCTCGCAATCGCGTTTATATTCCACAAGCAAGATCGACCGAGATCGATCTTATTTAATCCAGTGCGTTAACACTACAACATAAAATGTCGTAAACAAATAATCATAAAAATTCTGGAAATTCTGCATCTCGCACACACTGCAAAATGAAATCGAAAATAGTTTGCTCATTGGGATTTCGTATGGATTTAATCATTATTATTTGATAAACAAAGACATGTGTGTAGACTATCGCTAAAAAAACGAACGATCATAAAAGGATCGATCTCAGTAAAGATCGATCTGTTTTGCTAGTGTAAACGGGGTCTTAGTGTTGATTACGTTAATGATCAGCAGTTCAAACGACCTGTCAACGCACTTATTAATCTTTGCGTTTTGTTGTATCCTTTGTGTTTTATATTTGTATTTAAGGAGGCTCGAGGGTATAAAAATTTCAGAAAAAAATTAAACATTTGTTTTTCATTACAAATTTTATTTATTACCTTTTGTAGTTGTTACTTTATCATATGGTACAAACATCATTCAAAACAATCAATTCGTGTTGGTCCCAGATGACTTTTAAAATATATACATCATTGAAAAAGTTCCAAATGATCTCCCTTTGGTGGAAAAATGCCATTTTTGGGCTTTAGAATTGAAATATCTATTTTAACTCATCGGTGACCTATATTTTTTAATATAATTTCCATATAAGCTGTACTTAAACTAAATTATTGTAAAATTTTAGCGATTTCTGTAATAAATTTCTTTTTTTATTTCGATATTTACCTTTATTTCTCCTATTAGTTCAACAGAAAAAAAAACACCTATTCAAAAATGTATGCTTCTTTCGAACTTAACTATAAGATAAAGTTCATTTATAGAAAAATAGAGAAATCCTATATAAATGATTTAGACCCGCGAACCCCCTTAATCAGGAGATTTGCTGATCTCCAATCCTTAAAAGTACTTACTATAGTAATATATAGTGTCATGCAGTGATAAATATGATAGCGTGTTTACTGTTTGGTTATTTATAAAAAAGGATTCTAAAACTTTATTACTAATCAATTTTTTAACAACAATCTAGAAAGGGGATTTTCATACTACTTTTTTTTTCATTTTGCTAATAAATGTCATAAATATTTTGTTTGCTATTAAATATCTTTAATAAATTGTATTTCTTGGTGCATGTCTGGCAATCGTATAAAAGAAAAATATTTGTAATAGTTTCAAGAAAGACTACTTGCTAAACATCAACCAATGAAAGACGGGGGAATGAGTAGTTTAACTGTATCTCTCGTCTAGTATCTAAGCACAATTGATATGAAGCACATGCACGTTTGTAAATTGAAGTATTAGAATTCAGTTTAACAACTTAAGGAATATTATCCTAAAAATGAAACTAGATTTCCTCGTCACAAACACCATCATTTTGTTACTACATCATACAGGCTGGTCTGCGACTCATTTCACAAAAAATTGCCAGAGATCAAAATTCATACTCATAAGTCATGAACATTTCATCATAACTTACGACACATTTCTATCGCAAAACGTTTCGTGAAAGGAGCTTCGGTATTGTGATGAAATTTCTGTATTCTATCTTTCTACTTGTCTGCAATGTATTACTGATCTCGTCTTATAAAATAAATGTCTACTTGAGTGCAGTACATCTTATTTCTAATCTCGTCCGGTCACATAAATTGCTGATCTCGTCCAGAGAAATGAATTACGGAATAACGTATTACGTTTCTAGTCTAGTACATGGATTTACTGATTTTGAGCAGCAGTATAGTGAATGACTAATATCGTGCAGTGTTGTGTATATTGACTGATCTCATGCATTGTGGTGTATAATAACTGATCTCGTTCAATACAGTGTAGACTAATACAGCAATAAATACCTGATCTCATACAGCATTGAATAAATGATGAAATATAGGATTAAACAGCAGATCTCGTGCACTTTGAACCATGGATCCCATGCAACATTGATCCACGAATCTCGTGCAGCATTGAATAACTGATCTCGTGCAACATGGAATAGATGATCTAGTTCTGGTTTGTACCACGGCATTTATGCAGCATTGAATAAATGATCACATACAGCATTGAACCATATATCTCGTACAGGATTGAACAACGAATCACATGCAGCATTGAATAGATGATCTAGTGTAGGATTGAACAACGGATCTCATGCAGCACTGAATAATGGATCTCATGTAGCATTGCATAACTGATCTCGTACAGCATTGAATATATGATCTAGTGCAGGATTGAACAACGAATCTCATGCAGCATTAAATAGATGATCTAGTGCAGGATTGAACCACGGATCTCATGCAGCATTGCATTATGGATCTCATCCAGCATTGAATAACTGATCTCGTACAGCATTAAATATATGATTTAGTGTAGGATTGAACCACAGATCTCATGCAGCATTGAATAATGGATATCATGCTGCATTGAACCACGAATATCATGCAGCATTCAATAACTTATCTCATGCAGCATTACATAGATGATCAAGTGCTTGATTGAATCACGAATTTCAAGCAGCATTGAACCATGCTTCTCGTGCAGTATTGAACCACGGATCTCGTGCAGCCTTGAATAGCTGATCTCGTACAGCATTGAATATTGATATAGTGCAGGATTGAACCAATGATCTCGTGCAGCATTGAACCACGAATTTTGTGCATTCATAGGAAAGCGATAGGACTGATGTGTTCCCAATAAATCAATGCCACCTCGTTGTAAAGAAGTAGGTCCGGTAAGGACCGATTTTGGCCTCAAATTTCAAGTTCATCTGACGAAAGATTGTGGACACTTTTTAAGCACTTAAGTGTCTATTTCAGTTGATTCAACTACTTTATGTGAAAGATTTTAACTGATTTAGTCATTAAAAATGCCCCGGTTCAAGCTTTATTATGAAAAATCTATCAAATATGCCAAATGATTTTTTTTTTTAAATTAAAGCGACTGCATCCGTCTTTATCCTCTTGAAACCTTAATATATGTTATGTATTATCAGAAAATACAATTTATATTTCAATATTAAGAATGAACACAAATGCGGCCACTTTTATTTAAGACGGAAACCATCTAAAATTTAAATAAAATGCTAAAATTGTGAAGATTTTAGTAATTTAGCATGACTTCATGATGCTAATACCCGATATATATGCATTTTATTGTCAAAATCAGCCCATATGTATGTAGCAGAAGCATTCTACTTTTTAATAAATAAATGCATTTTAACAATTTTGTAAAACTGCTATATTTTGGGGCCATAAAGGAGTCTTACCATCTCCTTTGGTCACATTGCCGTTCCATTTAATAGAGATTGTTTATCCCCAGCCTTTATAAACAGTTAACTTACATGGAATCCCTGATAATTTTAAAGACTTGTGTTACTTTTTATGGGTTTTTGAAATAAATATACAAAGTTACTAGAAACTATATTTTTACAAACAGATGTTGAAACTGTGACAATCGTATCATTTTATATAGAATAACAAAACATTTTTTCTTTTTTTAATAACGTTTGTGAAAGCTATTTCCCTATTGTCTGTATTGTAACCGTTAAAAGGATTATGTTTTTTGTTATATTTCAAAGGGATGTTACTCTTTTTGGAATTTTGAAGAAACTACAAATGTGAGACGGGACTGAATAATTCCAATGAATTTTTATTGCAGAAAATGAGTTATTATTTCTTTCTAATGTTTCGGTCTTGCCATTTTTCTGTGTGTTTTTCAAAACAAGTATCAATTGTTTAGGGGTATGTATGGTTGGGCTTTTGCTATGAATTACTATTTGAAAGTAGACTAATAGTATATTCCACTCCACCTATTGTATTAGTCAATGCTAAGGAGATTTTCTAATTCTCATTACAAGAGATATTCTTCTCGCATGCGTATAACGAAATCAGAGATCTACTTGTTTAATAAATTTGGCATGTGAATCTATATGTGCATTGCACATTTTTTATGATGTTATAACGTTATTACCTACACCTTTTTACAGTTATCAAGATAAATATGATTTTCATACTTAATTCTTATTCAAAATGCTAATAGATATTTTGTTTGCTATTAAATCTCTTAAATAAATTGTAGTATTGCATTTTGCATGTATGAAAATGGTATAACAGAAAAACATTTGTATTATTCTCAAGGGAGACTACTTGCTAAACATGTCCTATGGAAAGACCGACCAATGAAAGACGAGACTGAGTATTATAGCTTCTAGTCGACTGTATCACTCATCCGGTATATAAGATGATACAGATGATAGAAAGCACAGGCAATTGCAAATTACAAAACCTTTAAAATTCAGTCAAACTTATTCTTGTATTTAAACAACAGAGTTAGAGTTCCCCGTAACTAGCCCCACCATGCTGGTACTTATCATAAAGGTGTGTCTGTCGGGATTAATTTAAAAAAAAAATCGGGTTTAATTCAGTTGTAAAGAAAGATTTTTTTTTTTGTGAATTGAGCCGTTGTGTTGTGAGGTTTCATTTCTGTATCCCATTTTTCTACATGTAATGCATTTTGTCTCTTTTCTTTTTTTTATCCTCTTTTTATGTATTTTCGCAGTACAGTGGGTTACTGATCTTGCTCAGCACAGTGAATAACTTATCCAGTACGTAAAATTGAAATACTGATTTCATGTAGTGTGGTTTATATATATATAATCTTATCTCGTTCAATTCATTGTATCTCATGTGTGGTGCTGAACAATCTTAACTGGTCTCGTCCAGTAAAGAGAATAATTTATCTCGTGCAGTGTAATAAATAACGGATCTCATGCAGCACAGTAAATAACGGATCTCATGCATCACATTAAATAACTCATATCATGTAGCACAGTAGATAACCGATATCATGCAGCACAGTAAATGACTGATCTCGTGCAGCAAAGTGAATAAGTGATCTCATGCAGCACAGTAAATCAAGGATCTTGTGCAGCACAGTGAATACCGGATCTAATACAGCACAGTAAATAACGGATCTTGTGCAGCACAGTAAATAACCGATATCGTTCGGCACAGAAAATAAGTGATCTCATGCAGCACAGTAAATAACTGATCTCATGCAACACAGTAAATAACGGATCTTGTGTAGCAGAGTAAATAATCGATATCGTGCAGCACAGTAAATAAGTGATCTCATGCAGCACAGTAAATAACGCATTTCATGCAGCACAGTTAATAACAAATTTAATGCACCACAGTAAATGACTGATCTCGTGCAGCAAAGTGAATAACTGATCTCATGCAGCACAGTAAATAAAGGATCTTGTGCAGCATAGTGAATACCGGATCTCATGCAGCACAATAAATAACGGATCATGTGCAGCACAGTAGATAACCGATATCGTGCAGCACAGTAAATAAGTGATCTCATGCAGCACAGTAAATAACTGATTTCATGCAGCACAGTAAATAACGGATCTCGTGCAGCACAGTTAATAACGGATCATGTGCAGCACAGTAGATAACCGATATCGTGCAGCACAGTAAATAAGTGATCTCATGCAGCACAGTAAAAAAACTGATCTCATGCAGCACAGTTAATAACGGATCTCATGCAGCACAGTACATAACGGATCTCTTGCTGCACAGCAAATAAGGCATCTCATGCAGCACAGTTAATAACCATCTCATGCAGCTCAGTAAATGACTGATATCGTGCAGCAAAGTGAATAACTGATCTCAAGCAGCACAGTAAATAAAGGATCTTGTGCAGCACAGTAAATAACCGATATCGTGCAGCACAGTAAATAAGTGATCTCATGTAGCACAGTAAATAACTGATATCATGCAGCACAGTTAATAACGGATCTTGTGCAGGACAGTAAATAAGTGATCTTATGTAGCACAGTAAATAACCGATATCGTGCAGCACAGTTAATAAGTGATCTCATGCTGCACAGTAAATAACGGATCTCGTGCAGCACAGTTAATAACGGATCTTGTGCAGCACAGTAAATAACAGATATCGTGCAGCACAGTAAATAAGTGATTTCATGCAGCACAGTAAATAACTAATCTCATGCAGCACAGTAAATAACGGATCTTGTGCAGCACAGTAAACAACAGATATCGTGCAGCACAGCAAATAAGTGATCTCATGCAGCCCAGTAAATAATTGATCTCGTGCAGCACAGTTAATAACGGATCTTGTGCAGCACAGTAAATAACAGATATCGTGCAGCACAGCAAATAAGTGATCTCATGTAGCACAGTAAATAACGGATCTCGTACTGCACAGTACAGAACGGATGTCGTGCGGCACAGTGAATAACTGATTTCATGTGGCACAGTGTATTTCTTTTGTTGTAAAGTCAAAACTGATCTTTTTCAGTACAGAGAATAACATCCACTCGCAGTATAGAAAATCAATGATTTCTTGTCGCATTGAATAACGAATAAACGAGCGTAATGATTTATGATTGGTCTCCCTTAACGACGTCTTGAATTGCAATGAATTTTATTCTTACGCAGTAGATAAATGCATTATGACTTCTTGTAATTATTTCAGTGTTGTCATTTTCCCTTTCTTTAAAACAACCAGTCCAAGCAAAAAAATATACTTATAAGAAACTTTTTTTTTAATTGTATCCTTAAAGTTTTAAAGTTGTTTATATTTAAGAAATTTTCTGGTCTCCAATTCTTAAAAGTATAATACACAACCATGCAGTAAACATTTCAAAAGTCTCTATTATTCTTTATTCATTTCAAAATAATGATTCTAAAATATTTTTACCGACTGCTTTTTTACAAAAATCTGCAAAAATGATTTTTATTCAATATGCTAATAAATATTTTATTTGTTATTATATAACTTCCAATAAATTGCACTTTTGATGTTGCATGTTTGTCAATTCTTATTGTTTGATACGTTAAATGATCGGCAGCAGTCCTTTTCAGGGGCATCATTTTCGCCCAATTTTTTTTCTTCAAATGTATCAATTGCGCCAATATTCGAAACTCATTTGCGCCAATTTACCTGTACACATATCTATCATAAATATTAATGATTGATATATATATATATTTATTTTTATTTTTGGCTTGAAAAGTATCATATGTTCGGAGATATTTCCCCATGAAGATGAACAACTGGAGAGAAATGACTTAAAATGCATTAGACAGTCGGTGTACAGAGAGAGAATAAAACTTATTGCTTTGCTGAATATTTAATAAAGATATACAAATAGAGAAGAAAATAGAAGCATTTGCTGATTATTTTTTAGCCACATATGTTGACAACGTTGTGCTTTGTTCCCACCATGCGTATGGGCTTTATAATTATTAGGAATTATAATGAACTGTTTTATGCATTTCAATTTTCAATGTTTGTGTTTTTGGACCATAAAGTGAAGTTACAAGCTACTGCATTCATTAAATTGGGAAGTACCCATGCAGCAGCAGTAAGAAGAAATATGTTTCAGAAAAGGAAACATGCCGTGAAAACTGCCGGTTCCAAGTCCGAATAAAGACGTAGGGAAGTTATTTTTCTTTTAATTGATGCAATCGCATGTTTTATTTTTGGCGCAAATGATACCATGTAATTTTAAAACAGGTGGCGCAAAAGGACGCATTTTTGGCGCAAACGGATCTCTCCCAAATGATCCACAGATCAAACGACTGGTCCAAGCAACGTAATACTTACTTAAGGTGGTACCCAATACTTTCACTAAAATTAATTTGGCTCGTTTAATTTTCATAAAATTTTGACAAAGTATTTACTTTGACCCTTTAACAAGTATATAAAAATTTCAAAAATTTTGAACCAACCGTTTTGTCAGAAAAATTACACTGGTTATATAGCAGTTTGACAAACAACAATTTTGATCATTGAGAAGCTTAATATTCCACTTACAACACAACGTAATTAAAACGTTTAGCTGATTTTACAGAGTTATCTCCCTGTAGTGTTAGGTACCAC